>JAIFHY010000311.1:0-22777 GCA_022264835.1 Melampsora americana | reverse complement strand
AAGATCATTGCAAGTTGGAATACACTAGTAATTAAGGTTGTATATGTCTAATAAAGATGATCAACATCAAATAAGTCAATCAGGGGGATTTGTTGGGAGTTGGAAGGTTTGAGATGAGTAATAGGTGTGAAAAAAAGAGTTGTTGAAAAGGTTTTTGATTCAATTTTATTTTTGAAAAACATGTATATAAAGGCCTTCACTTTGTCCCACATTTATATTTCTTTCTCTTAGCTATGATATAGTGTAGTCATTTTTATCATTATAGATCTACTATACAGTCTTAGTTCACTTAAACCGCCATTATTTTAATTAATATGAGAATTTATTTTAAAGTCTTATAAGCTACGAGCTTCCTGGAATAACACTATAACAGTGTTGCTTTAAATTGGAATAACACTATAGCAGTGTTGCGTAATTGTTGCTTTGGATATTTTCCTCTGTTATTAGGAGACTTTAACAACAAAGTACAGGTTGTTGAAGATTCTCAGAAGGGGCAGTCTCAGGCATCTTCTGTAGATTTATGTCGTGGTACTTCAACTACCACGTGTGTCCTTTGTATATATGAGAGTTTGTGATTGAATCAAGGTTGACGGTGTCAAGGACTTCCGGTTATCTTAAAGAGTTAGGATGACGGTTTGAGATCAAATGATGACGGTTTGATGAGGATGATCAGATGATTAATTGAAGGTTTCTTTTCTATTTGGGAATAGGTCGTCTGTGACCTGCGTTTTCTTTTTCTTTTGAGTATTGTGTCTATATATATAAGTCTCACATTTTCGTACCCAGATTCTTTCCTCATCGGAAAGAATCTGTAAGTCTTTTCTCTCTATCAGTTAGTCACTCTACTACTCAAGTTTGTAACTGAAGCTTTAAACGCGACGACATTCTTCACTAGATTATTACCTCTTACTTACCTTATCATCATTGTATCTCTTTGCCTGCGATCCCTGTTGCACTGTGCACAGGTTTGTTTACAATTTCTTTCTCTTGCTTTTTCTCTCTAGTACTAACTTGTGTGTGGTATACTGCTGCTGCTTGACACGCAGGTTTGTTTGTTTTACTAGCTCTTCGAAGCTCTGTTTTAGGCTTGTGCCGTCTACTCACCTTTAACCTGATTACCCCAGGTATGAGTTGCTTTTTACAAATTATTCCTGATCGGAAAGAATCTATTATTACCTCTTACTTACCTTATCATCATCGTATCTCTTTGCCTGCGATCCCTGTTGCACTGTGCACAGGTTTGTTTGTTTTACTAGCTCTTCGAAGCTCTGTTTTAGGCTTGTGCCGTCTACTCACCTTTCACCTGATTACCCCAGGTTCCTCTTCATCGACGGCAAAGCTTCTACGAGCTCCGTGTGTTCTCCTCGTACCTTTCAACTTCTCAATTTATTATTTACAGATTATACCCCTTCAAGCACTGTATAGCCCTTGTGGTGCTATAAGTTCCACAACGTTCAGTTTCTTTCTGTGTACATCTTTTAGGAATCAGAGCCTTGTTGTCAACACGCACGGTTAATACACGGCTGAGTTGATTGAGATTACTTCTAAGACTCTTAGAATTTAATCCATTATATATATAATTGCAAAATTAAGATATAAATGCTATGAATCTCAAGCGTGGAGAAACAACTATTACATCATTTCCCGGAAATACGTCAGGATCACAAATGTAGTAAAATCAAATGATTGGATCTATACAAGCCCATAATCCTTTATTAAAAGCAATATCCAGTAACTAATTAGGTAATCACCCCACCTATAGACACTCATTCCCAGACCGTTGGATTGGCAGTTCCCACATGCCAAAGCTGTACAAGGTTTTGTATGAAATGAAACTTGATTTGGGGCCTCAATCCAATTCAAGATTCAAAGCTGAGAAATAATGCTTCTTTCAGGGGTCCATGACCTTATTAATTAATTCAATCCGCTTTTCTAAGTTCATCGATTAATCAGTGATAGGCTCTGAACCAATAGAAGAAAAATATAGAATATGAAATGTAGAAAAGAATGAAGATTATGAGAAAACCAAATAGAGAAATATATGTTGATATTGATTGAGTTGAACCTCCTTAACATGTTAATCACCTTTCACACCTGGTATTTGCTATGTCAGCTAGAGGATAAGTTGGTGTGCTCACTTATGCTCTGGCTGACACTTGTCAGCTATAGGATTTTGATACCTTTTGAAGCATTTTAGACAGCAAACACTGCACTCCAGAGTGGGTTCAATTTCCAACCACTTCATTGCTGTAGAAAAATCCTTCGGAAATGTGTCAAGGAGTCTGTTAGGACAGGTTGGTTCAACTGAATGCATCTGAAAGGACATTGGAATTAGCTAGAGCCCTTATGAATTATCTATGCAGCTTGACCTTCAGAACATCCAGATCCTTCTGAGATCTTCCAAAAATAATATAGAATTTGTCTGGATGTTGTAACCAAGAGCTTGATGGGGGTATGGTCCCCATCTGGGTGTTCAGAGAGGAGTAATCTAGAGCAGTGTATTGAGATTCACACTTGATGACATGTAGGTTCAAAGTTAAGGATAACTACACTCAGAGTTGATGCTAGGTACACTCAAAGCTTAAAAAAAACCCAATCAAAACTGAGACAAACGTGAATTTTCAGTTTAATATGGGCTCCATGTATGTTGATATCATTTCTCAAGGACTTTTTGTCAAGACTAGAGAACACGCGGGCATGCCCGCAACATCCGGCCTGCTTACCATATATCACACTGAGTCATGTCAAGTCATTTGTATATATTATTGAAAGATGAATTGATTGGATATACTATATGTATCATTCAATCAATTTGAAAGAGGGACTGTTTTCAAGATTGATAATGAAAGATAAAATTGAGCTAACAAAACAGCATTTGGTTTATCTATTGAGCTGAGGTACTGGTGAAGGAAAGAAAAAAGGAAAATAGGATTTGAATGGTCAGAGAGAGAGAGAGAGATCAAAGACCGAAAGGATGAGAATGAGTTATAGAGAGATGTGACAACTTTGTCATCTGGTACGTCTACATCAATCCGACTGATGACTCCTTTTAGATGTCAAATAGCGTTTCCCATACTGACCGATAAGGGTCGAGCGTGAACGAGATGGGAGAATTGAGGCGAGAGATGAGAAAGTAAATGTCTTGAAAGGGATGTACCAGGTGGTGGTACATAAGATTGAGTTACCTGAATAAGTCCGAAAAAAATGACCTTGATCAGTTTTCATAGAAGCTTGCTCAATCAAAAGACCATATGGTCAGAACCTCTTTGAAAGCTTCTAGCATTGCTATACATCTCGCATTTGATCCAACAATCTTAAATTGAGCAAAAACTTTTAGCAAACTGAAGAAAAAGGAAGCTCTATTTATAGTCAAACTTTACAACTGAAATACGCAATGTTCAAAGGCATAACAACTGGAAGTGCACCGGTGATTACACAATATCACCAAGGAAGGCTATTGGGTAAGAAGACAAAAGTACAATACTTATCATAAACAAAAGCATTATTTAGTTAAAATTTCGATCTATTGTAATTGGTTAGATACGTCAATTGGGAGGAGACTTAAAAGAAGCATGGTATCATAACTTGTTCCAGATTGTTGCTTAAAAGGCTTCTCACAAAATAGAATTGCTAAATTTGGTTCAATTGTAAGAAGTTATCAATTGAAAGAAGACCTTGTATATTGTGCTCCAATCATCAGATAATTTGACAGTCAAAAAATAAGAAAAAGAAGATTCAAAAACAAGCATCAATTGGAATAATGTGATTAAGATGACAAAAAGAATCAAAATACATAATTGACTCTGAGTAGACTTAAATAGAAAACAATACAATTAAAAAGCCCACTAATAACAAAACAACACATCTACCCGCAGGTCTGACTGTATGTAAATTAACAGGAGGATGCGAGTACCTTGTATCTTTTTAGTTATTAGATTTATAGAATCATAGCAAGAACTGATGTCTTATGACAGTTTGTGCCACGTTATATCCTAGTTCAATCAAGTTGAACGGCCTGATATAGTATGACAAAGCTACATGTAGATGACTGAGTACAAGTAGCTGTCAGTGAGCGGGTAAACCCATACAACACTGGCATAAGTCTGCAAGAAATACCGCTGGGATGATACCTGATGATACCTTCCTGGACTTGATGGTATAGCGTGCAAGAATTCTCACCAACACTTAAGATGTGGGCAATTTAAAATCCAGCCAGGCAGAAACTACCAAGGAGGCTGTTTCACCTGTGTCGACTCATACAGTTGTGTATAAGACAGGAGAGTGACCAAGGGCAGTAAGCTGTCCTAGTCAATCTTTTGCGGCCAGCAAAGACCAGCCAAGACCAGAGCAAATGGCACCCTAGTAAGTCTCAAACCCCCACCCCAGTTACCAGCTCACAGGCCCACATACCGTGTCATTTAACACCGACAAACCGCAAAAACTTCTCACTAAAGCCAATACTTAACTACTCACGCCAGCAACATGAACTTTTGGCATATCAATCAACTACAGCACACCCAAGGTTCAATAAATCCCCTCCCTGTTCACGTGGATCATTGCCTTCCCGCATTGCTGATAAGGAGTATGGTTCCAATGATTGTATCAGGCATCTTCCTTCAAAAGGGTGTATCTTTTACTATGTAAGTCCCTCTTTTTGTCATCATTTATCCTTCAACTTTCATCTCTTATCATTACTTCCTATCTATCAATCCATATTGACAATTCTCTCCAATTTCTATTGTAAAACGTCCCCAATTTTGTTAGTCTAGTCTATCATGGGTGGAAAACGCCTAGATCCCTTCTTCACCTCCACATCAGTCTCGAATCCTAAACGTCGTCAACAGTCTCCAAAAGCCAAAGCTGGATTTGAGAAATCCGCCGAAAGAGGGAAGAGCGGCTCAATCAACTTCAACACCCTCCTCCCCGTGTTCCAGCCCCACCACCACCAGAATGGGTCAGGATTGCTGGAAACAATGATCACAAATGGATCAATGAGCCAAACATCAATGATCAAGGGGACGAGGTAGTTGCTCCAGCACCACATGCACAACAACGACAATATCAAAAGTACTTTGCAAAATGTCAGGACTTCTTTAGCACATGGGGTGCACTCAAGGACCAAATGCTTGCAACATACCTTACCCGTCAGCATACCACTAAGAGCTGGACAACTCAAGAGTCGTACCATGAAGCAAAACCACATGGATGGGTTTGCTCTCCTGAAGATCACCATCCTGCACGCCAAATCGATCTCATTGACATACTTGGTAAGTGATCTACTATATACGTAACAAACGAGATGGTTATGACCATTCTAAATAGGATATGAAAGCGTGTCCATGAGTTTCTGTGGGTGCCAACCAGAAGTTATCCAGCTACTCTACCAAGGATACGTCGCAAGCTTGCCTTCCCGACCCCAGACAGCCTTTTTGGTCTGTTATGTCCAACTCTACCACGGCTTATGGGACAAATCCGGGCTCAACAAGACCGGCTTTGTCAAAGAGTTATCAAATTCACCTCCAGACGCACTCCCCGCAAACTTACTACTCAAGGTATCCAACAGAAAGCTCGTACTCTCAGGATCCCTTTTTCAAACTCATACGAAATATACAGCCGCATCCCTTGGCTTCAAAACTTTATGTTACATGAAGGTATGTTACATACAAAGGAAGAAGTTTGGGCAGTCAAGTGTGCCCGGTGCTTTGGGCCAGCAAAAGGTGAAGATCCAACCAATGAAGAATTTTTCAGCATCTTCTGCATGGACGGCAATTTCCAGCAGCACACAATACCAAAGCCAGTAAAGATCATCCACTTGATAATCAATATCCCCCCATATTCGTCAAACCCTCCAATATCCAAAAGAATGAGAATGCCGTCAACTCAACAGGTGATGTCGTTGATGAAGGTGGACAGGTTTGTGATGAATTTCAATCTTATATTCCTTGCTGCCAATTCATTTAATTTGTACTGATAACCAGCCTTTTCAGAATGTGTGTTCCAACTCTCATAAAGCAGATAATGATCTCAGCAATACATCTATATGGGCCCACTGTGATGATACAGGCCTTGTTGCGGCCTCATGCCAACACAATGTACCCTTACGAATTGCTAATATATATAAAACTGGTGAAAAGTGAGTTTTCTTGGGTTTTCCGTTTTCATTTGAATATATTGATCATCATATCTTTCTTTCAGGCCCTACTATCCGTTTGCTGTGATTCAGTCCATCCTTGAGGATTTCCTTGGCAAGAAATTTGGGGTTCTCTTTGATATAGGATGTCATCTTGAGAGACATCTGAAGTGTGTAAGTACATTTTCATTGCTCCTACTACCTCCTATCATGACTGATTGTTGTGATCACAATGGTAACGCAACTTACTTCCGGAGCATCAAGAAAACCTGGAGTTTGCAACATCTGTTTTCCATGCATATGTATACACGAGTGGAAGTGCCAGATTCAATACAATCCAAGATACAACACAAACTGGGGATTGTCAGATGGCAAAGGTCTTCAGCGTTTGTGGTCTTTCTCATAACCCTTAGTCTCATACCTCCAAACCTCTACCAGGATGCATCAATTCTGGGCAATCAGTGATTGCACTGACCATTATACACAAGTACTCCTAGAAAACAGCGGTAAGTCATAATCACTTAGTCCATACAAGATTGAAGTGTACGGCTGACATATTTTTTTAGCAAAATGGCTTTTGGCGCGCACAAAACAGGCTCATGAAGCTGTAAAGAAGAACCAGACCTTACTGACCAATATCAATTCTCTCCCCAATCCGTATCAACCGGGTCATATGTATACTGAGGACTTCTTCAATTGACAATGGAAAGCCCAGAAAGAAGCAATGGTAGACCCAAAGGTTCAACAGGAAATCCAAAAGCTTGAACTCGGCAAGCTTCTATGTCTAGAAGACGAACACAACAGAGCTTGGTAAGCTATGTCCTCTGGCTCAAACTCATAAATGTATCTCACGTGATAATTTATGTCCCTGCCACAGGAAAACAGTGATTCAAACGCCTGAGCAAGTAATTGCTTGGGCCCGGTTGGTTGAAGACCTTCAAAAGAGGATCCAGGCTCAAAAGAAGAAAGTTGGCTCAGATGCAATGACCAACGACTTATCAGGTGAGATATCTGTTTATTGGTAACGCTCATAGCTTATATACACTGACTTACCAAAACATGTATCAGAACAACATGCCAGCTTGTTCTTGAAACTTTGGTACTCCAAAACATCAGTTTGACAGCTCTTCCTTGCACTCAAGGAAGAGAAACAACCACTTGAGAGTGTACAGCAGGTGGGAATGTCTACTAAATTAGGTAAGTAGGTTTAGTTTTGATACTCAAGTAAAACATCTCATCATTTCCTTTCTGCAGGTCACCGTGGTCCGCAAAAGGTATTGGCGGCCATCAAGACTTGTGCAGCCAAGGTACGACCCGCGCTTGACACCTACAACCAACACCTTACCGATTTCTAGACCACCTTCCCTGGTTGTGCTAGCCCAAAGCACATGGACTTCCAACAGCTCATGACCATTGAGGCCAATGACAATTTTTGGAATGAAGGCCTTTTTACATACAATGACCAGCCATGGGCTATTGATATCCCTACTCAAGCAGAGAGGCAAGCATTGGATCACATGCGACAACTCCAATGGGAGACTTGCCAACTTATGCAATGGATGACAGCGGAATTTCAAAAGCTTCAATACCTCCTTCTCCTTATTGGCAGAACCCACCCGGCTGCTGGACAATCCCCTGCAACTCAAGCCCAACTGGCTGCTTTTCTTGGTCACCCAAGATTGGCCTCTCTCTCACTTGAGGTTTGGAAGGTAGTGGTGAAGGTCATTATACACAAGAACTTCAATAATCACTGCGAACTTTACCAATATTGGAACACTGACATCTTGGAAGTGTTCCAAATGTTGACTTCATCACAGGCTGGCAATGAGGCCTTAAGTCGTACGTGGCATTATCAGATGGCACAAGTCAATTACCTCAAATATCACGAGCATGCCTCAATGATTGAAGGAGATTTTGACGGTGTTATTGCTGCAGTACTCGCCTTCTACAACATAGCACCGGAATTAGACAACGACAATATGGCTTTACGCAGGCTTGAAGAAAATGTTCCAGAGGAGCCAGAACAGGATCAGGCTGCACAGGATATGGATTTTATGGAGGTGGAGTTGGAGTAGGAAGATGAGGAAATTGAGGTTGTGTACGAAAAACTTATGCATTTAGATGAGATAGACAATGTGCTGCAGGAACCGGCTGCTGATTTTGAATAAGTTATCATCAAATAAGTTTATAATCATCATTATAAACTACTTATTGTGTAAGCTATAGAAATCTTAAATAACCAATTATATTCAATACAAGTTTTGTTTTAGTTATGAAATATCAGATAACAAATGAAAAAGTTTAGTTTTGAAAATCCAATTTTGATATTCAGTGCAAGATGTTTTGTGCCATCCATTTTTTGACAGCTCCTTGAAAGTTGAGAGAGAGATGCCAAACTCCAAAATAAGACTTGACAAAGAGAACTTAGTATTTTGCTTCAATGATTTTCCACAGTTCTTGCCTCATGATTTGTGCAATGAAGAAAATGTGCGACAAGACCAACCTTTAATTTAAGAGTTTCATAGTTTTTCTGAAACACATGATCATCACTGCTAAACTTGCATGTGTTTGTGAGAGTTTTGTGCACAAGTAGCTGCAAAAAGCGCGAGATTTCAAGTTTGAATTCCAGTTTTGAAGCTGAAGATGAGAAGATACAGGGAAACACCATTAATGAAGGTTGTTTAGAATGCAGATAAACATAATAAACCACGTACAAACACTCATTAATGACATTCCACCATATCTCCTCCCCTCCAGTCTCAAAATCCACTTTTAATCCAAAAAAATCGCTTTTTTGCACCTACTCAAGCAAATAACTCACAAAATGACATTGAAGATGCCACAAATGGAGTGTTTGTATGTGGTTTATTATGTTTATTCCGCATTCTGAACAATCTTCATTAATGGTGTTTCCCTGTATCTTCTCATCTTCAGCTTCAAAACTGGAATTCAAACTTAAAATCTCGCGCTTTTTGCACCTACTGGTGCACAAAACTCTCACAAACACATGCAAGATGGAGTACAAAGATCTCAATATTCTCAATTAATGTTCTTCTCTGTACCATCAACCAGTTTCATTGATATCATTTCTTGTTATCTCCTTATATTCACCTTCAAAACAACTTCATTGGAAACCAATGATGTTGTAATCCAAAGGATGAATGTGTGTCACATGATGTGACATAGGCTGCAGTGTGTAACTTGGCCTTGACTTGGTGATTGACTTATTTGGATCCAATAAGAGTAGAAGCTAAACCAATGATGAATAAAAAGCTCTTTTTTTAGAATTATAAACCATGGTGTCATACACATCTTACATGATGATATGACACAAGAAAAAACAATTATAATATGTGCATGATAGAAGAGAGCGCTATTCACATGATATCTGGATCTGAGTTGATGATTTATGAAACCAAGTGACTTCAATGCAATTGTTTGAGAGGGGGGTCCACCTTCAGCATCTGGAGATGAAAGTGCTACCATGTCATTATAATTGAGACCATGACATATTGGGTCATCTAATCTATTAGTGATTTAGTGACCCTGTTTAATCAATTATCAATCCTGTCCCATGTTGTCAAATATCAGTAATCATATCCTTTTGTGCTGTGTCCTGTTGGGGTGATTCTTTAGTATATAAAGATGTGAGACTTGTACCCATTGTACCTGTTCTCCTTTCCTTACCAATTTGTATCTCTTACTACAAGCAGTGTTTTTCCGCTTGCTTCACTCCTAGTGAGCATCATCACTTCTACTTATTGACTAAAAATTCGCTCAGTATTTACGTATAATGGTAATTCTTATCATTTTGGTGCTTGGTTTTCAAGTCATACATGTCAACTGGATATGAGCGGTAGATGTCCTTCACACAATAGAGCAGATGAAAATCATCTATCATGTTGCGGAACTGCATTAATCTTTCACAAAAGGGGGTCAAGTCTCAGTACTTGGAAATTTGATTTGTTTACCTTATATGATTTTTCAAGAGGTTCATCATTAGCTCCATAAGGGCAGCAATAAAAATTCTATAACTGCCAACAGTGCTGATCATTCATCAATTTTATCAAACAACCATAAGTTCAAAAAATCAAATACAAGTTCAAAATCATTGAGGATTAACTATATGACCCTCTTGAAAGGGCCTACTCCGGCAGTATGGACATGAAACGTAGAACAGGCTCTTTACCATGTTTTTAAGGCATACACAACATAATCTATGTTGCTCATTGCAAGGAAAACTGACATCTACATCGAATGCTTTGTACTTTTTGGCGCAAATTCCACATTCTGGTCCGTCTTCATCCTCTTTGGTGGGTTTAGTTTCTTCTGTAACTTTAGCTTATTCCTCAGGTGGGGTTAGCTGTAGGCTGGCAATTTTTGTCTAGGCCCAAGTTAGTATTTGATGCAATTCAATCATATTTAAACCTGTGTGCTGCATATGACTACATAAGCAAAGAAATGTTTGGTTTAAAATGTGCATCTCCCCACCTCCCCATCAATCAGACCTGTAAATTTATCTCATGTGAAAATCTACAATTGTTCATACTGATCACCAATTCTTAGATGTGTGTATGCATATGTAGGTTAGACACAACTGAACACAAACAAACATTTTTTGTAGATATCAAATCAACTTTCTTTTGTTTGGCAAAGTATTGTTATTGAATCCTGGTGATATTCATCTGGAATCAAGTCAACTTGCACATTTCATATTGAGTCAGTTTATAAAAAATAGAGTGAAGCCACTCATGTAAATCAAGATCAGAGCACATCAGATCAAGTCAGTGATACTATAAAAAAGACTCAAGTTACTACATGTATGTATAATCAAGATTATAGCACATATCTCATAGCAAGTCAGGATACAAGAGAAATGAGTCAACTCAGTGATATGTATGTAAAATCAAGTTCAGAGCACATATCTCATCTCAAGTCACTACGTCATCCAGATATAAGAATAATTTTGAGTGCACATGCACAGTTGGGTCACAGATATATATAACAGGAATCAGGAAGAGCCTTCAATTGGGAGCAAGCTGATACCACCCTGATCAAGTTCAAAATTGATCAATTGGCTGTCCAGTCCACTGGGTTGGGCTGATGGTGGTTTGAGAACATTGATGTTTAACTTCAATCCGGGCCTTAAGGTAACACAAAGTCCAAATGCCGCAAGAGCCGTGTCACAATCTGACCAAGGCCAATGACTCAAGGCGGTGTTGGAGTGTTTGTCTGACAACAAAGAAAAAACAATAAGATTAGACAAGGCATTTTGAAATAAGAAGAGAGACTGATACAGAAATGGACTTATATATAAGGCGTCCCAACCTGCTGAAGACTTCTTTCTTCATGCTTTTTGTGTTGTCCCCTGTGTTGATATAGATGTCAAACTTGCTGCTCGGGCTAGATTAGAAACAAAATTACCCTCACCTTTCCATTTCTTCTTAGCTTCAATTGCCTTGATAGAGTTGCCAGTGATGTAACTGTGAAGTTAAGCAGCAAACTCATTGCTGCCGGCTGTCTCAGTGATCAATTCGACTGCTAGCTGCGCTCCTGGAGTGGCAACCCGGTGTTGGAAGTTGTGAGTTGCCAAGTACTTTGACACAGCAAAAAACACAAATTCACAGTTGCACGTCATTGCAATTGGTGTTGCCTGGAATACACTAGGTCAGTATACACGTATCACATACAGTAAGGAAGAGAGATGAAGTGGTTGGTCTCTTACTTTAGTGAGGATGTCCCTCAAGAACGTTTGGACTTGCATTCCTCATGTTTGAAAGGAGGTAGGAGTGGCCTTGAGGATACTTCAAGGTTGAACAATTTGACAAGCCCTCTTATTGCTGACAACATTATTGGCAAAATTAAGCTCCACGTTGGGTAATGGGGCCTTGAAAGCCGCCTTGGCCTCAGGTGACATGTATTTCCACATCCCAGACAACTCACTCATGGCCTGGCCATTTGCAATACCACCATCTGAGGCGTGAAAATGGGCAGCAACTCTAGGTCAAGCAGTGTGTGTGAGAATGACACTTACACATTTTGAAAAGCGTGTTAGCCTCATCGCTCTGCAAGAATTAGTTCCACGCTGTTGCCATTTGAACCGCAAGTCGCTTACCCCTATGATCATCATATGTTGGTGATTAAGAATGGCCTGATCAGATGAATACAGAACGTGTATGGCTTACCAAGTAGCTTCGATTGCGGAAACTGAGACCCCAATTTTGAGTGCCATCATGGCAAGTTCATGTTGTTGAGTTTCATGGAACACAATCAGCTTGTCCATCTGGGCTTGGCTGATACTGGGCGTGGAGTGCTTCTCAGCAAGGCAGCGCAATTCCTCAGAGGTCATGGTTAACATGACGTCTTTTGAAATTGGCGCTTGGCTTGGTTGGAAATTGGTCAAAGGCGAGTTTGAAGTCGTAAGATCTGCTATGCCATTATTGACAAAGTAGTTGAGTTGCGACCGACTATTGGCTTGGTTAGATGTTGACCGATTAGTATTAGGGACAGCTTGGCTTTGGTGACTATGAGCGGAATTTGGTAAAAGGGTGGGTTGGGTTTGGGTAGGATTGGGTTGGGAAGATGATGTGTGATCAAACAGTGCTGATGCAGCACATTCAAGCATAGTGATCATAGCTGATCTTGGCTGGTCAGAGATTAAAGGAAACATTGAAAAAGGAACAATTGTCAAAAATTGAGATCAAACGGAGAACAATGAAGACAATAGAAATAAACAGAGAGGTACGACGAAGATATATACATACGATTTTGACTGACACAAACACATAAGTACTGCAACTATTTGCAATGTAAGTGATGTGGAGCCAGTGGATATTGGTTGATAAGCGGAGATTGATTGAAGTTGAATTGATGTGCTTGGATTGTTTGTGATATCTTTTCCACCAGAACGTATGACCCCGATTTGTACCACAGAGTCCAAAAATTAAGATATATCAATACTGTTGGAATAGAATTGGTTGATTGGAACCTTGAAGGTATGATTGTGTAGGTGATGAGTTGATTGAGTTGATAGGTGATGAACTGATATGATGAAGGATCCGTATTTTTTTTGGAGATCAAGGGTGAACCATGATGTGACACGGTATGCGGGCCTGTGAGCCGGTACTTGGGGTGGGGGTTCGAGACTTACCGGGGTGCTATTTGCTCTGGTCTTGGCTGGTTGTCGCTGCCCCGCAAAAGATTGACTACACCACGGATGTGTTCTGCCCGTCTGCAGACGGGCAAGGTAGGCCAGCTGCAGACCGCCAGGCTTTGCAGAGGGGCAGGCCGTCTGTAGGTAGCCCTCACGCGCGACCGCCAACTGGCGCCTGCTTGGCCCAGCTGCAGACGGGCTGGCCAGCTGAAATGCGCCTTCAGATGGTCAGCTGGGTTTATGGCCTGAGCGACTAGGGAGGGCTTTCAGCCCTTGGGCTTGTTTGGTCCGGGGCATTTCAGGCTCGTGGGGGGCTCAGGCTCAGCTCAGCTCAGCTCATGGACACATCAATAAACAACAGTCGCTTCACTTGCCAGAGCCAGCAAAAGAAATGCGGTCTCATTTGTATTTCAAAAGTGATGAGACTTTCATCCAATGCTTCAAATTTCAAGTTTAAAATGTTTGGAAGTAAAGAATATATCATCAAAAAAGATCATTTATTCCCTTAAACAACGAGCAATCTTCCAAGCAGAAATCACTACATTACAACGATCCAAAGTATTCTTGCCATGACATATTCAATCAAAGCCAAGTGGAGTATTCAATCCCTGAAAGAATATATTGAATAAGTGATGAGGAATTAAAGAATCCTTGATGTAAAAAATCAAGATTCAAAGAAAGATCAAAAACAGACAAGCTCACCGTATCAACTGCAGTTCCCACCTTGAGCCAAAACCAACAGTCAAGGAAGCACAGCACAAATCCAATCAAGGCTATGAAGAAGTTGTTGTTCATATGCTGAAAATTCTTGACCCAGAGTAAGTGGAGTAACATCTTGTAGATGAGTTCGACCAATCTTGATGATCTCCTTAAAGGCTTCACGTTTAGCTGCGATAGCTGAAATCAAAGATTCAAGTGAAGGGATCAAGTGATGTTTGATTTGAACAACTGCAACTACATGCATAGCAGTTGGGAACCTGGAAAGTGATGTGAAGGCATCAGATCAAAGGATGAACACCTTTCACTATGGTCAATCAACAAGATCAGGATTGGATGAATAGACAAAAGTGTCATTGGAAGATTGAGACATGTTAACATGGTCATTAGGGTGAACATGTTTCTTGCTTCCAAGCTCGCCACCCAAGATTTTGATAGCTTGATTGGAGATGACCTGTAAACAGTGATCAGAAACTTCAGTAGCTTGAACCTCAATTCTTGACCAATCAGACTACCTACCTTGTTCACATTCATATTAGTCTGAGTACCTGAACCAGTTTAAAAGACCACCAAAGGAAAATGACCCTTTAAATTGCCACTGATAACCTACATGATGGTCATCAATCAATAAATTCTTTATCAACCCTTGATGAAAGAAACAAACCTCATCTGCTGCTTGACAAATTGCTTTTCCAACCTTAGGATCCAAACCATGAGTAGCATTCACAATAGCAGCTGATTTTTTAATATGACCAAAGGCTTTGATCAAAGCTGATGGCATACAAGCTTGTTCACCTCTGATATCAAAATTCTGTAAGGAACTAATTGAATCAAAGTGAGTTTTAAAACCGTTTATGTTTTCATGATCAGATTTGAAAGATTACCATTGAGTTTGAGCTCCTGATTGATTAAATTGAGTAAGATTGAGTTTGATTTGATTGAAATCTGATGAATTGATGGAGGTAGTTCGTTTGACGTCAAATCAGCCTTGGTGCACTATTTCAGGTAAATCCACTTGATGACATATTCTACCTGGGTTTGATGCGTACTGCGGAGGTGTGACATGCAGCCTGTGAAGTTGCTGATGTTTGTGGTGGGCATCTTGTGGTGGTTTATTGGCCTTTTGCAGGCAGATTACTGCTTGGATTAGGCCGCCTGAATGATGCCCAGCGGCAGACCGCCTATCAATGGCCAGCAGGCCGCCAGATTTGCAATGGCAAAAGTATGCCCGCCAGCAGCCGGCCTGTAGACGGGCGGCCAATCGGTCTTCAGGCCGATTCTGATTTGACGCATCTCAGACTCTGTCTGACCAATTTCCGCCTCAAAACCCCTCCGTGGTGTAGGCTAGCTTACTGCCCTCGGTCACTCTCCTGTCTTATACACAGCTGTATGAGTCGACACAGGTGGCTGTTTACTTGTGAGCCAAGAGTGAATTGAAGTCACATTCGAGGTATGTGACAGTATGTCACTCCTTTTGAATTACAGCGTGACTCAGATCAGCTTATGGCTCACATTTCAATATGTGACAGATTTCTCGCCCCAGTGAAAGCATCCGCAGTGACTACGGCCGCTTGTGCACTACGTGACTCGAGTTTCGGGATAACCATGCCACACTCCGGCCTGATATGACGTAAGACTCCTCCCGATGCTGGTATTCAATATGAATCCCTTTTCACCGTGAGGTACTTATCAATAAAATGATGGTGTGATCTGACTTCGTTGTGATTTTTTTCACTTTTCATTGCGGGCGGAGTTACATGTGGTTGTTTGATTTCATACATAATACCTACACTCGGCGACCAAATACATTTAAACCCTCTCACTTTCCATGATTTTCTTCCTTATCTTCGAACAATCAACTCATCCATACATATTTTTATGAAGCTATCAACCAGTCGCTTCAACCTCATTAGTCTATATTGCTTAGGTGAGCAACAGCCACCAATTAGTGCCTTTATCATCATTTGTACTATCTCAATACTATCTCGGGTTATACGCACCATTTCATCTTGCCCTAAAGCAAAATGGCCAGTTCGCAAACGATCGAATGGGATGGTTCTGATATTAAGTATGAAGAGTTGAACCCGATCACCTTGACGTGTAGCAAGGTGCGCGATATTATTTCGTTGATATCATAGGATGATTCTAACTCAACCATTTGATTGTTGCACTTGTAGGATATCTTGTTGATCGGTGAGCATGTTACGATTTTTTTAAAACTTGATCGTTTTGATTATCAATATTGAAGAGTTTGGTTGGCTTAGATGTCAGAGAACCGGAGGAAGTGGCTCAAGGCTCTATACCAACCATCGGTCAATTTACCGCTTTCGTCATTAGAAAATAGTTTGGAGCCACACCAGATGAATTTCTCAAACTACACGGGTTTCCAAAACCTAAAGAAGACCAAAAAATGATATTTTATTGTAAGTCGGGAAAAAAGAAGCGGTCAGGCAGCTGATTTAGTTGAGATGAAAGGTTATCAAAAGTGAGTTAATTATGTTTCAATTCGAATGCGTTGAGAAACTGAACGATATCATGATTTTGATTGGATTTCTTTATATTTATAACTCAGGATCAGAGTTTACAAAGGATCTTGGGGTAAGAAGTCTCTTTGAGATCGTATGCGTTTTTATGTCACTTTGTTTCACTGATATCCACAAATTATTCCAGATTGATTGGTCAAACATGAAGGTTCTCCGTGAGTGAATGCAAAATGAATTTTCACGCGAAGCCGACTTGGCGATCTCATACATCAATGCCCTTGTAACTTGTATCTCATTAAAAGATCAAAATCCGGCTTATCCAAATGGATTTTGCGGCATTTCTCAATTTGATGTTCGCAGGCTTTAAATTGCAAATGAAATGTGGCGGATTGAAATGGATTTGTTTCTCGTGTTATGTGGGCAGCTACATGTAGTTTCATGGATTGAACCTTAAATTCCCTTGATTTGATCATGCTTCGAAATTTCGTGAAGGTTCAAACCATCAGGTAACCTCGCCTTTGGAGATTGGGATGTTTGAAGATCACATGCCCTTTTTCCAGAGTATCTCAATTTTATATCGCTGAGATTGATAGTAGATAATCGCCTTGCTTTCTTTTTGCTGGAGTCATGGACCGATCACTTGACTAAACTTGTGAACAAATTTCTTGAACTTGAATCAAGTAAAGAGCAAAAGATAATTTGACTTGGTACTCTTCCTCGAATACATACATCTTTCTCATCTTCTGACAAGGAACTTCGGAATAAAGTCCATGAGGAAACACACGTACATATCTTTGTCTATCTTTGTTCATCAAACTTGATATGGTCTATAGACAGGCATTGAAAAGATCTTTGCGTGAAGGGCAGTTTGCTTATAATATATCAGGAAAAGAAATTGCATTGACTGCTTAATATAACAAAACATACCGTGCTGGTTGTAGCAATATTGCGTAGTTGAGTTGATTTACAAGAGGGGATATCATTCAACTATAACACTTGCTGGGCACACAAGCAAGAATAGATTGATCAATTTTTCAATGAAGCTGAATATCTCTGGATGAAGCAGAGAAGATTTGGATTGGATTAGGTAGTTCATGAAGAAGGTACGTTGTGAACTACTTTGTCACTGTAGCGGAAACCCGGCAATCGAAAAACCATACCAATTGTCATAAATCATGATTGAACATGTGAAAACGAAGATTGAGATATCTACTATGATACTCTACGCAAAGCACGCTGCTACAATGTGAAATAGCAGTATTCTACCACCGCAGGAATTGAAGGGTCCAAAACCCGATTGAAGAAAGTTGCGGTAACTGGGTCCGCAACTTTCTTCAATCACGAATTTCGTTTGCAATACGTTCACGATACGTATGCTGGTTACCCTTAAGATACAACATACATCGTTGAGTACAGCCATTTCATCACACCATACCTGTCACATGCAACAACGCCACAAGCCCTTTGGTCCTTACTTGTCTTATCACGACTTGAGGCACAAGTCCATCAACAAGATTATATGAGAGGCCCATAACTCAAGTAAGGCAAAAATTTCCCTCTGCAAATACAGAACTCAATGTTAGCCCAGACAACTACCTGTACCTACTCACAGGTAACAAAGCTACTGAGGACTCAAGAAATATAAGTCTTGATGAATAATTTATTCACATTATTTCAGATCCATTGTGTCATGGTACAAAGAAGAACTTCTAAGTAACATGTATTCTCAAAACAAAGAATTAAAAAAAATACTCAATGAAAAGTCTGATATAAGTCAGTTTAGTTTGATATACTGAGTTACAAGACACTTCTGATGAGTTATTTCATGAGAAGTCAGAATGGTGAAATGCAAATGTAAGGAAGGTATATGGGACAGATTACAAGTAGTATGGGTTTACATGAAGTTACACTATTATAGAGTAGAGTTATCTAGGAGCGCAATTTCTCTTTTTCTTCTTTCTCTCGAGGACCCTTTTACCTCCTTTTCTCTTTCTCTTAGTCTTTTATTGATAGTACGGTGTTTTAGGTATGACTTCCCTCAGGAGGACCCTTTTACCTCCTTTTCTCTTTCTCTTAGTCTTTTATTGATAGTACGGTGTTTTAGTTTCTATTCTAGGAATACTAAGTTAGTGATTGTTCTGTCTGGCTACGGCCATAGAGAGCTGAGAAAACCCCAGTGAAGGTCGAATTCTCAACGACCTTACACTTTTTTGAACAATCCCAGCGATTCAGTTTCGGAAGACGAAGATCGTGGTCCAAATCTTTTCAATTGGACGTGGCTTTAATTCAATTCATTCAGAATTTTTTTTTTCAACTTTCAATTGATCTTCCTTCTGGTTTAGTGCTGTTTTCTTACGGTCTGCTGTCACACCTGTCACCTCTACTCGCAATACCTGTTTGCTCTCCCATGTCTGGGGAACTTCCAGTCAACTCCCGATCAACTCGTCGCAACCCAGGCCCAGCTTTACCAACTGTTGATAACCCGGAAAGGATCATCTTTCCCTCTCGGGGCCATCAGACTTCTCGATCGAATCCTGAGACCAGCGCTCGCTGATCAGACCTGTATCCGCTCCTCCCGTACCACATTTTGTCAAACCTATGTCGTTACTTTCTAAACAGTGGGATTCGTTTGTGAACCCACCAAATCCGCACGGTTACCCAGTTATAACGGCCAACTGGCCTCCTGGTCCTCCGTCCATTTCAATAGATCAGTTTTCGGAAGATTCTCAGGAGCTTACCCGTCGATCGTTACCACGGCCACTTGCTCGCCGACCTAGACACAGTATACCGGGTGCCTTTGATCCTAGCGCTTCATTTATCAGCACTGGGAATACCACTGTTCGGATGGAGCACCAGTCGACTTCTATGCCGGATGGTCAGCCTTCGAGTACGACTGTGGGTCATGATCTCAGCGACGAATTAGCTCGCGTCAAACTGGCTAATGAGGCCATTCGAGAAGATAACAATGGTCTTCGTACTGAGATGCGGGAAATTCGAGTATTGCTAGGAGAACTACTCCGACAAGAAAGGCCTGTCATACTGGAGACGGTGGAAGAGATCGTCTCACCTGAAGCCACGGCGTCTACTCAGCGCCCGAGGATGGCACCTGGCAATGGTAGTATGACTTCCCATCATTTGCCGCAACTTTTTACCTTGACGCCAGCTGCTGGTAATCAACCCCACCTGTTCAACGTTCCAAATTCGCTGCCTTCAGTTGAAGACATGCCGTCAGTACCAGCTCAATCGGCCGCCGATTTCTCCAAATTTCGCGCATCAGACTGGCCACAATACCAAGGAAAATTTGGTGATGTGGCAGCGTTTCGGACATGGCGATATCAGATGGAGATCACCTTTCGAGTCAAATCTATTGATCGACCGGAGGATCGATTTCGTGTTCTCCCGCTTGTCCTCTCAACGGAACCGGCAGCTTCGTGGTGTCGGCGGTCCGAAAGGAACTTTATGGGGCGATCTTGGGAGGAAGTAATGCTTGAGATGCAGAGTACAGTTTTACCAGTGGGATGGGATGATGCGGCCAAGGAGAAACTTCGTGAACTCACCATGACGCCAAACGAATCCAGTACCGCTTACTGTGCCCAAGCACGATTAATTCAGGAAGAGATTGGAGTGGAGGAGTGTTCTGATGAGGCATTGGCCCATGCAGTTGTGGGAGGTACCATAGGCACCTTTAAGGCTTGGGTGAAAATGGAGCGTATTGTGAAAAACAGCATCGATCCTATCACTAAGAAATTTTCCTTCCCTGCTTTTGAAGAACGCATGGGTGCTATATGGATTCTGACTCAAGCGATTGACCATCGTAATACCCCGCGGAATCAACCTGCGGTCGTTCGGACAGTGAATGGATCTACTGCAGCTGTTTCAACGCCGCCAACTTGTGCGACTTATAATCGATCGACCTCAACATGGCCGCCGTTGTCTTCGGAGGAAAAACTTGCTCAAAACGTTAGGTTCGGTGCCTATATGCGGTCTATTGGAATGTGCCCTCGTTGCAAGACACCATGTGATAAGTGGATGGGTGGTTGCGAAGCCAAACCCAATTCGGTGTTCTTTTCGGTACCTATGGAGTTCCCGCGTGCACCTCCGTACCCGCCACCGAAAGTTCATGTGGGGTTGAATACCTCTCGCTCAGCTCGGCACCAATCAATAGACCACCCGCTCGACGATTAGATGTAGCGTCTGTGGAGCCTGTCCACCCTCTGGTGGATGTGGCGGCTGTCGGGGAGTTTCCGGATTTTGGACGGGTGGATTTAGCGGCCTATGAACAAATGATCACGCAACTGAACAAACCGGATCTTAACGAGGAGAAGGTCGAATCTGCTGAGTACGACACATCCATTTCTTCTAAAATTGGCAGGACTCTTGTCATGAGTTGGTTAGTGAATGGTGTTTCCTTACAAGTTTTGATTGATACCGGCGCAGGAATGAACCTGATTTCCGACCAATCGGCTGAGCGACTTCGACTTATAAGACGACCGCTCCCAGTACCGGTGCAGATACGTCCAGCAATTCAGTCTGAACCCGGCAACTTCCTTCTTAAGGAATTTACCTTTGCTAACATCAAAGCTGTTGAACCTACTTTCACCTTTGGCGCGACGGCTTTCAAGATTGCGCCGCTGGGGGGGAATTATGATGTGATACTTGGGGCTCCTTTTCTTGCTAAACATCATTTAGACGTGTCAGTATCACAACGTTTACTCAGAAATGCAAAGAATGGTTATGAGTTTCGAGAACAGAGCGTGATTGATGAGAGGAGAGAAGACAACAGATTGAAGCAGAGGCGCGAAGCACTTGTAAAAACTGTAGTGGAAAATTTGAGCAAGGTGGAACAAGTGAATGACTTTTCCTTCCGTGAGGTGGCGATGTTGATGTTGAAAGAGTTTGAAGATTTGTTTCCCGAAGACTTACCGGATGTGAGCGAGGAGGGTGTGGAGATTGAGGATGAGAGATTCCCTGACAAGCTTCAGGATGCGTCGTGGAAAACACGACACCACATTCGTCTGACGGACCCTAATGTGCAGATTAATGAAAAACAATATGGGTATCCTAGGAAACACCTGGATGCTTGGAGCAAATTATTAACTTTGCATGTTAAGGCGGGAAGGCTGAGGAAGTCATGCAGTCAGTATGCATCACCGTCTATGATAATCCCAAAGAAAGATCCGACAGCTTTACCACGGTTGATCTGTGATTATAGGGTTTTGAACAAACACACCGTTAAGGACAGGAGTCCATTGCCTAATCCTGAAGAGGCTGTACGGTTGGTTGCCTCCGGAAAAATTTATTCATCCTTAGACCAGATAAACGCCTTCTTCCAAACCCGGATGGAAGAGAAGGACATTCCGTTGACGGCAATCAAGACTCCGTGGGGATTGTATGAATGGGTGGTTATGCCAATGGGGCTAACGAATGCGCCGGCTACTCAACAGCGTCGCTGTGAGGAAGCATTGGGGGATTTGGTGAACAAAGTGTGCGTTGTGTATATTGATGACATAGTGGTGTTTTCGCAGACGGTGGAGGAGCATGAGGTGCATTTGCGTGAAGTATTGCAGAGATTACGAGCAGCTAACTTGTATTGTGGTATTAAGAAGACCCAGTTGTTCAGGAGACAGATTAAATTTCTTGGTCATGTTATTAGCGAGGATGGGATTAGTGCGGATGATGACAAAGTTGAGAAGGTGGCTAATTGGCGTAGTCCGAAGAATCCTAAGCAGTTGAAAGAGTTTCTGGGCACTGTGCAATGGATGAAGAAATTTGTTGACGGCCTCTCACAATATGCGTCTCAATTAACTCCATTGACCAGTTCTAAGCGGAAACCGGAGGATTTTAAGTGGTCGGACAAGGAGGAGGATGCATTCAGGAACATAAAGCGGATGATCACGACCTTGCCAGTGCTACATAATCTGGATTACGATTCGCCAGACCCCGAGTGGTTATTTACTGATGCAAGTGGTCAGGGTCTGGGTGCGGCTTTATTCCAAGGAAAGGACTGGGAAACTGCCTGGCCTATTGCTTATGATGGGCGAACGATGACAGCGGCGGAACGTAATTACCCGGTTCATGAACAAGAGCTTCTTGCTGTAATACATGCACTAAAAAGGTGGCAATTATTGCTTTTAGGTCTCAAAGTGAATGTTATGACGGATCATCATTCCTTGACGTACCTCTTGACGCAGAGAAATTTGAGCCGGCGACAGGCTAGGTGGTTGGAAGTTTTGTCTCAGTTTGATTTGAATTTCAAGTATTTGCAGGGGGCGGACAACTCGGTGGCTGATGCGA
>JAIFHY010000310.1:0-22998 GCA_022264835.1 Melampsora americana | reverse complement strand
TAGTGGTAAAAAGGTCCCTTGAGGGGACAGAATTACATGAATGTGTTTTATGTGGTCATACAGCATCAATGGCTCACCTTATAATCATGGTCAAAAGGTCCCCAATGGGGACGAAATTGCATGTTGCTCCATGAACACATTCCCACAATGTGTTCAGTAATGCAAATTCGTCCCTTCTGGGGACGAAATGACCATGGACCGTACGGGTTTTGGGGGCTTGAGGCACCAAGTTTTTAGTCCGTACGGTCCCCCCCTATAAACCGTACGGACCGTACGGGAATTAAGCCCTTAACGCCGTCGGGCGGTAGCTAGTTGTCCGTAATCTGGGCCCCCGCAGTCTTTCTAAACATTTGTATTATTCGGCTCTTCCATACGTCTTTGGGTGTACGTTTGCCATTAACTATGGCACTTAAATCCTGTTGGGCCTGCATACACTTCGCCGGTACAGTTCCTTGGTCTTAAAACAATTTGGGCCCCACCTTTTTTCTAGTTCCACTTTAATTGCATCACCTGTGCATTCTTGGGCCTTTTTTTGATATCCACTGTGGGCTTATTTGGGCCCCATGTTGACTTGGCCCTGGGGGCTCTGTACACTTTGTCCCTGCACTTCCTTCGCCCCTAAGTTTACATTGGCCCTGCGTGTTCTTGCAACCTACATTGTATTTGCTCATACCCATTTTTTCGGGCTGCTTTAACTTGGCCCATACATTGACTTTGGTCCCTTTTTTTAAATTTGATCGAGTGCTCCGGTTTTTTTGGGCTGCTTTAACTTGGCCCAATACAATGACTTTGGTCCCTTTTTTTGAATTTGATTGAGTGCTCCATAATATTTGGGTCTTGCATGACCTTGGACCCTACCTTTCCTTTAGTCCTCCATATTTTTTTCCCATGTGGTAAAATGGGCCCAACGTCTTCTCCGACTCACCGTTGACTTGGGCACTACGCATTCTTTGGCTGTCCTGTGTCTTGGGCTCTCCTCCTGATTTTCAATCAACTGCCGTCTGTGCAGTATTGACTTGATCTCAACTCAACTCTTTGTGGCCCCCAATGAACATCAAATGACTATTGATGTTGACTCAGCAAGTTATTTTGACTATGACTCAAAGTCACTTGCCTGTTGGTTGGTCTCCAGCGCACTACTGGATTTGACATGCTGAGTTGACTTCACAGAACATTACCTCCCCTCAAACATGTGTGTGGTGTTCACGTGACTCTTTGCCACCACTTGCTATCACCTCTGTTACGCCTTGGGGCCACGTCTTTCGTTGGCGTCCATATGTATTGGCGTGTACCTTTGTCTCCAACTTTTGTATGCCTTGGGCAGCCTTGTCCTGTTGTGCGTATGTTTCTCATGGGTGTCCGCATGCCTTTGGGGCTACCATTCTTGGCCCCCTTATGGACTCAACTTGACTCTAATCCATATCCACTCTTACTCTGATGCAACATGGTCACTTGACTTGACTCATGTGCTCAACTCAACCATTGATATTGAGTGCAATTTTGGTCAATATTTGGAAGATCTTTGTAAGACCAATATTGATCTTGGACTCCACTCTACTTTTGTGCTCAACATTTGTCCTTGGGTCAAACTTCAACCTTGGTCTTTACTCCACTTATGTCTTGTTGATGACTTAGTTCTACCACTGGACGCAAAACAATTACAATCTTGGTCAACCCTTGCCTTTGCACTCCAAATTCATGGGCCCTACATTTCATTACTGGCGCACTAATCACGTTTCGTCCATATTCTGTGTCTGCTTCCATTGCCTTTGGTCCACCCTGTATTCAACTATGATATATTCAGCACTCTGTTATCTTTGGACTTTGACATCTGGGCTCTGTCTCAACATTGGTCCTCCGCTAGCTCCAGCAACTTTTTGGATTTACTTTGTGTTCTTTTGGGCACTCCTAAACCTTGGGCCTCGTCACCCCTTAGACAAGTTTGTTCTTCTGAGATATCTTGTATGCTAAGCATTTTGGTCATGTGTGTACTTTTGTAGTATGTACTTATTTGTCCTGCATGTACCATGGGCCTTTTTTTGCAGTTGACCTGTTTGGATGGACCGCTATGGCCCACCAACTCCTTGCCCCCCTGTCTGTAATGGCCCTTTGTCTCTTTGACTACATTCTTGTTGGTACATTTGTTTTTGGGGTCTGTCATGTCATTTTACAAAACATTCAATTTTTCTGCCCACGTGTGTTTTTTTCTGTTGGTGGAGTTCAAAACCACTATTTCGGTTTGGGCAAACCAGTTTGGCTCAATGGCTTTTGATCAACTCCCCATTATGCCCTCAGTTTGACCACTTTTCCCATATTTACAAATATGTATTGTCAAACCTCCCTCAACCCTTGGTCTCCACTTCCTTTAACCTCTGTGTAGTCTTAGCCCTTGGTATGCATTTTCGACCATGCCAGTGTCTTCCTACACCAGTGCTCACGGTTCAACGGTTTGTACTATTGAGTTCTACGCACACATGGACCTGATGTATCCCAGCCATCTCCATACAGTTTGGGCCTTGGGGGCATTAGAAACACAAAATTTTTTTGCACCTTATTTCTCTGTTATTTTTGGGCCCACCTTGTATGGGTCAGCCCTTGGTAACTCAATAATGACTTTCACTTGGGTAATGGCAGAACCTTGGTTGGTAGTTACCAAGTTTGTCAAACTTTCCCACTGGTCCCCTCCATCACATTCCCCCCTCTGTTTGCTTTGGGCCACCTACATCAAATTTGGTATTACATATAGTTACCCCTAACTATTGCCCCCCTGCCATGACTGGACCTGACTCCACCTGAGAGTGTCGACTCAAGTGTCCCTCCACCCATTACATCTTAGCTGTGTGTTCGCTTCACGCAACCTTCAGCCTCCACATGCACTAACCTCTGTGTGTAATTTTGGTGCCCACTGAACCATGGTCTTCACTCTGAATCTACAAATCTGGCGGGGACTGTCAGAACCCACTCTTGGTTCTTCTCTTATTATTGGCTAGCTAAGTGGCTTTGTCTTGAATGTTGGACAGAACTGACATTACTCAGACTGGCCCACAGTGTACCCTCCAGTCTGAGTCTCTATTTGACCGTCTGTGTTTGGTTCTCGCCAGCCTTTGTTTTGATTCAGAGTCCACCCTGCGTCTTCCTGACATGACATGACCTGGCTGTTTGGCCGTGTAGTCTTCATTCCAGTTTGCCACTTGGTCTATCTCACCACACCTAGATTTAGTCTGGCTTAGGTTTTGCTGATGGTATGAATTTGAGCAACCCAACTCCATCCAGTCAGAGTCTTGATGTAATTCAAACTCTACCTTGACATTGCTACCTTGAATACCAGCCATGCGGCTGGCATTTGAGTCGGTGTTGCATGTAATACTGAGTATGCAAGTCCATTTGACTCTGGGAGTAGACTTGCCTCTTGCCTTATTTCTGATCTTGGCCTGTGTGTCATGACTCATATGACAGTATTTATTCTGGTGAGGTCATGCACTTGACACATGCACTGTTGCTGTTCTTTGGAGGTCACTTGCCTGTTGGTTTGTCTTCTCCACTCGACTCCACTGTGTGACTTCAAGTGCCAGTTGTGATAACTTCAATTTTGCGCACCTGCACTGTTTGCCCTAACCATCCTGTGTCAACTGTTCACTGTCAAGTCCTTGCCCCAACTATGACGCATCACTCCACTCCGGATGTTTCCTGCAATTTGTTTATCTCGGTAACAATTATGACATTGGGGCTATGTTTGTATGAGCACTCCTTATGGCTTTGGGCCTACGTTCATGATGGCCTCCACTTGATATTTGGTGGCTATAAGGTGTATTGTGTGATTACCTTATAGATATTTGTTGTCTTGAGCTTACGTTTACTTTAGACCTATGCCATTATGTCTTCTGACTGTTGTTTCCCTTTATGTCATTGGCCATATCATTTGTTCCACTTGATCATACTGTCCAGTGTCTCCATTGAACCTCTGCACACCTTCACATTTGAAGTCCACTGTTGTGTGAAGTCCACACTTGAGGGAAGGCCACCGTTGAGTGATGCCCACACATTCTCTTGGGTTTCCAATGTGGTCTGCTGTTGAATCACTTGAACCTGCATGTTGGTATGCATATTGGCCTTGGGGTTAGCAGCTCATCCCCTTAGTCCCTAGTTACCTCCATGTGTATTGGACTGGTGGCCACTGAGCATCTTGGTATTGGTCACAACTAACCCTTCTGAACCAGTGTTAAACGCTTGCCACTCTGTTTTTGGGTCCAATATTGCACTCTACACCACTTTTGCCTGCCACTTGCTCAACATCTGTAGTCTGGCTTGTGTCTCAGTATCACACCCCCAATGTCACATTTGTCTGCTCTAAATTTGATGAATAATGACACGTGGACTCACTTCTTGGAGTCAACACTTTGTCTCGCTTATGTGTGTTCAAACAGGGTCTCTTTAAAGCTGGATCTCTGCCTAGATCCATGTGACTCCACTCATTGTTTCCAGATGACTAGCTATCTTCTTATCTTCTTGGCAGGTGGTCTCAACTCTGCACTTGAGATGACTCTTGGGCTCTATTTGACTTAAGAACTTGACTGAAGTCTTGGTATAGACTTGGCTTTTGTTGTGCACTTGGATATCCATCTTGGTCTGACATTGAGTTTATTTGGTCTTCAGCTGACTTGTGCCCTAACCCTAAGTCCATGAGTCAAAAATCACACTTGGTCATTACTCAAAATGGGTGTTGGTCTCACCATTACAGAGGAACTTGGCTCCAATCAATCTTGGTCTACACTTGAATTATTTAGACTTGGCAAATACATTTGGTCTACTTTCACCTGGAGTTGTACTGTTGACATTTGTCCTTTAGTGGAATTCCAACCTTGGTATACATGAAACTCCAAGCATAGGATTAGGTTGCTCGCAATCCAAAAGATTTGTATCAGGCCCCTATTCTCGACATGACTCTTGATGATGTTTGACTTTACTGTCCTTGTCAATGAGTTTTGGCTTGAACCTGCGCCTTGAAGTCCCACTCAATATCCAGTAATTACTGACATCTCCGCCTTCTTGAAGCCAATTTGACCTGACTTGGCCCCATGAAACCAGTGTAAGTCTTGACATGGGTCTGAAATGGCTTTGAACATGTAACCCCTAACATTCTGGATATGACATGAGTGAGTCATGACTTGACTGCCACTGTGACCACAAACATTACACAACTTACCTTTAATTATGGGAAGATGGATTGAAGTATATGCAGTGATCAAGGATTGAACACTCACTGCACACAGGAGGCACAACACCCCACTACATATGTGCACCAGGACGGGCCAGTCTGGAGCTATCTTGTACATATAGAGCAGCTCAGGTAACTGCGCATGTAAATTTACAGATCATATGTAATTAATCATAGTACTGAATCATAACCCAACAAACTGACTACATACACAGCTCAGGTAAACGCCCTTGTGAAAGAGTGAAACATATATGTAATACCACCTGTAATATTTTTGAGTTATTTACCAAGTAAAATGCGTGATTACATACACAGGATAGGCAAGCCAGTTGCGATCTTGTACAGCAGAATTCAAAAAGCTTGAAATCGAGAAAATTTCAAAATCCACAGGTGGTTCGTGCGCCACCTGTGAAAGGTCTAAGAATGCATACATAAATGGCTACCTGTCCAGGAGCAACACGTGTTGCCCAAAGAATTTGTGCTACAGTAGGTTGAGAGGCCGCTTGGTGGCTGAGAAGCTGCGCTTGAGACTTGTGTGTTTTTGAGTTCGAGCCTCACTGGCTTTCCTTTTGGTCTTCACACGATTTGGATTGTTTTTCCTAAACAACTTGCTCGTTATCATGAAATCAAACAATGTGACAGATATAATATCATTGTTTGCTCGAACATGAGTGTTGCTGCGCCATCAGTAACTCTGAACAAAAATAATGGCAATCAAAAAAGCCACGAGGCTTGAACACAAGATTACCAGCAATATTGCAGCAACTAATCACACCTTCTGACCGCTGCGCCACCCAAGCATGAAGACCAAGATGTTAATGGTGGATAGGTCACAGTACATTTTGACACCTTTCACAGGTGACGCACGGACCATCAGTCAATTTTGAGAATTGCTCGATTTCAAGCTTTTTGAATTATGCTGTACATGTGATTCTGGTTGCTCACAGCAGATGTGAACCAGTCTAACCGCTGATGTGAACAGCTTGATGATATGTAATACCACCTGTAATATTTCCAGTACTCAGAAATAATCCCACAAACTGACTACATACACTGACACAACGGTTTGGCAGTTTTCAACTGGCCTACATGTAAATTCTATGCAACACCTAATCTGTGTCTAAATGTGGACTGTCTTGGTCATATGCAGAACAATGTTGGAGCCCTTTGTCAAGCTATACAATGTTACACAAAGTGTCACATGATTTACACAACCAGCTGAGACTGGGACGGAGTTGACCTGTATGTACATGATACCTATCAAATTACTCACCATGATGCCACTATGTAATGTGGCCCTTAAAGAATACCCCACCCCCAGGCTGTTTTGGACTACAGGGTGTGAACACTGCTGAATGGCAGGGTACTTGGTGTGTACAAGCATATATTTGTAGGGCAGTTAAGATCCCTCTCTATTAGCATAATTACTTACAAATACATGAAGTGCCCTCGGTACAAGCATATTTAGTGCAATTTATCAAGGGATCAAACATGGCAAGTGTAATGCCATGTGCTGCAATCTAGTGAGCACAGGCCAAGGGAATATCTCTGTAAGTAACTGTGCGATACACTGACCATTGGTACAAATGCCTGTAAAGCACTACTGCATGTCACATCAACACAGCAAGCCCCGTGCTTAAGAAATGTGCTGAGGTAGTTTTCAGGTCAGCCATTTACATGTGACAAATGCCCGCCCCAAACGTATTTTGCGCGCACAATCAAACACTCCTCAGTCGACGTTGAGTCGAAAAGACCGCCGAAAAAGCGTTTTCGGCGGTCTTTTTTGAGTGTGCAGCCCGCACATCACCAATAAACGCGAAAAAGACCGCCGAAATAGCGTTTTCGGCGGTCTTTTTCGAGTGTACAGCCCGTAGATCACCAAAAAACGCGAAAAAGACCGCCGAAATAGTGTTTTCGGCGGTCTTTTCGCAATTAAAATACTCGTTTTGAACCCGTTGCACCAAAAGGAAGGCTCCGGTGGGCTCTGAACATGTACGTGAGCCATAGTGTGGACGTTCAGATATCCTAGGTTCATAACGGGAGGGAATACTAAGCAATGGAGGATATGCATTACGGCTAGTCAATCTACAACCATGTACGCATTGAAATATCACGCTTTACAACAAACAAGGTGACAGCATTAGCCCAAGGACACTTGAGCCAGTTGTGATAGCCAAGCCAGACAGAGAATTGCTCGGCAGTGGCAATGCGGGTATCAACAGGTCCAGTGGGTAGATACAATTTGGGGCCTACAAGCTTGATAAGATCATCCTTTTGGTTCCACCACATGTACCAGCAATACCTTTCGCAGACATTTTGTAGGCCACTGTCACAGGTGGATGCGCCAGGCACATACTTTTCTTTGTGGAACGGGGCTAGTTCCTCGTAGTGCTTTGGAAGGCCACAGAAGGGACACTTCCATTGGTCTTGATTTCCGGACTTTTTGGTAGACTCAGAGAAGCGGGTGGCCTTGCACTGCTTGTAACTGTGCGTGGCTGAAGAGTGATACAGGTCAGTACATTGAGATGAAACATATGAAGAAATGTGTCATAGACTTACTGCTTGTGCAAATGAGGCATCCAGTCATTCGGGGGCACTTCATATGGGTTTCCCGTTTCCCATCTATGGCCAGACACCACCCACATAGGCCTGCACAACCCTTGCGCATGTCATTGATGGACAGAGAGAAAGCAGAGAGCATAGCTTGATGGTCCTTTGACTTTTTCACGTTGATGCTGTATCCAATGGAGGAGTCGAGTACGTCACTCTCCTTCCGCTTTTCAATTGTAGATTTTTTGAGGAGATCACAATGATAACAGAGTTTGATCGCAGAGAAATCCAGACAAGTAAGCATCTTGCCGTCAAGGGCCTGAGCAAAGATTCCAGGGATGCAGTTGTTCTTGCTCTTGAGGAAGTAGGCAAAGGTGCCTTCTTCAGGAGGATGAGACGGGAAGAATTCGACAGAAGCAGGTTGAAGATCACGTCCAGCTCGGCCAGCCTCTTGGAAAGCTTTGTTGATTTCAGTGTTCTTTGGTAATCCGTAAATGAAGACGTGACGGACATGCTTGTAGTTGATACCAGCACCAAAGCCACTAGTTGCAATCATGACGCATTTCGGGGTAGTTTGCCACTTGGCAACCTGCTCTACAGCTTCATGGTCAAGAAGACCAGAGTGATAAATGGCCACCGGAACGTCCTTCTTAGACAAGATATCCAGAGCGTCCGAACAAAAGTCAATATTTTCGATAAACACAATGCTTCGGTCACGATTGTGCAGGTCCTTGTGGACAAGTTTCCAATACATTTGAGCTAAAGCCTTGGGGAGATCAAGACAGGCAGGATTGACTTTGAAGTACAGTTCAGGTCGAGCGGTGACTTCACGCAGAGTTTCTATTTTATGGATGTTGAATAGCTGCATGAGAGATTGTTCGTGGCCAACTTGCATGGTAGCCGTCATGAAGAAGAAGGGTGTATCAATGTCTCTAAGGTTGGCTACTCCGGATGCATACTGGCGATAATCAACATCGTCTTCATAAGAGTGACATTCATCTATGATAATCCGATTGATGTGATCCTTGGCTGCAAGTAATCGTTTATGAAAGGAGGGTTCGGCTGCCTTGTCGGTTGTACATACTACCACTCGATGATAAGGTTCTATTTCATCGTATCTTGTATTGGTGTAAACTAAATGTTGAATATTTTTTCTGCTGAGTTCAGTAGAAGTTTCCGCAACAAGCGCTTTGAGGGGCTGAACGACGACAGTTGTTCCTTTGAGCTCAACCATTGGAGGAAGTGTATAGGCAAGGGACTTGCCCCCTCCAGTTCGAGCCACGATTAAGTAGTCCTTGTTGCGATCAAAGACGCCTTTGATCCAGTCCGCCTGGAAGGTAGTGCGGAACTCAGCGTCCTGGTCCTCTGTGTACAGTCTCAATGCTTTTCTAGCCAAATCGATGGATTCGAGTCGTTCTTCTTGAGGCAGTGGGACAAATTCGGAAGTGCGGATGCTGTCAATCTGATGTAGAAGATGGATAGAGTCAGTTATAAGGCCCAAAGATAAGGGCCAAACAAAGACTTACACCCCAAAACTTGTGCATGGCATGACTGGCTGCCCTATACCTAGTCTCAGAGTCACGATCAATATTGAAACCACCAGTGCCACCATAATGCATGTTGGCAGTCTGAGCACTGTGGCCTCTTTGTGCCTCAAAGACAGAAGTCTCAGACACATGATCAAGCTTGATGTGTGCGTCTACAATCGCCACAGAAGCCTGACGCCAATCACGAATACCAAGTTTGGCTACTCCGCCCTCATGAAAGAGACGTTGGAGGATTGAGCTAAAGTCCTCAGTATCCAATATCCCCTTTTCACTATGGACCCAGACATAGGTTGCCATCTGAGCAGCACGTTCACGCTCACCCAGGACCTCCAATGCAAAACTTGGGGAGGAGAATACCAAATTAGCCAAACCAATACAGCAAGCAAAAAAGCAAAGTGACTCACACAGCCACAGGCCTGATGTAGGCATTCCAGTAATGCCAGAGCACACTGTGTGCTTCCGTTAGAAAAGTCATGCGAGGTTTTGTCTTGCCAGTCATATTTCTACCTTTATGATAGAAGGAAAGGATTGCGAAGACCAGAGAACGCATGTAGATCCCACGAGGTGCTACCTGAGTGTTGACCAAGAGAGTACTCGATTCCTCCGTTCCACGTAATGGCTGGCCAGAAGCAACATGATAAAGAAAATATAACCGTTCCATGAATTTATCCACCTTGGCCAGCCAGTTCCATAGTGCCCTTTGATCCCATAGCTCAGGATCAGATGCTGGAGTATCGTCATTGAATTGGTCGAGCCAGGTGTCTGCCATCAAGCCATGCACATCATTTTTTGTTGTCCACTGCTTGAGGAGGAGGAAGGTGTGCTGCTTATGAGTAAGCTCTGAGTGCACTAGATAATTGAAACCAGGGGCAGTGTTGTTTGGCTTGTCAGAGTAGAGAGCTGGGTCAAAGTGAGGAAGCTTGCACCCTTTTACGATTTCGTGGAGATTAGCTTCCACCATCTTATCCTGGTACTGAATGCAAGAACGTATTCCAGAGAGGGTGACTGTTTTGTTGTTGATCTCTAGAGTTTCTTGGTGATGATCTGCCCAGAAAGTGGAGTCTGGCATTGTTTCGGACATGTAGATGGTGGTAGCAAGGTGCATGAGTTGACGCATGATGTTGAACGGAGCTGATTTGTTCTTGTGAAGAAAGTCAAATTTGCTGAAGTCGTCAGGTGAAGAAGTAGTAGGGTCTGAGGCTGGATCAAATTGCCCTTGCTCCGCAGCATTATCCATGAACTGTTGAGCGAAAGCCATTCGCACACCGTATTGAATGTGAGCAATGAGACGGGTGAAATTATCAGGTCGATCGTAAGATTTGTCAGCTTTAAGCATTGCACGAGCCAGGAACTGTAGAGCAGGGAGCCAGTATTGACAATGTGCAGCACTGCAATAGAGCTGAAAGAGTGCACAGAGGATTTTAGATACACGCCCTGAGATTGGATCATGTAATTCAGGATCTCTAAGTCGATTATTATCTTCATCTGGTTGGCGAAGATTGACAGTGATTGATTCGATTGCAGCCTTGAGATCAGACAGCATGGCTACATGGATGTTGTAGAATTGAGTGTTGCTGTCTACTTTCTTCTCAGATTCCTCAATCATGAACCACATGAGTCTAGCCAGAGTGTTGGCGTATTTATCAACCGAAGACTGTTCCTGTAAGGGCATGAGCCCTTTGTTGTCTTCCACATCGCTGGAGCACACTTGCCATTAGAGAAGGAAAGAGTGAGACCAAAGGTAAAGGATGAAAGCGTACGTAGTCTCAGCCAAGCAGTGCCTCTTGAGAAACTGACCCGTCTGGTGCAATCTCTTCATTGTTGTACTTATCCAATGAGAGATGTAAGGCACCATTGCCTGAATAGGCTCTATTTCCTCAGACGGAAGGATGATTTGCTCTACAGTTCTACCTCTCTGAATGAGATCAGCAATGTAGTGATGGATGCCAGAGACGTAGAGCCAGTTTGAGAGGTGACTATCCTTTTCTGGATCAGCGACCAGGTGAGATTGAGCAGCATGAGCGTCCAGCTTGCTGACCAAGAGCTTGACTGCATCAGAGTGTTCAAGCTCAGGGGAGGGTGAGCGATCGTGACCAGGCAAGACCTGTCTTGGGCGAGACAGGTTTGGCAGAACTGCAAAGAAGTATCTAAGATTATGACTATAAAGCCTCTGACATTTAGTAGCAATGATGTGTTGGACCACATCTTGTGATTTGTATGCCTCTATTAAATCACGCTAAATGTTAGTTGAGCTGGACATTGAGAGGGTGAGAGTGAAGACACCAACCATTGTGATTTAGGCGAAAATGTTGCTTGATTGACTTCATCTTTGGATAAGCACGATGACACAATCTGCAACCAAACCCATCGTAAATTTTGAGGCCTTGAATAGGCTCGCAAGGCTTTCCAGGCTCATAACCAGGAGGTAGCACAGGTGCAATGGGTGGGACCGCCATCTCAGAGTACGCCTCCAAGTCTTCCAAGACCTGCTCTTTATGAACATGAACACCCTTGATGTCACTGTTCCTATGAGTGGCCACTTCGTCCAGCGGCACCCCTACATGACACTGAACACAAATCAGGATAGAACAACGACTGTTCCAGACCTAGGCCGTATTCGGATAATGCATCAGATGCTGGCAGTTAAGAAAGCGTCAGCCAGCCTGTGAAGAGGGCTTAACAGCAGCTAAATGTACCTATTATGTCCTCCCCAAGAGGGACAACCCTTACGCCATTCTGTTTAGGAGCTGGGGGTTGGATATGCTGGACAGCCACCTTGCAAGCGGCCAGATGGACACCAAAATACTTAGGCACATCAGACTTGTAACCACAAGCCCCCTGCGGACAATAGAAAAACCCATCCTTGCGAACGACAGTCTTTTTCTCGCCATCAATGTTCGTCATTGTTAGGACATCCTGATGTGCAAGTGCACGGTGTTTATCCCTCTTGTGTCTTGTGTCAAAGGTCGAGTCGCAATAGGTACAAGGATACGTTCTACAGGCAAGGCAGAGCAGTCAGCAATCGCGTAGCACCCAAGAAATCAGGCTTTCTGCACATGTAGAGGACTTGCTGCTTTTTGCCCAAACGCAAAAAAGTCCGCCGAAAATCGAAATTCGGCGGACTTTTTTGCGTTTTCAGTGAGATGGTGAGCACAAGAAACAAAGAAGGACTGTGGCATACTCGGACATGTCGCAGAGGTGTCACAGCAGTATCACGTAGAGTTCACAGGGGTATAGATGGGGTGTCACGAGTATTAACCCTGGACGTCGAAGTTGGAAAGTACAAAGATGAACAGATAATAACTAGGTAGGATTGTAGCAGCCAAGCAAAGCAGGAATCAAAAGCAATTTATTCAATGAGTATCATCAAGTTAAACCTAACTGCTGCGGCTGCGGCTGCGGCTGCGGCTGCGGAATAAGATATTGCAATGCAGCAGCCAGTGTAATCCATATCCCCCACTCACGCAGGTGCAAAGCGGGTCATCCGTACAACAGAAAGTCCGCCGAAATGTGATTTTCGGCGGACTTTATTGATCTTGGTCAGTGCAATGGACCCTGATTGTCCCGACAGTGTGATAATGTTCATGCGGCGCCTCATCTGAATTGAGTAGAAAAATAATTGACGGTCTAAATGACCCCTCAGAGTTTATCACTGCACACTGAAGGAAGAATTTGCAACGCACTACATACGCTCATTCACCTCAGGCATGTCAGCAAAGATAATCTACAAAGTGTGATCCTACATTCACTGCAAATCTACAAGAGTGATGCATGTGTAAGGACCTGTAACTTGCCCCCTTTTGAACATTTGTTGAAATATTGCCTACATACATCAAAGAACATGTAAGTCTCAACTGAACCACAAGTAACACCTTCTATCTCAATGTTGCATAACTATCAAATTTTGATTCAGTTGCTCAGGTGAGATGATGACTTGTTGCATGTACATGGTGAGGTTCCAATGTGACTTACATGTGATGGTACTAAAGCTCATATATACACATCAACCCCATTGAATCACACTGATAGGGAAATTGGTAAATCCATTCAGTCTCCAAGTGCTGGAGTGGAGGAGTATGTACATATAGTATTTGATTTCAATCATGAATGAAGTCAGGCTGAAAGAGTGACACAAGTTGGTAAAAACATGAAAAATAAAGAAAACAAAATATAGCAAAAATAAACAACTATTCATGCTCTGAAGTACTCCCCTCCTCACCACCACCATCAACTATTTCCTCCCTAGCCTTCTCTTTAGCTTGAGTAATAGTCTTCAATGGATGCTTCTTGGTGACTCTTGATCCATCAGCCTCCTTATACATAGCTTGAGGGTTAGTTACAGGAGTAGCCTTACCCTCAGTTGAAGCCCAAACAGATCTGAAAGGTTCAGTGATGGGGATTAAAGCTTGACCTTGATTCTTGCTGTTGGAGTCAAAATCAGGAGCCACTGAACCATCAGGACCTCTTGAAGCAAGAGGAGCATGTAGCTCTAAACACAAGTCTAAAGTATAGAGATAAGAGAGAGAAGTGGGAGAAAACCTATCATGAAACATCCTAGTCATTTGAGGCCAATCAATTTTGCGCTTAAAACCACCCTTTTCATCAATGAATTCTCTAAGTATAGTAAATAAATGATGGTCTAATCTACTCCAGGACCTTTGATAAAACACATGGGGTTCTGATTTTGAAGCTTGATTTCTTCTTTGAGCTAAGATACTAGACATATGAATCATTAAAGCAGCATCTGTCATTTTTTGCTCTCTATACCAAACCCAAACATGGAATAAACCAGAAGTTCCAAACATAAGAAACAATGCTAAAGCCTGAATTGCTTGTCTTCTGAAATTGAAAGTTTCATCATTTGCTGCAGATTGAATTTCTTTATCAGTAACCTTAGCCAATGCATCACTTGAGGGGACTTGATTTTTCTTAAGACCAGTCAAAGCTTTGACAGGATTTTTCCGGATGTAATCTGTTGAGAGTTGATGTAAAACTGAGCCTTTAAGTTCATTCCTTCTAGCAGCAATCTGATTATAAGTCCTCTTGGCCTTGCAATAAACTTTGAGTTGTCTGTTGTACACATCTCTTTCATAAATTAACATAACTCCAGTTAACACCAGTAAAAACCTCTTTTGAAGCCAGCCAATACCTAAAGGGTGGACTTTACTAGACTTGACCTCCTGCTCCTCCATAGCCTTCATCATACACTGCTGCCAAGCCCAAGCAATGCTCTGAGACATTGGCACCATACTAGCTGCAACCTTATGTTCACCTTCAGTTTTAATTTCAATATTTTCAGACTTAGCATTATAAGAAATAATCTCTACACTTTCCTCAAATATCCTATGGATGGTCTTATGAGCGGTTTTTAATTTATTCTTGATATCTTTTTCAGCAGTCCACACAGTAGATTTAGAAGTCCGGCAGGCCATTGAGTGAAAGGCTCGAAATATCCGGTGTCTGGAGTCCCAAGGATATCGAGTAGATTCATTTATAAGCGCCCACTTGATTGAAGATTCTGTAAGGTAAGGATCAGTCGCAGCTATTTGTAAAAGCCTCGGACCTACCTCGAAAGTGCAGATATCAGCAAATGACTCCAAACAAGCGACAAAAGTTGAAAGAGAGGAATAACACTGACAAGCCTGGATATTCTTAGGTGTATCCTTTTCATTCACTTTCCTCTTCATCAAAACGACCAGAGGCTGGAGCGTATCATGAGTTGGCTGACCTAGTTGGCTATTCTCATGATATTTCCAGCTCGAAATAACCCCAATGACCGAGTCTTTCAACGCCTCACCCCAGTCGAACTGGGTGGAGCTCAGCGTAGTAGCCGCATTACGAATAAATTCAATCTCCTGAGGGGTGGGATCTTGAATGAGCTCTGCAGAGATAAGACATCATTGTCAGTACAAGATTAGGAATCGATCATAAAGCCCGCCGAAGTCTAACTTTCGGCGGGCTTTCTTACAAAAAGACAACGATGAAGAACTAAAAAGCCCGCCGAAAACTGAATTTCGGCGGGCTTTTTGAACTTGAGTTGAGAAAGTGAGGCAGCGGAGGTTTGACTTACTAGTAATGTCGAGTATGGAGTCGGAATTATGAAAAACTGAGTCTGGCGAGATTGGCAGATCCACGACCGCTGGCTCCGCCGCCTTGGCTGGGGTATCCTTGCTGACACCTTTACCTTTTGAAGGTAGATTCTTCGCGTCGACTACCTCATTTTGAATCGCATCTGGACCGCGTATCTCTTCTTCCTCCTCGCTATCTTCATCAGACTCATCAGAGCCTTCGTCTGTATCTTCACCCGGCTCGTCGTCGTATACAAACTCAGCGCTTTTGTATTCGACTTTCCTACGTTTTTTCTTTCCTCCACATCCCTCCGCTTGAATCTCCTTTTCACTGACACCAGCTTCCAGGTCAAGATACCTTTTAACGGACTTGGGAATACCTGGAGGGGAGATACAGCATAAAGTCATGTATAAGATCAAAGGTACTGAGTCACTATAGCGATGCATGAAGGGAGACTTACTGTGCCTAGAAGTTCCAACCTTATGGCCTTTCGGTCGATCAACTCGGGGCATTGGATGGCGGAAAGGGATGATCTCGATTTCATCTTGGCCACCAGTTATCGCCTCATTGAGTCGCTCCTCCCGCCTCTTCAAAGCTTCTTCCTGAACTGACAACGCGGTCATCATCCATTCGATCTCGCCGTTGAAGTCGATTGGATCGTCCTCCTCCTTAGTGCTTTCCTGAAAGTCTTTGAACGCCTTCAAAGACTCTTCGTGTATTGCTTTGACTAGAAAGCGACCGGCCAATAAGTCTATGAACCTGCTGGAGAGCTGATTTTTGAAACACTTACATCGCTGATACCGGCTCAACGCACTGGTAACCTTCATCTTTCTCACAGCCTGAGAAGGAGTGAGCTCCTGTGAAGTACATGAGGGGATGTAGTCAGTCGTAAGTTAAGGTGAATGAAACATGAGAAGGAAGGATGGCAAGGAGCCCCCCGAAGATATACGTGAGCTTGGAAGTGGAGATGGAGGGGAACCAAGAGAAAGCCCGCCGAAAACATATATTCGGCGGGCTTTCTCTTTTGAGATTTAGAATAGAGAATAAGAGGTTGAAAGATAAAGCCCGCCGAATATATGTTTTCGGCGGACTTTCCAACAGAAGCGGAAAAAGAGGATAAGAGGATGGAAGATAAAGCCCGCCGAATATATGTTTTCGGCGGGCTTTCTGGCGTGGGAAGTGGTGCATAGAGAAAACCAGAAACGGAAAAATAGGAGAATATGATGGAAGATAAAGCCCGCCGAGAATGACTTTTCGGCGGGCTTTCTGGTTTGGGAAGTAGTGCAAGGAGAAAAATAGAAACAGAAAAAGCCCGCCGAAAACGTGATTTCGGCGGGGTTTCACTTTTGATGGGAGATACTCACTTCGCTGGCCTTTTGTTCCGCCTTCGGGATCTTGTACTTTTTGATCTTATCAATGGCTGATTGGTCGTTCGAAGCCACCTATGTCCATGGTGTAAGTCATCAGCTGAGCGTATTTGAATGATTCGAGCAGGTGAGACTCACTTTTCCGGAGTTGACATTCATCTCTATGTCAACCGCTTGATCATCTATCTCTTCAGATCCTCCAAGTGCCATTGGGAGGTCGAATTCGGAGCCCTGTTGGATTCAACTTCTTTCAATATGTATAATAAGCCTACATATATTTCCTGACCTCACCTGTTCAGACTCCTCATCCTCTTCAGGCTCATCTGCCTCTTCCACCTCTCCTGCGCCCATTTCTGCTTTGTTTTCAACTCCCATTGGCTCAGCTCCCTGTTGATGATCTTCGTTTTTATCTTCGGTTCTGCTTTGGTCGAACGTTCCAGCGGTCTACATGGATATGAGATCAAATTTGAGCTCCTGGTAGTAGTTGGATATTCAATTATTACAGTATCTCACCTGGTTGCCAGTTGGGGTTCCTGGGGTCACTGGTTGTTCCTGGACCTTGGAGTTTGCGGCTTGCTAGATCGATCATTACAAAGTCAGATTTCATACTATTCAATTGAAATCTCTGTTACTCACCTTAGGCATGTTCTGATTGAGCATGGTATGGGTTGATGGAAGTCAGTTCGATTTTGAAGGGCCATCATTGCTCTAATGACTTACTTAATTATGAGAGTGAGGTAGCTGTGTAGGTTTGGTGAGTGTTTGTGTTGATGATGATGATGACTGGTTGTGGATGTGATTGGATTAGTTGATAATGAAGTGGATGAGATGAAATTTTGGAGAGGGATTGAAATCGAAAGTGAAGTGGGAGCTGGGGTGGCTGCCTTTTAAACCTGCTTGGTCATCTCAACCTGTCAGGTCGACTTGTGGTTGCTTCTCACATGACCTGTATTAGTTTTGCACTGAGACCTGTACAGGACCTGTCACGCATGTGACATGGTAACTTCGAAAAATGTTACACCTGGGAATCGAACCCAGGTCCTTCGCCTGTCTGTTTGTGCAGTCAAGCGTGCTAACCACTGGACTATAGTCCCTGTGTTAGTATAGATGGCATCTGGGTATTGTCATAACCCTGCCTGGCCAACACGATAATATTGCTTGAAGGTATTCATTCATGCCGTACATAGAGCATCATATATTTGAAAGCACCGCACATGCCTGTAACACCTAACATGTGTGTACCAGCCACGTGGCTTGAGCTCTCTGTCTTTGGGTAATGTTCACAAAAAGTTTTGGCTACCTTTTGTTGATGCTACTATTGACATTCGCGCCCCAAGGGATCATAAGAAAGTCCGCCGAAAATCCATTTTCGGCGGACTTTCTTGAAATTGCGCCCCAATATTTAGGGGCTCAAGGCTCAAGGCAAAGGTATTGGGGCGCATCCGGCCAATTGCGCCCCAATGCGCCCCAACCCTGAGGTCTCAAGGCGGGGAGGCGGTAGCTAGGTTGCCACTGGCCACCTTTTCCCAATGCAATGTGATTAGGCCCAGGGATTCTGTGTATAAAGATATCAAATTGGGGGGTCCGGGCTCTGGCCAGATCCGTCAGTCCACTCCTTCCTACTAAGCGGACGGGCAGATGGATCCCTGAGCCCTCAGGGAACCGATCCGGTATCTAGACCTGAGATGTGGCCAGTGACGATGAGATATCTAGATGAATGCTTAACTTGTGTTTATCATTTAGCAGAAGACGGACTTTCTACTGTTGATTGCAATACAATCACCGTTAGAAATGATTTGATCAATAGAAGGGAAGCATTTCAGAGAAAACAAAAGAAGATTTTTCAAAGGTTGTTTATCAACCAGCTGTATGCAGATCAATTTTCTGATCCTAATGGTATACCTAAGATATATGTACCTTTGAAGCGATTTGCACTATACCCCAAACTTACACCTACTCATGCACTGATGCCACTGATGCCCCACTCTTGCACTTGTGCGTCTATGCACCCATGCACTCTTGTACTCATGCCCTGATGCAGCCATACACTCATGCACTCATGCACTGATGCACTGATGCACCCATACACTCATGCACTCCTGCACTGATGCACTGATGCACCCATCCACCTGTGCACCTGTGCACTGATGCACCCATGCACTTATTCACCCATGCACTGATGCACCTGTGCACCTGTGCACCCATGTACCTGTGCACCCATGCACTGATGCACCTGTGCACCCATGCACCCATGCACTGATGCACCCATGCACCTATGCACCTGTGCACCCATGCACCTGATCATGGGTGCACGGTGCATGCACCTCAAGTGCATGCACCCGTGCACTGGTGCATGCACCCTCAACCCCAACCCCACTCATACCTTGTAACCCTAACCCATGCACCCATGCACCCATGCACCCATGCACCCATGCACCTGTACACCTATGCACCCATGCACCCATGCACCCATGCACCCATGCACCTGTGCACGGGTGCATGCACCTCCATGCAGGTGCATGCACTTTCAACCCTAACCCTAGGCCTACCTTGTAACCCCTAACCCCTAACCCTAACCCCTAACCCTAACCCCTACACCATAATATTTTACTCAACTCACTAACCCCTACATCATAATATTTTCCCAACTTACCAACCCACATTTGCCGCCCACTACCGCAACGTCTACGGACCCTTCGGGCCTCCGTTTCCTCACCCCTAACACTCACTTTGGCCTTGCCCTTCTTGGGCCCCACCGTACACTTCACCCACAATCCTCCTTGGGCCCTGTGTTCACATTGGCCCTCCGTGACTTTGTGTCTTTCACTCAACTTACTAACCCCTACACCATAATATTTCACTCAACTCACTAACCCCTACTCCATAATATTTTCCCAACTTACCAACCCACATTTGCCGCCCACTACCGTAACGTCCACGGGCCCTTCGGGCCTCCGTTTCCTCACCCCCAACCCTCACTTTGGACTTGCCCTTCTTGGCCCCACCTTACACTTCATCCCCAATTTTCCTTGGGCCCTGTGTTCACGGTCCTGCGTTGTGTTCCAACGTGTGTTTCTTTGGGCCCTACGTTGTTTCCGTACATCATAATTTTGCACTCAACTTACTAACCCCTACATCAAAATGTTTTTCTCAACTTACCAACCCACATTTCCCGCCCACTACTGTAATTACCTGTGTCTTCTTGCCCCCTATGTTGTCTTGGGTCCTGCTTTGTCCTTAACTGCCCTCTGTCTGATATTTCCCTACTTGACCTTAGCCCAAACGTATTCTTGGCTCATCCGTTGTGTCCCTTTTCCGGTACGTCACCCTAACCATTCTACGCTGTACTGCACAACCACCTTGGGTAACCATTGGGCCCTGCGTGACTTTGGGGCCCGCCTTCACTTGCACTACACCTACTATGGTTGCCCCCCTCACGTGGTTATTGTACCTACCTGTTATGCACACTACTACATCACCTGTGTATCCTTGGGCCCCCGTGTTTTTGGGCCCTGCGTTGACTTCCACTCCCATCACTTGGTGGTAGTCCCCACGTGTTACGCACACTACTGAATCACCTGGGTTTTCTTGGGTCCTGCGTTGCTTTCCACTGTGTGGTTCCTTGGCCCCTACATTGTTTCCGTACGTCATAATTTTTCACACGACTTACTAACCCCTACTTCATAATCTTTGCCTCAACTTACTAACCCCTACATATTTAACCTCCACACTTATGTGCCACATTTGCCACCCACTCCCCTCACGACTACGCGGCCTTTGGGCAGTCTACTGGTTGTACACTCTACGGTTCATACATACTACGTGTTACACAAACTACAGTTACTCACCCTTTCCGATTACACATTCTACATGTTACACACAATACTGCAACACCTGTGTGTTCTTGGGCCCTGTGTGACCTCTTGCCCTACATTCCCTTTGACATCGTGCATCCTTGGGCCCTACGTTGTCTTTGGTCCTCACGTTCACTTTGACATTGTGCTCCTTTGGGCCCTATGTTTTCTTAACCCCCCCTTGCCTAATTTATCCCTACTTGAACTTTGCCCTAACGTATCTTTGGCCCCTCCGTTGATCAGCCCTCTACTGTACGTCACCCTACGGGTTTTACGCTGTACTGCTTGACCTTGCGTAACACTTGGCCTATGTGTTCCCCTTGGCCCTGCGTGATTTTGGGACCTGCACACTACTTGGGCCTGTCTTTGCTTGCACTACACATACTACAGTTACTCCCCTCACTGGGTTATGGTTTGGGGGGCCCCATTGACTTCCAACATGTCCTTCCTTTGGTTGTACGATACCACTAATAATATGCATCCTACTTGTCTTGGGCCCTACGTTGTCTTTCGTCCACCTTTGTCTTTACCCGCCCTGTCCATTCTTTGGGCCTGCGGCACTCCAAATCTGCTGGGCCTGTGTACAATTGGGTCCTACATGCCTTTGTCCTACAGTCCTTTGGGCCCTACGTTGAACCTGGTCCCACGTCAATAGCATCTCCTGTGCCACATCTGGTCCTACGTTCTCTTCCACCTTGTCCTTCCTTGTGCCCTTCCTTATAAATGAACCTGTGCTTCCTTGGGCGCTCCATTGGCTTTCAACCTCATATGTCTTTGACCTGCTTGTGATTTTGTTGTCACTGCACGTCTTTGGCCCGTATGTATCCTTGGCTTCCCCAATTTCTTGGCCAACCGTGCACCCATGACTTCACTCACATGGTGCCTATATTGACTTTGGCCCTACGTACACCTCTCCTCTGCTATTCTTTGGGCTGTATGTTCACATTGGCCCTTCCGCATTTTTGGGACCTATGTTGTATATGGTCCTACACCTTTAATTTTCCATTTATACACCTTCCATTCCATTCCTCCACAATTTTTTTTCCATACACCATACAATCTATTCCTCCTCATTTATCTATTACTTATTTCCAAACACAATCATCAAACCCATTCTATTACCACACTTCACAAATTTATAAATTTTCCATTCCTATAATACATCATTATCTTTCATCAACCATCAGTTCACCACTACCTTCCAACTCGCTTATCTTTCCCTGCCTGTCCCATTTTTAATCTCACCTACCTATATTCAGTTATTTCTATATCTTATTCCCAACATATATTTCCACACAAATTTTCAATCACACATTCTTCATCATCCTCTATACTTTACCTTCTCACCTCACCTTTTAACTTAATTAATTACTTTATTCCTTCAAATCCCAACTTTGCCCCACTATTGCTTGGGCTTGTGTTGCCTTGTTATTCTTTGGCACCTCTGCTCTACATTCGGCACTACGTTAAACTTGGCCCTGCGTGCATTTGGGTTCTGCAAATATCCTGGGCTTATCCTCACTTGCGGTACACACACTATGGTTATTCCCTTGACTGGGTTATTGATTCTACGTGTTAAGCACACTTCTGAATCCCCTGTGTTTCCTTGGGCCCTGCGTTGATTTCCACTGTGTGCTTCCTTGTGCCCTATGTTAAACCTAGCTCTATACATCCTACTTCTGTTGGGCCCTACGTTGTCTTTGGTCCTCCTTTGTAGTTATGCCCCTGTCTATTATTTGTTCCTGCTTGTCCTTGGCCCATACATATTCTTGGCTTGTCCAATGTGTTGGGCGCCTACCTACTGGTATTACGCTGTTCTGCTTAACAAAACTATGTGTTCCGCTCTACCTGTTACATATACTACAGTAACTCACCTCTACGGGTTTTACATCCTATGTGTTACGCACACGACTGCATCCCCTGTGTAGTATTGGGCAATATGTTGACTTCCACCTTTGGTATACTTGTGCCTTACGTTGATATCCTCGCTGCTTTTCATTTGGTATTACATTGTCTTTAGTCCTTGTATGTGATTTCTCCGCCTGTGTAGTTTTTGTTCCTGCTTGTCTTTGGCCCTTACGTCCTCCTCACCCATCCTTTTATACTGGTCCTACGTTAACATCGGCCCTCCGCGTTCTTGCGACCTGCATTGTATTTGGTCCTTCTCATTGATTGCGCCTGTGTTTACTTGGACCATCCAATGACTTTGGTACTCTGTTATTACTTTCGGCCCTACGTATCATTTGGTGTTGCATGCGCTTGGAACCTACCTTGCCTTCACCTCTGTGCAATTTTTGCCCATGTGGTCATTTGGGCCCTACGTTTACGCCGGTCCCGCGTCACCTGTGTACTCTTGGGCCCTCCGTTGACATCCACTGTGTGCTGACTTGGGCCCT
>JAIFHY010000031.1:600000-1084144 GCA_022264835.1 Melampsora americana | reverse complement strand
CGGATAGCTTCATGCCCTTCAATTAAGCTTGCCTACACTTTTGAGGGTGTTTCTACCCCATGTTACTCCCCATCACTTTACTTACATCCAGTGATTGAATAAGAAAAATTGATGACTCTAATCACCTTCTGTATATTATGAGCTCTGAGTGAATCCAATTCACCGCCATTCATGATGGTCTTTGTTCCTTTTCTATATCATTTTTCTTAAAAATAAAAATTTACTTATCTCTTCACAACTGAGTTATGGATTTGATCAAGAATTTATCATCATTTGTCAGATAAAATCAAAGGAAATATATTCGATGATAAAACCGAAGAAACTATCTTTTCAATATCTTTATCAAGTTCTAATTAGATCCCAACACACTTACATATATCTTTAATCAGTCAATACTTTCTCTAACTTTTTTGGCACCTTATTTGTTGGTGATAGGTACTTGATTGAATTTGTAAATCATGATGATCTTCTTTGCTGAGGATTTTTGTCTATTTCTTCCCATGTACAATCACTTTTTCTCAACTCGGATGAGCCAGCTCTTGGAGAAAATGTGACACTTGATTAATCCGTATGTGATCTTACAGGGGCTTCCAAGGGAAGGAAGTCCGATGTGTTACCCAGACTATCGGATACCGGACCCGTCCGACTGAGTGTTCCTTCCTGTTTGTCCCACGGGACTCAATGTGAAATTTGAATCTGAGTTTGAGAGATCGATTGACTCTGAGCATGACCCTAACTTTGACATCAACCAACTCATTAACTTATCAAGCTTCACTTGAAGTACTACTCAGGAAGGAGACATGTCACTATCCTCACTCGCCACCCTCATCTCAAACTCTGTGGCCACTATCGAAAGAGCTGTAGCAGATGCAGCGAAAAGTCGACAATTTCAACAATCTAGGCATGGTAGCAGCTCTCGTCCTGCCCCAGTCACTCCTCATGATGTTCTCGAAGCAGTGGATTTGATAGTAGCAGCATGTGCTGAGCTTACTGCCAAGGTCCAAGATAGTACTGGATTCATTTGCAAACATGCTCTTGGGGTTTGTCTTCAAACGAATCTTGAAGACATTCAAACTGATGAATTGATATCACCACATTCTTTCATACATCATTCACAGTTCAATGTCTCATCTGCAATCCGAGTAGCCGTCGAAGGACATATTCCAGAAATATTGAGACCTCATGGCACCACCGGATTGCATATCAATCAGATTGCAGAAAATGTGATGCTAACTCACAACGACTAGAACGAATCCTTAGATTATTAGTCTCTCATCATATCTTCACCTCACCTAAACGTGGATGGTTTGCAAATAATCGACATAGTCTTGCACTTGATACCGGTAAAGTGGCTGAAGAATTACCTAAAGAGCTGTACGTTCAAATCATCTATCTCTCTCCAAAATCCCATTCCCTCGAATCAAATGGTGTTGTGTGAAAGTGTGAGATGAGAGATGGAAAACAGATCAAGAGAATGAGAACTTTGACAATGGTTGTCAGGAATTCTGAAAAATACATGGGACCCAACACACTTCCAGCCTTAATCACTCATTCAACGGACGAGATGTTTAAATCTTCATCACATTTAACCGAATGTATCTTGGAACCATCCAGTTCAAGATCTTTCTTTGGCGATCAATCTCCTTTTTCTCATGCATTTGAAACCGGAATGGATTTTCAAACTTTCTTACAACTCAGTTTTGATCAAGAGGTTCGCTTGAGGCGCTTCATGTGGGTTTCTTCATAGTCAAACCGTTTGTAGGATATGGTTTGGGACACGGATTGATTGTGAACTTGAATTTGAACGATATAAATGTCAGCACAGCGACCGAGTGCTTATCGCAAATCGGCGCTAGCGATCAGGGCCTGGGTGGCTACAACTGGGCTACAATAGGTAACGGTATGTCAACGATTGGTGCGCAACAAGTCACAGGCTGCAGATTACTGATCAGAAATATGATGTGTTATTCCAAACTGCAGGTTTATTGGTAGACGTGGGCGGTGGAGTGGGACATGTCCCCTTAAGTTTAGCTCGATCTTACCCAAACTTGCGGATCGTCCTTCAAGATCGCGCCGAAGTGATTGCTCTGGCAGTCCCGGTGGGTTGCCACATTCAATCTGCTCGCTTGACCATCACTTTACTGATATGGTCGATTTCCTTCTTCAGTTTTGGCAAAGCATTTTCCACAGGCTGTGAAATCGAAACGAGTTGTCTTGGAAGCTCAGAACGTCTTTGATCCGCAAAAACGCAAGGGAATTCGGGTGTTTTACGTTCGATTTGTGATTCGAGAATGGAACGATGCTCAGGCTGTTCGAATCCTTACCAATGTAACTCTACCTTTTAGCAAGGCTTCCTGATCACGTGACCATGCTAAATGGCGTATAACTTTCACCCTCATCAGTTATCACGAGCGTCTTCGTCTTCTACGAAACTAATCTTAGTAGAAAGAACTGTGACGAATTGGAGTCAACAGTCTGTAAGTGACTGTCCATTACAATCGTGGGAAATCCTCAAGGATGCAAGGATCCCGAGGAACGTTCAATCGTCTTTTTGTCATAATGAAGATCATCCTGCGATTTTGGAAGAGACAGGTCGACCCCTGATCGACTTATTAGATGCACAGGTAAGCATTCTGTCATTTATCGTCATTGATGTCAGAGATCATGATGGGATTCAAATGATGTTTTATTGATTCAGTTGATGCTATATGGACCCGGTCGAGAAAGAACCTTGGAAGAATTGATTTTACTCCTGCGTGATTCGAATTGGAAAGTGGACAAGATAAGTCGACCGGGTACATCCTCACTTACTCAATTAATATGTATTCCAATCATTCGACCAGAAGATGAAGAAGAACCGACTGGAGCATGGCACAAGAAACCTTCATCATCATCTGTTTCTCAAGAAGCGCCAACCTCTCCTAGTGCAAGTCCTAAGAAAACCAAGTCTGTTCTGGGTAGATTGGACTCGACTTTGAAGGCACAAGAAAAAGAAGAAGCTCAAGGTGATCATGAGGAAGTTAGTCTAGGTGATCAAGAGCATGCTATCAAAGATATTCAAAATGATGTCGTTCAAGATCATCAAGGGCCTATTAATCGAACGGACGTACCGATGATCATGATCACCAGTGAGGGCGACTCAGAAGTGAGCTCAATGCCAAAGGATCCCAATATCACGGACCATGTGATTACAGAATCATCAGCTATCAATAACACCCAAATGGTAGCAGAGACGCCAATCTCAACTGTTGAGCCAGCCTCACATCCTGATGAGGTTGCTTGAAGGCTATATCAATCCTTAATAAAACTCTTTTCAGTGTTCGATCCCATTTTCCTCTACCGATGAAGATATGTAAGACCTTGCAATTTGTTTCGTTGCATAGTTATTAGGTCAGACACATCATTTCATATCTTGTACAACGCTCTTTGATCAACATATGTAAATGGTATGACAGAGCTGAAGAGATTTTCTTACGAATTTTCCTTTTGATCAACTTATTTTTGTATGATTCTGATTTTGATTTGTATCGTAAGAGATTAATTAATTTATGTTGTAAATCGTAAATGAAGAGATGCATACACGCGTGTTTGAGATTTTGTTTTACTTTGGAAGTTTGATTGAAGATATGTTGGATTTTTGGAGTTTGGATGGTCTTTAGGTATCAGTACCATTTGTAAACAATTGGTCTTCAAACTCTCAATCAAACTGATCTCTTCAGAAACCATTTCTATGTCAAGTTTGGTTTGGAATATGATTTCCAAATGAAACAGATATACTTAAATTTATATGTGCATAAGCTGAAATTAAATGGACGTTCACTCAAAGCAAATTCTGAACAGAAATCACCTTGAGTAAAATTCTTTAATGGAAAAATGAAACATACATATATTACTTACCAAACAAACACTTTTCCAAAGTTTAAAGAATGTGAGTTTCTGATCAGAAAATTACTCAAGTGAACGCGTTCTAAAAGTCTTGGTGAGTTCAGCATAGAATTTCCTTTTTTTTGGATTTCAAAGCAAAGGATTGGATCAAACACTCTGAGTTTGTTCAGGAAAATGAACTCATTAGCTCATTCGAATCTGATCTGATGTTTATCTCATGGAGTTTTCATCCAGCTCATCATAAGACTGCTAATGTAGAAGTCGAATGGCTAGTGAAGTTCATCTTTTATCACACTGAAGTCTTTCAAACAAATTCCTGAACTTCAATCAAACCATTCTACAACCATTCTTGAGTCTTTGCAATCAATGAAATCTTTTTGCGTAAGTGGTGATTGTATGTAGATAGATACATAGATAATTTGGATTTGAAAGTGAATTGTGAAAGGAAATGGTCAAAAGTTCAATCGAAGGTTTGGGTGAAGCTTTTTGAGTCAAGTTATGTGATCAGGTTTGGTATCTTCTTCAAGCTGAGGACGATCAATCTCTTACTCGAACTTGAAGTGCTCGGGATCGTTCGAATCAAAATGAAAAGTGGTGATATATACTCTCTAACAAACTTGGATACTCATCGTCTTGCATCGTATCATCACGGACGAAGATCACAGCTTTTGATCAAACTAGCGAGCCCTCCACAGCTTCGGCGGTTAGGAAGAAGAGGTCCAAGTGAAGGAGGCTGAAGATGAACGAAAGAAGGAAAGGTACCTAGATGGGAAACATCAAGAGCTTTGTCGTTCGACAAGATCATCAAGAGCAAGACATCAAGTTTAGTCAAGAGTAACTGGAACATATCCTTTGGGTTACTTTTAATGAAATCCTACGTGAACGAATCTCTCAATCTGATCAGATCATCTTCCATTATCTCTCAAGTGCTTTTCTCATTTCCTCAACAAACCAAGTGCTAAAGCCTTCAGGTTCAAATTGGATTTTAATTTGACTCACAAAGCGTTTCAAAATTACTTCATCAATCTCGCACTAAGCTCAATCATCGACTGGTTCCTTGATCATCCATCATTTTACCTCTTCTGAACTTTCGGTACCATTCCCTTGAGTGTTATCTTTCTTGGTTTATTCTTCATTATATCCTACTCATTCTTTCATAATGCCGATCCAGTAAGTTTTCACTTGATTCATCTTTCTCTTGATGTACAACTGTCTGGGGGTTTTTTTTTGGAGGTATGCTGATATTTAACTTCACTTTCTATCTTACAGACCCTATAGCTCTGAAATTCGTATGAGTTTGATCAACACAAGTGCAGAACTTCAACTCGGAAGAGCGATTGCACGTTATGGATTATTTGACTTTTTAAACACCAATCGATCTTCCTCCAATCTTTTATCTATCGTCGAATCACATCTTCCTTTACAGATTAAAGAAAAGGTAGTCAACTTGATGATCTCAAACCGTCAAGATGAATTTAATCATTCTGGATGGAAGAAAAATTTAGCTAGACGTTTGGCTATCGGCCTTCCAGCCTTACCTCCTCTGTTACAGACCGTTGGAGCAGTGTTAGGATTACCAGGAACGGTGCTTCTTAATACTTTGAAGCGTGTTGGATCAAATGATATTTGGACTGATCCTAGATGGGGTTCAACAACCGTGAAGACTGAAAGCTTTCATGGTGATCTAGCAGTAAGTCAAGTGATCTTTAGAGAAGAGAAAAAGACTGAGAGATGTGAAATTGAGAAGTTTGATGGGGTATTTGAATTTGATTCAGTGGTCCACCAAGGTTTCAATCGGTTCACCTTCACAAGAATTTCGGTTAAATATCGATTCAGGATCATCTGATTTATTCCTCTTCTCACCAAATTGTTCAACTTGTTCACTCTCAAATCATACAGCTTTCCTTCCAAACCGTTCATCTACCTTTCTTCCTCTAAATCCCACTCAATCCTTTTCTCAAACCTTTGGTGATGGTTCAAATCTCAAAGGTGATTGGGCGAGTGATGTGGTGAGCTTAGGAAACTCAATCGAAGTGGTTCATCAAACCTTTGGTCTTGCTACTCAAATCTCTTCAGATTGGATTCCTTTGGCTGTAGATGGTCTAATGGGAATCGGTCCTGAAAGTAATTCAATCTATACCGGTTCAAACTCTACCGGTTTCTTTCGTCAATTAATCAATAATCATATGCTCTCTATACCTGTCATTGGGATCGCATTTGTGAGTCCGAGAGAAGAAGGAATGAAAACTCTGACTGGAGAGTTTACATTTGGAGGGGTGAGTGAGAAATGGATCAGAGGAGGTTTGAAAGAGATAGTTTGGAAGAAGGTCACCAGTCAAAACTTTTGGTGAGCTTTAACTTCAAAAGAAGAGTTTTTCCAAATCCTTTCATCCGTTTTTTTTATCTTTTTGTTTGTTTAAAAAGTGATGTTAAATTTTATTCGATCCAACTCAATTCATTCTCTTGATTTTTCGTTTTTTTTATTAATAATTCTATCCATTTTTTTCATTCTAAAATCAAATAAATCTTATAGGGGAATAGCCTTATCTGGCATCTTTGTTAATGGTCAAAATGTGATGTCATCAAAAGATCCACCTCGTGCAATCCTAGACACCGGTGTAAGTCTTTTTTCAACTTTCCAAAAACTTGATGAATTCATTTGAACAGTTGACATTCAAATTCCTAAACTTGAATTTAAATCTCACCTTTACCTTCACTTCATTTCACTCAAAGACTTCCTTGACCCTCGTCTCTACATCTACCGCAGCATCAATCCATTCAAAGATTCGAGGTGCAATAAGGAATGAATCAAATGGGATATGGAAACTACCATGTTCGATTCGAAATTCACAAAACTCACAAAACTCTTACTTTCCTCATCCAACTCAAGAATCATCTTCATCTTCTTCTTCACCTAATATTTTCTTTGAGTTTGGAATCGGAACTGTTCAATTTGCGATTCCAGCCGAATCACTTGCATATCAAGCTTTACAGAAGAAAGATTCGAAAATCGATGATGATTCATCATCAGAAGAAGAAGAAGAAGAAGCAAAGGATCATCAGATTTGTTATAGTGGGATTCAAGCTGGAAGTGAAAGTTTTGTGGTTTTAGGTGATACCTTTATCAAGGTTCGTCTGTCCCTCTCTCTAAATCTCTCTCTCTGAGATTCCTTTCATTCATTCATTCATTTCATGAAAAAGGTAGAATGAGATGAAGATGAATCTGATGTGGAATGTTTGGAATGGAAAACAAAAAACCAAACTTTTTTTTTTCTTTTCTTTTCTTTTTTCTTTCCCAGAATCAATATCTTGCTTTAAGATATGATGAGAATGGAGAAAGATCAATCGGATTAGGAAAACGTTCAGATTTACCTGAGTTCACTTAAACCTTTTGATTTTTTTTTTCTTTTCTCAAATTGGGTTCATTGGCAAAAAAAAAACAACACACACACACACTTGTCATCATCTAATCATCAACATCATTTTTCATTTTATGACTTCTTACTTAGAAAAAGTTGGAGATTGGTTTCAATATGATTCATACTCATGTGATCATCCATTCTCAGTTTGATCTCTCAACATTGAATATTTTTTTTTGTCTGTTTTGGCTCCATAGAAGAGTATCATCACCTCTCTCTCTCTCTCTGATTTGAATTGTTAGGAGTATCATTGCGACAGATAGATTGCACAATAGTTTTGGATATGTTGATTGGAAAAGGCTTGTCATTTTCTGTCACCACTCAAGCTAAAGTATAATAAACTCATCAGCTTTTGACATCGGTTTGATGACCGTCAAAGGTTTTGTGAGATGTTCAGGTCTGAGAACGATTTGAGGATTGAGAAGAGAAGAGATTGAAAGAGTGAAAAGTTAGAAGAGGGTGAAGAAGATTGAATAAAAGAAGATTGAATGACTGACTTTTGAAAAGAGATGAAGTTTCATCGATGATGATCATCATCCATAGATCTGAGCACGAGTTTCGATTTGGATTTGATCGGTTAAATTCCAACTCTCAGGTTCCATCGCGTTCCATTCATTAGCCTTTACTAAACTTTCATCCCAAAAACCTAATTTCAAGAATCCAAAAAAGGCAAAAACGCAAAGAGAAATTCCCATCCATCATCAATTCCATCATTCAAGAGAAAATCAGTTAATGAATTGATTTTGGTTTGGTTCGGGGATTTTAGAATCGGATTTACATTGGTATGGGGTCGGTAAGAGTTTCAAAACATGTAGTGCAAGCACTTTAGCATCCAATCTACCATCACCTTCGGCCACATAGATCAAGAGTGAATTTGAATTCTTTAGTTTCTTAATCAATCGATTCCCAAGACCTCCGGCTGATAAGACAGGCACGGTTTGAGGATTTAAAGTGGGATCGATCAAGGGTGAAAAGGATTGAAGTAAATGAGATCTGAGGGATGAAGGATCAGATGAACCATAAGTGAATTGAAAGAGATGGGTGGGATGGTTGAGATGATTATCTGTTCTTGTGGCTGAATCGATTGAGATTAAGAGTAAGACTGATTGAAAGTCTTCGGATTCGATCCATTTTGATAATCTTAGGATATGAGATTCTTTTTGTGACTGAAGATGATGGAGTGAAATGAAATCAAAAAGACATTTTAGTTTTGATGAGGAAGAAGAAATTGAATTTGGAGATGGAGATTGATGAACAAACTTACTTTTAAGACAGGTGAACGTTGTTGAAGAATGGTAATCGAATGAATTGGATTTGTAGCTTGATAAACTTCAAATGGACGTAGGTTAGAATCACCCAAGATTGGAATATGATCAGATGAATCAAGATTTCCGATTCGATTAAATGAAGTAGATTGAATTAAAAGATCAACTGCTAATTGTGGTACATTTCCAAGTGAAACGATGGGCTAGAAATTCATTTAAATCAAAACATAAATTTGATTTTGATCAGTTCTATTTGCTTTTTTTGGTGGAAGGGGGAAAAGATGGAATGACATACTGACGATGATGAGGATTGAATCTTTGAAGATTGGTTTTTTTGATGATGAAGTCTTTGATGGGTAAAAGTAAGGTTTTTCTTCTTTCTCTTCTTCTTTTCTTGAGTTCATATCTTGATCGAATTGGTTTTGTTTGAATTGAATTGGTAGTTGGTCAGTCACTCAGTCAATTTCTCATTTTTAAATTGAAATTTAAATTTAAACCAGAAGATGAGATTGGAAAGTGCGTGCACCTTCTCATCAGTTACATCCATCCATCCATCCTCAGAGTCACCATCACTTGAATCTGAATTGGATGGATTCGATTTGATTCGATTTGATTCGAGTAAACATGGACCAACTCTGAGAGAGATGGTCTCAGTCTTTCATTGAACTCTGTAAATCAAAATCATTCATCAGATGGCTTTTTTCTAAATCATCATGAATTGATTTGGTTGGATGAGTGCAAATCACCGATTCTGTTATGACCTAAAGCAGATTTGAGATGAAGTCGATGGTATCCCCTATCAGATCGCGAACCAGCCCAGGTGTTGAACTAAAGGTAAGTAATCCTCAATGGTGGTCCTCATTCAGGATGGCAGGTTAAGGTCTTAGTCCATCCTAGGATTGACGATCACCCAGCTTACCATGACTTGGTTGATGATGATGGATTTGGATCAACTTCAACTCAAGCTCACTTCACTCTTCGATGAGCTATAAAGAGTCAAGCAGTGAACTCAACATCGAATTCCCATCTGATTACCCATCAATTCAACTTTTAAGTAAACCCTCATCGTCACATCCAATCTTAAAGAACCATCACTTCAGTCAAAGCTTTTTAACCCACTCATCAGTCAACCTTCTTCAATCCCAACCCTTTGCTTTCTCTATTCATCTATCCTTTTGATTTTATTTTATTTTCATCACTCTCACTTTTCGAGAAAGTTTTTTGTTTCTTTTTCTTCAAAATCAGAAATGTCAATACGTTTGATCCTCATCGAAGTCTTCTTTCTTTCTTTTCTTTTTTCTGGCTTGATGGCTGGAATGATCAATCCAAGAAATTCTAATCATGGGCTGGTGACCGTCAATGACGAGGCTCCCAAGAATTCAATTTCAAACTCAACCGATTCTCCCTATATCTCATACTTAAGTCCGGCAAATCCAATCGATCAAAAGTATCCAAATGGTATACATTGTTTTATTCTTTTCAAATCATCTTTACATCTTCTTCTTCCTTACATCTTCTTGATCATTGAATTTTTCTTTTTTTTCAATTGGATTGTGATATCTATATATAGGAACTTCCAAGGCTACCACTTCTTATGCTCCCAAGTTTGATTCAAGTCGAACCTCACCAGACGAACTTGAAGCTTCTACATACTTTTATCCACCACCACCACCGATCGGAGTTCCAGCTCTAAGAGCCATGCCATATCCCTTACCCAAAACCGACACTCAAAGACATTGTCCAACAAGAAATGATCGAGATGGATTGACCGTCACTTTACCATCCGAACTTTACTTGGAACGATTTACGAAATGTGGACAAAAGATAGTGATCGAATTTGAGGATGTGGATATCGGACAGGATTCGAATCCGATTCCAAAGAAGAATCTAACGGTGACTCTGATTGATGCGTTTGATTCACCTAAACGAACGGAGGTTGGACGAACGATGATGTTAAGTGAGAAGGCATGGAAGGAGATCACTGGGAACTCGGTGATTAATAAGTTTCAAACTTGGCCGGTTAAGTATTTCTTTATTGTTTCTGAAAGAGATGATAAAGGTCAAGTTAATGAAAACGGTGAAACGGAAACGGGTGAGTTGAACTTGTTTTTTTTTGGTGGGAATTCATTGATGGAATTTTACTTTAAAAAAAATCCAAATGAATTCATTCATCTTTCTGAAGACTTACATTTGATTGGTTCTTTATAATTGACTCTTTTCCTTTTCTTTTCTTTGATCGATCGAAATCAGATGGAAATTCTACAAGAGTCTATGACTCTAATAACAGTACCTCAACTTGATTTTTTGAAAAAATCATTACCCGAGAGTCTTGGATTTTTTTTGGATTTTTTTTTTTGAATTCACGATATCTTGTCTTTTTTTTTGCTTTGTTTAAATGGATCAAGAGTTGATGATTGATTTTACGAATTGAAATGATTGGGGATTTTTTTGAAAATTAAAGAAAACTGAATTTGACATTCTTTGATAGTGAGAAGGTGAGAGGGTTTTTAAAAAAAAGAGAGAGAGAGAGATTGTGAGTGAATGGTCAAGAAGAGTTGTAAGTAATGAGATGGCAAAGAAGAAGAAGTGATCACTTCCGATGACGTCAAAGAACTTTTACATATATAAAGAGATCCGACCCGTTGGTACATAAACTTAAAAGCCCTGTCCATTTAATATTGCCCTCGGTTGATAACAAGTGACCAATGACAAAATAAACTTCTTTGAAATGAAACCTTTGAATCAGTCATACCTGGAAGAGAAGAAGATTGTTTGAAATGTGAAATCAGATGGTCCTTGGGGGATTTCCAGAATGATACAGTCAAAATTCACAAAGGGATGATAAAGGCAAAGGTATATAAATTTTACACAAGTCAACTTTGATTTGGTTTTTGTTAGGCAGAGATGATCTTGCATAGATCTTACTTTCTGCTTCCATGACTGGTAGATTGAAATTATTCTAGTGTACCATTTGTTGGAGGAAATCAAAGTGAAGAAAGCGTGAAGTGAAGAAGTACATCAACACTTCAGGCTATCTACTTGAACCAACACCGATTGAGAGAGAGGGAGAGAGAGATAATTAAACTCTCTTTATCACGTGTGTAGAAAGTTGTTCGTGACAGTTGTATATGTATATGCAATACAGCATGTGTATGTAGAGGTCTTGTTGTATGTAAAAAAGCCATACAGTTCATTTCAACTTCTGAAGTTTGAACTTCAACTTCTCAATCTTCAAACGAACAGATAACTCACTATTCATCATTAGGAACTTATTCTAACTTCTTCAGTTGTCAGTCATTTCTCTTAATTTTACATTCATACATCACTGACCCTTTTTGACTTTCCGACCATTCTTACGGATCTTCAAGTAGATGCCTCCTAGACGTGTACCAGAAAACCGTATCAATCAGGAATCTAACGATGCTCTCATGTCTCACACTCATTTTGAACCACCACCAACCGCTTCATCATCTTCAGCTCTTCTACCCGATCTACCCGATCCGTCATCCAACCATGTCTTACCATCTAGATACTCTACACGGCAGATCAAGACACGCTCAATGACGTCTAACAAAGTAGCGCCTGTCGTTGCTTTTGGTGGAACTGTGCCCCAACGAGCCCCAAGACCGATCACTGGAAAGAAACTGATTCCATCAAATGCTAGTAATCGTATCATTGACAGCTCCCTTGAAAAACCAAAGTCCCGATCTACTATTATGAAAAATCCTCAAAATCCCAAGACAAAGGCTACAAAGCCTATCAGGTCAAAACAAGCTGTCCTTGATCATGATAATCACGCGTTAGTGGGCAGAAAAACAAACAGCCGGGCAGATGATGAGATCAAAGAGAATCTTCCTCATACTAACACTCATCATGTCCGTGCTCCATCACATCATAGGACGCGTTCTTGTACCGCAAGCTCATCCAATTCACAGCTGAACTCAGCTCCAGAAGAAGTTTCTCACCCATCTTGCCCCTCTACGAAGCTCACCTCAGACACGATCTGCCCACCGGATTTGTTACCTACTCCGCAAACCTCAGTCATACCAACTAATGTTCCATCATGCTCCAGCTCTGACTTGGAACCTCCGAAAGGCCTCCCCAGCGCTGTGGATCAGGAAGAACCCATTCAGCGCTCTTTGATTCACCCAAACAAGTCTATTTCAACACATAGACAGGCTGCACAACCTTCATTGCCATCCCACAAGCGTTTGTTTGCAGAAATTGATGATAGTACGAACAAAAACTTATTTTCCTTTCTGGATACCAAGAACAAGTCAACTCAGAAACCTTCGAAGCTTCAAATCCGACCGTTCTTCAAGAGTGCCCAACCTCTCGCAACTCAGAGAGCAGCAGGGCCATCTAAAAGGCCCGATATGGCTCAAAACGTACGCCGGAAATTAGCAACAAGTACCAAACTTTCGACGATACAGCCTTTGAAGAAAAAATCTAGGCTAAACTCCCCTTCCTCAAAGTTGATATTCAAAAACCCCACCCCATCGACATCTCAAAATGCAAGCTCAAGTAGCAATACATCTAATGTCTCAACCGAACAGTCTCGACTTACGCCTATTTTTGACGAGCCTCAACAGTCTACTTCTGACGAACCGAAACAGTCTATGCCTATCGAACCGAAAGAATCTGTTGCTGACGAACCTCAACAGTGTATCCCCCGTAAACCGCAACCACCGCTCGCAACCTTGAAGATACCCGCTCCTAAGTTGTTCACATCCGAAACAGGCTCACTATCAACCACAATTTTCAATACGTCTTGTGTACCTTCATCGAATGGGAGTTCACTATTAGCTCCACCTAGACACGAAAAGACACTGAGTTCAGATTCCACATTAGCCTCGACCTCAGCCTCGAACTTCTTGAGTCCTTTGCTACCTTGCAAAAAACCGTTTGTCTCACAAGTCAAGCTTTCCACACACCTGGAATCACCTCTCAAAAGGACATTTGAGGGAACCTCAATTTCTCCGGCTCCAGTGATCATCAAAAGTGAAAATCAGAATGGCGAGTCTGAAGAGGAAACGAGTGCAGATGCTATTGACTTTCTAAGTCCGAAGAAACGAAATAAGCTCAGTTCATTTGATCCGGACTCACCTCTTCTCCGTGACCCCCACATGATCGAAGCCAGTCCAATATCTAGTCTACCGGAGGACGATAGCGTTACAAAAGAAGAACGTCCTACACAGGATGTTGCCACTTCTACCCTTCCCACCCCTCCATCTTTCATACCGACCACAGATACCAACTCCTGCCCATCCTCGATCACTGCTGAGCAATCACAATCACCCGATCACAATCTCACCAACCCCAACGTTGAAGCAACTTATATAGAACCAGAGTCATCAAGTACTCAGCTACCAAAGAGTGACCATACAACATCACCTGTTCAGCCCCGTGCTTCAACACCTACTTCTGATCTCGAGTCGGATGCGACGAACAATTCGCCCAAGCGATTGATCCGCACTTTTTCACCCATCAGGACCAGCCCGATCAAAGAGGCCACTATGCCTACCTCTATTCCAATCTCACCATCTCAAATCACCAAGGATCTCCCCAAATCTGAGCCTGTCCCAAAAAAATTCAATCCATTTCAAACCACTTCACAGTCCATCAAACCATCTTCAACACCCCTCACTGGACAAATCCCTACCAGACCATCGATGTTACCTCGAAGAACGTTAAAATTCACTCAACCCACTTCCTTGAGCTTAGATGCGATTGTAGAGAATTCACCTGTGAAACCTATAGCCAGAGATGCAATGAGTAGTTCATCTTTAAATCTTTCGAGAGGTGAACATGTACCTCCTAAAGTGATTTTCACAGGTGGAATCAAGGCGAAAGCTGCTGAATTTTTGAATCGTCAACACGCTCTTCTTAAATCTAGCGGTAGCTCTTCAACCCTTGAGCCTTCATCGAGATCAACATCAACATCAACATCGACATCAACATCAGCATCAACATCAATATCAACAACAACATCAACATTAACAGAGGAACTCTTTGAAAAGAAGACGGAAAAGAATGATGGATGTGATGTTCAAGAGGTTTCACCGGAAGCAGTAGAAGATGAAGAAGTGGAAGATGGAAGTGCTGAACAGTCCACCGATAGCATCTCCGCCAATCAATCTATCGAATCAACTACCAGTAGTAGTACTACAAGTTCTGGCAATATGTCGCAAGAAACCCAAGAGCGCTTAACAAAACTGCAAGCGATGTTGACAAGAATGAATTTACCACGTGAGAAGGAAAGTGAATCTCAGACTACTGATCGAGCTACCGGTGATTTTACCGAATATGAAGTTCCTTTGAAAGATGAATCAGATTCAGTTCCATCTGATTTAGCTAGGTCAAGATCTAATCCTAGAAGAAGATCGGTTTCAGTGTCTTCAAGTGGTGCGAATGGACCTCCGAATAATACGGGTAATCGACTTAAAAGTAGAGCTTCATCTTGTGGATTAAAACAACAATCGGGCGGCTCATCACTTAATCGTCGAGAGAGTAATATTTTACCTACTTCTCATATCGATTCACAATCCTCTCGAATGCTCGGTCAGGGTGGTACATCTACATCTAATTCACATAAGCCCTTGGGTGGAATGTCTTCTAAGCGTTTGACAGAGGAAAGAAATAAAAAAGTTCTACCTTTGAAAGATGTGGTGGCTTTAGTTGATGTACGGACTGCTGAGGGAGATGATGCAGGTAAAGTGTTTGTAGAGATGTTAAAAGGTTTAGGAGCCAAGGTAAGATCTTAACAGTGAAAGATGAGTAAGAAATAAAGACGAGGAACTAAAGTGTGATTTCTTTTTTCTTCTTTGAGTTCAGGTTCATCTTCGACCTACGATTCCGCTTACTCATATAATCTTTAAAGCAGGCAAACAAACAACAATAGATAAATGGTTAATCCATCCTAAACCGAAACCGAGTTTAGTAGGTATCGGATGGGTCGTCAGATGTAGAGAAATCTTAGGAAAAGCCAATGAAACACCTTATATCATTGATATCAATTCTACATCAGCACCTATATCCGATTCAGTGAATTTAAGTAAAAGTTTGGGAATCAATAGTACTTCGGTTGGAGTGAGTAATCGAAGGAAAAGTATGGAACCTAAAGCTTTGGCTTTATTGGGACACGGATTACAGTTAAATCAATCACATTCACGTGGGAAGTTGAGTGAATCTTGTAAAGGTTGGTGATCAGGTTTTGAATTTCGATTACAGACGCGAAATGAAAGGTTGAGAAAAGAATTCAACTGATTTGGTTGAATGTTTTCTTTCTTAATCGATCGTCTCTTGAAATTCGGTTTAGGTCAAATTGAAAATGAAGAATTGGAAAAGTCCAAACAAATCTCAGTTTCGATTGAAAGAGTTAGAAGGAAATCTTTACAATTCTTACCTAAAGGTACGTTTTGAGTTAAAGTTCGTTTTTTTTGAGCATCTTCAAGATTGAAAAAAAGGTGAATTTGTTTGAATTTTCTAGTTGGTAGTCCTTTAGGTAAAAAAGTCTATTTAGCTGATGGAGAAGGAGAAGAAGAAGAGAAAAAAGAATGAAGAGCTTGGATCTTGAGTCTCGGATCTTGAAATCGAATTCATGAAGAGATTAGTCAGTTTTTAAGATGAACGTTTTACGTTTCTTTAAGGGTATTTGAAGTGATCTTTTCTTTCTTCTCTCTCTCTCTCTTTCTCTCTTGATTTCTTTCACCTGATACGATTTCTTTTGATCGATTTGATCACTTTTCTTCATCTTCACATTCATAGTCTTCTTTTTCTCTTTCGTACTTTTCTTTGAAGGTGTATTAATCGTTTCATTCTTCAAATTTACTTACACACACACACACGTACGTACGTATACACACATACATAAACGAGTTTCTTTTTGTTCTCTTCTTCATACATACTTGAAACGCAATTTCGGTTTACAAAGTGATTAATTAGTTCAAATTTAAAAATTCAATCAAACTTTTCTTTGTTTAGAAAAAAAAATCATCAAGATGGACAGTCGAAAAAAAATGAAGGTTATTTATACGTAATAAATGAAACGAAAAAAACCTTTTTTAATCTTTTCTTTCTTTCTGAATTTTTCATTGGGTTTATTGGTCTTCATGATTTTTTTTTGTTGTAAAAAGTTTAAAAAAATTTGTTGTGATTTAGTATTAAATTAATTTTTTTTTTTGATTTTTCTTTCTTTCTTTACTGTGTATAAATTTATTCAAATTTTATGGATTCTTTTTTGTTTGATAAGTGAAGGTGTTTGATTTGATTCTAAATGTTTTTTTCTTCTTGAAATTCAAATGGAGTTTAACCAAGTTTAAAATTTGTCTACGTGAGAGTTTTCTTTTTGTAGGGGGGGGTCTCGGAAGGTTTATGTAGTGGATCATTAAACGGTTTCTGGGTATGTACTTTTGCCTTTTATCATTGAGAGTTATAGACTCCTGACTGCATTATCTCTGGTTTAGTGATAATGAAAATGGGATTGACATATAGAAGAAGATCTCAATGCCAGACTGAAAAAGAATAATCTTGAAAGCTTTCAGTACATGAAAGATGTTTTCAGAAAGCTGTTTAGGTCAATATGAGAATGTTAGAGAGCTGAAATGGTCGTGAATTCTGATTCTAAAGATATAATCAAGAACTCAAACTACAGGCAGGTACAACATTTTGTAACGACTTTGTTGAGAATCTCGTCAGCACGAGGAGGTACATTTCAACCGGGGATCAAAGAAAAGTATAGATGGATAGGTTACTTTCAATACTTATTACTCACTCGAGAGTTTTTGTGATGTGAGACTTCATCTATTCGTGAAGCTATTGTCTGGCTCTCTATCAGATTGGATGATACCAGATCTAATTCTATCGCGTGCTTACCGACCCTCACACATTTTGTTCATTCCATAAAGAATGAAATGGTTGTTTGCCGTGATTACAGGATATCAAATTACGAACGTCTTCTTTGGTATATATATAGCAACTTCATCATATATAATAATCTTACATATCATTCATCATCTGTCTACAAATCCCTTAAAAAACTCCTCAGCTGAAAGGAAAAAACTCCCACACCAAGATTGATAATGTATTGATTATTCTTCCTCGGATTGAGGTTCATCTGCGACACTGATCACTCCTCCTTTACCAACAGTACGTTCTTCATCAACGTTAAAATTCGTAAATTGCTTTAGTCGATCACGGAATCCACTTCGAACTCCATTATTGGTAGTGAGATCCCAAAGTTGTACCGAAGCTTTAGATCCTGCTACAGCAATTGTTGCTGGCTCATCTGGACAAAAGCTTACTGAAAACACTTTCCCCTGTGAATGGAACAACAGTCAACAAAATCCCCATACTGATCTAGGAAAAGGTATCCAAAACTTACGACTCCCAAGTCTCGACTTGTGACCATACTTAGGCTAGGCTTTCCATCCTTTTGATCAACATTCCATACCTTCACCATCTTATCCACTCCACCTGTGACCATCAATCCAGGAATTGTCGAACTCATATCCAAGGCCGAAACCGATGAATCATGAGCAGAGAGTGTCCATAGTGCCTTGCTACGATCTTGAATATCCGTAGCTTTATTTCCAAATTTAGGTAACATGCGTGAGTCATAGGATTGGATGAGACCATTGTCAAGGGTGACAAGGAAGACAAAGTCTTCAAACGGATCCCAACGGAGACATTCTACATCCGATTCGACTTTCACTCCCACTCCTTCTGCACAATTCCGACTATCCCATATCTTGATAAGCCCATCCCAACCACCACTCAAGACTACTGTGGGTTGCTTTGGGTTCCACTGAGCAGATTGCACCTTGTCCTTGTGCAGATCAAAACTTCTGATGGCCGTAAATGTTGAGGCGGGAGAAACAGGCTCGACATTGAGATCCCAGAGTTTGACTGTAGTGTCGGCAGAAGATGATAGTAATAGGTTTCGAACCATTCGATTGTGTGAAAGTGATAAGATTGAAGAAGTATGATGTGTAGGGGAAATCAGACTGGCGGGTGCGGTGGGTCCATGACTGGCGGCCTTCTTTTTCTTTTTCTTCTTCTTAGAAACTTGTTGAGCTGGCTCTGATACCTCCTCCGCTTGATCGTCCTCATCCGACTTAACTTTCTGTCGGTTTGTGGCACCTAAGATTGCATCAGGGTAGAGTCCATCTATCACATCCAAGCTCCATATTTCGATTTCGGGGTCCATAGTACCAACAGCCACAAAATTGCCTTTTCGATCGGGATCATCAGTATGTATACCAGCTGGAGTGAAATCGATCCATTCGAGACATAATGGCATGGCAGGCAAAAGTAAATCATGATGAACATAGAAATTCTCTTCTGATGCGTCATATACGTATACGTCTAGTTGTGAAACGTCATCTTGGGTCTTAGCTGAGACAAGAACTGAATCCGTAGGGTAAATCTCCAATTCTTCTCGCTCAAGCTCATCGTCTTCTGCCAACTGAGATGAAGGAAAAAGTAAAGAAAGTTGAGATTAGCACATAAAGAAAGTAGTAGCTCTTGTCAATAGAAGTGACCTACGTACGTCGTTAAGAGTCACATATGGATCGTCACTCGGATTATCATAGTATTGTAATCCTTTGACATTACTAAAGACACCCATCGAGACACTTTTGGTTGTTTCTTGATCATAATTCTCCAAGTTATACTCAGCCAATTCATCTGCAATCTTTTCCACTTTCTTATCATCCGATACATCTTCCATCTCAACGTCCATACCTTCAGGTGAATCGTCTTCACTTTTGTGGTACGAATTTCCCAAATTAGATCATGTGTTTGACTTGATGAATCAATTTAAAAAAATACTTACTCAGTCCAATCTTTATCTCCATCTTCACCTTCATCCTTTTTATTATCTTCTTCATCAGATTCACCTCCAATCATCTCATCTATATCTACTTTCTCTTCCTCAAACTGAGCCTGTGCCAGTTCCTGTTTCACTTGTTCTAGTCTGTCTCCTGCCATCTGAGTCACTCGCTCCATCTCCTTTTCATTTAAATCGTATCGTCGAGGAAACTGAGCTGCTACACCCTTCCGAATCCATATCGTACTCGAGATCAATGAGGCCATCTTCTTTCGTGATCAGTTGTGGTACTTTGTGTTCTCGAGTTCAAGCTTTGCAGTTGTTTGCGGGCAGATCGACAATCTTTTTGATAAATTTTTGGCCTCAGTGTGAGTCACATGATCTGATTAACCTAATTACATATACGCTGTAAGGAGGTGTGTATGTATTTAGAAATGGTTTAGGTCTTTCACAGATTTTTATGGTTGGCCTTCACCCAATTCAAAGCTCAAAGCTAACTTCTCTTTGATATCTCATCAGCTTTTCTTTCATTTCTTTCTACGTTCTGATCATGAAGACCGTGGCTGTAGACTGGCAAGAAAATGGCTCAGACTATTCAGATTTCGATGCACAGTCTGATGATGAATCAAGCTCGAGTCATCATCACAAAAAGCATTCTGATTACATTCTTGGATTTGAGGATGGAGTTATGAGCCGTGTCTGCGATCAGAGAGACTGGAACCTTTCGCGTCTCGCTGGCTTACCAGTGCGTGATGCCCTTTGCCTTGAATGTCCCAGTTGATCTTGGCAGTGTTTTGATAGAGCCATTGATGTGAGTGTATGTTTTTCAGGCCCTACTACCCTTGAAAAAGGAGATCAAGAGCAGTGAGCTGGCATGTAGAAATTGTCGACAATCGCTTCACCTGATCTCGCAGATTTATTGCCCTCACCATCTGAAGGATGAATATGATCGAGTTTTGTATCTTTTTGGATGTGCCTCATTGGCTTGTCAAGCCAAATCGATGAAATCTTCCTCTCCACATCAATGGCAAGTCGAAAGAACAAACTCATGTCCATGTGTAAAGCTTGTTTACACCTAGCCTCGATTTTCTTTAGCATCAGAGCATTCAGGTCATGGAAATTGAATAAAGCGTATCAGGAAAAGATGAAGGAAGAAAAAAAGCCAGAGTGGAGTGCTCCTTGGTTGGACGAAGAAAATCCATTCAGACTGGTACCTCAATCTCCTCCATTCTCTTTCGCATGTAATTTGAGTTATGTTCTTACCTCTATCTCGCATGCCATTTAGAAGAACAACGATCCGAGTAATTCCACACCCACATCCAATCCATTTGCAACCGGCCCCTTTGACTGTCCAGATCTTTTTTCCTGGCCAGATTCAAAACCCACAGAGGAACCTTCATCTACCGAACCTATGACTAACCCTAGCCTACCGGCAAAGGCTGCTCTTACCGAGACAACTGAGTCGGATACGTCGAAACAATCCGAGCCACGAGCGTCCCCGATGATTGACAAATTGACATCACAATCCACACCTACAAGTGATCTGCCTGCCCCGATTTTGAAACCCTACTATCTTACGACGTGCTACGAAGCTAGACCAGCTATGAATCTCTCTAAGGATTTGGATTCCCTTACGATTTCTCAAGGTTCATCCTCTCGTAAAGTTGAAAATAAATTTAATCAAGCTCACTCCAAGCGTCAGACGCCTGTTGAGAATGTAGATGGAAATGGGGGATGGAAAGGAGAGAAGTACGAGCGACAGACGATTGAGGGTGTTGATCAAACGTTTTTAACGTTTCAAGAACGTGTAAGCTGGTGCGGTCAATCAAATCAAGTGATTAGGTTCGCATTTCCACCTTCAAGTTCTTTATACCGCTTCTTGTTGATCATTTGTACGTCATCACAGGTATAAGGTGGGCGGAAACCCTTTACCCTTCAGTCATGTTGATTCAACTCCCGTCTACCGCTGTGATACATGCGGAAGTGTAAAATCATTCGAGGTACAGTTTATGCCTGTGGGTGTTACTCTTCTCAACCGAGAAATCAGCTCTGGTCACGGCTTCACTTGGTCTACAATGTGGGTGATGACTTGTTCACAAGATTGTCATGGGAGAGATGATAAAGATGAGGAAGGCTGGATTGAGGAATCGGTTTTCTTACAATGGGAAGATTAGTATTTGATCAATACAGACTGAGAACAGCTGGATCTTGGAAGTGTGGGTTATCCAAGACTCAATTGATGACCTTGCACGATTTTACCATTGGGCAAAATCTTCTTGAACTGCGCCTATAGATTCACATCAGCTAGAGTCTGAAATACTGGAGTTTGTTAGATGTACACAAATCTGCCTGGATCCACAAAATTGCGCTGGTAAGATGCTTGCCATATATAGACATTTCATTAAACTCCTCAAATCCATTAGTGAGTGCAACATGTATGTACTATACCAGCCTCAAACTAAGCTTTGGCCACAACTGGGGAACCTTCCTGAGCAAGAGAGACTCAGTATTATCAACATGTTCTTTAGATTGGGAGACAATAAGTGTGACACCTTGTTTTCATCAACGTCAGTGGTAGGATCACAGTGGCAGTTGTGAATCAAATCTAATCTTAATATATACTCATTGTCTTGAACTTCCTTGGATTGAGAGAAAGTGAATGATACCGACTATCATGGTGTCCTTTGATGAGTTTTTTCAAACCAACTGATCAAGTTAGAAAATGTCTGAAAGTACCATATCTAGATCACCTTCCTCAGATCTGAAGACATAATCACATTGCATACTGAACTTGGGATTCTCATGTATCCATATGAAACAATAGTCTCAAAAGGTCTGATTATGATGCAGGTCAGGGGTCTATAAATTTCATAGTAGACTTTACAAATTGATTAAAAGGTCCTTGTGCCAGGAATCAAACAACCTTTTACCTGGGCTGCCAAATGAGCTACCAGTATGGGGCTACAACTATCCAGCAAGAGGATTCTAGACACAAAATGTTACTACCTGTCAGGGCATGGATTGTTATTGTTCATAACAGAGCCTTGAACTACATATTTGAAATCCAGTGTATGTGAAATATCAGATCATCAAAAGAAAGAAACTGCACTTTGACAAAAATAATAGAGTAGAAAAAAATGGTTCTATTGATGTAGGTGAAGCTATAGAGAACAAGTGTCAAACTGCTAAATTGGCCTATTGCCGGTATTCAAGCAATTCTAAACAGGAACGAGTGCACAGCATTTCTGAGTCAAATCTCCTCCCAAGTGATTTTTTTAATGATGAATCTGAAGCTTCATTGAACCATGATCTCAAAAGGGTTGTCAAATGATCGATTGAAATCGGAGTATTTGCAGGTGATTTTGATTGAATACAGAGTCTATGAAATGACTTTTTTGGGTCACTCCACAATCCTTCTGATCTTGTGTTCCATGATAATAGTTTTGATTCCTTAGAAAAAATTGAATCTTCACCTTCCTGAAAGTTCAAAAGCTTCCACTTTGAAAATTCATTTTGAAGAAATTTCCATCCACTCTCAATTAAAATCTTGATCTGGTCTTCTGTTAAACGTTTTTCATAAATTGATCTTATCATTCCAAAGAATCCCACTGTTACTCTATACTCTGCAATACTAACAGCCTTAACAATTGTTTCCATATTTGACTTACTGTCCTTTATGGATTTTTGTGCCACAGTATCATGCAAGTGTATTTGTTGAGGTGAATATGAATAAAGTTTATTGCTGGTTTTATATTTTTTTAGTAAATCTTTGATTAATTGTATAAAAAACGCATGAACCTTTTGACACAATTCTATACCCACAGGTGAAAGAAATTTGGCAGATTTTGAAATCAACCTGCATTCACCGATTTTACCTCTATCCAGAGATTTTGAAGCAGATGGACTTTTTCTTGCACCACTTTGGAAGTTTACCTCCTCAAATTCAAGGTTGCCTATTCCTCCCCTTGAATACAATCCACCATGGATGAACATCATATCTTTGTTGTAGAAAGTCTTGAGTTTATCATAAAGCGTCTTTAAATCAATCTCTGGTAGTTTTGATAATTTTTTATTCTTGTTCCATCTTTCTACCATTGAGTCTAAGATTTTCACTGACATTGCTGGCACTTTTTTTAGCTTGGCAAAGTATCTAAACAGAAATAAAGGATCTAGGTAATCATTTGTTTCAAATAACAGACTACCTAATTGACCCTTTATAGCATTGAATCTCATGTACCTCCATTGATCAAATACAACTTGCATGAGCTGAAACCCATGTCCTAACAACTCTTCCAATGATGACTGAGTAGAGTTTGACTTGTAATGGATTATGATCAGACCAAAAAGGCTTGTTGTGATCCATCTTTGTGCACATTCAATTACCATATGTACAGACCTTTCAAGCCCTCCATCTCCTCCTGCAGCCTTAATCATATCTTCCCTGAGAAATTTGAACCAAATAGGTGACTTAGAAGACAATTCAGGTGAATTAGATACATGGAATGCACCTATCTCCTTGAGCATCTTCCATATGCTCTCTCTATGCTGTCTTCCTTCTTCTTTCACCTGAATTGCATTTTGTTCACCTGGAATAGAGACCTCTTTTGACTGTTGTTTTGAGTTATCTGGTGCTGAAGTTGGATTTTTGAGCTTGCTAATCCCTGCAAATGAATCAAGATCTTGTGTAAAAGAACTGAAAGCATCAGGCTCTGTCCAGAGGTCATTTATCACTCCCCCTTGAGATTGGCCAGATGTTGGGTGATCAAATTTCTTTCTTTTATGAGTCATCTCTTGCCAAATTCCAATCTCCTTTCTATCATCATATGGTGAATGACTTCTGCCTGTAAACTTATCCTCATCAGCTTCTTCAATCAAGAGCCTCTTCTTGCCATTTGATGAGTCTCTTGGTTCAATTGTGGGCTTATCATGATCATATATAACAGAGGTTGTATCAATTGCTTCCAAAGTGCTAGCTTGACTTCCAGTGTACATATCTGTGCCTATGTGGCTGTTGAGTGTTGCAATATTTTTCTGTGATAATCTTGTCACCTGGTCTTGGAAGGGATAGTCACTATGTTGAAGAGCTTTCAGGGAGGGTGTAGAGGCCCAGCCTAATTTATCACAGTCATTAGTATCATGTAAGATACTTGGAGATGCTAGGTTGTCCCATTCCATCAGAGGTGTTGCATGACCCGTGTCAATTCTTGGAATCAATGCTTCATACTCAAGTATGTGGTCAAAAGTTGTTTTCTTAATTCTACCTATGCCTGATGTTGATGGTCCACTTTGAGATACTGTTGAGCTGGGTAGGCCTTGATTGTATGTAATGCCATCTGGACTTTTGGGTTTATGGAGTTGCTGTTGACGATAGGGCCTATATTGGGATGCATAAATGAATCCTTCATTTGATGGGATTGTTCCAGTTTTCAAGGGTAAAGGAGAATCATGAATTCCAGAAGATCTACCAATGTATACATCATTGCTTTCATGAAACCAAGTGTTTGGAACCACTGAGGTATCCAGCTGTTCTTCAAAGCGGGTCTTGACAAATTGATTGCTAGCTGAGACATGTGGATATGGCAAATCAATAAACCAATTTGTGTGCTCTTGAGAAAGTTCCCTCATGAAGACCAGGTTCAGACCACATACCTGCTCCTGAAAAATTTTCCACTTCATTTGATGGTACAAATTTTGCTTGCAAAGACCATATTGGTTGGATTGTAGTCATCAAGACAAATATTCTCCATGGTTGACTCACCATTGATATTGTTGAAGTTTCGCAAGCTATGGATGGTATTGTGGATGTTGATCCTCAGGAAGAAGAAAGGGGGCTATTAGTAAGCTAATTCAATTCTTATCAAACAAAGAAATTACAAATCAATGAAAGAGAGTTACAGAGCTGTATTTTGGTTGTCTCATAAAGATGTACTGGAGATGATGCAAGACCAGGACCCTGGCAAAGTCTCAGGTAGCTGGGTTATCCAAAATTGATCTCTTTGGCCTTTTTCATACCCAGAAAAGGATTGATTTTTGTTCAGATTTCCGGTTTCATATGTCTTTCACCCCTACGTTTTTGGGGGTCCTGGGGGTGTGGTCAACCAAAATTTGGTTTGCATACCTCTCAGACCTCCACATTTTGGAATGTGTTTCCGCGCAATTTAAAGAAAAATTAGAATGCTGTTTTAGTCCAAAGCTGCAAGATCCTGATTCATTGTTGGTTCCTTCTGGGCATGTAACTGGGTCAAGGCTTCTTCAACGCCACTGCCACAAGATAAATTGACAAAACCTGAAGATTCATACACTTGTGACATCCACGTCTAATTTCACAGATTTTGGGGATTTTGATATTGATACTTCCACATAACCACCTTTTTTTTGAAAAAATCCAATTCATACCTGTCAGACCCCTGCTTCAAAAAATCTCAAATAATCATACCTCCCAGATCAATGGGCATTGGCGGGGTTTGCTGGGGTCCTGCAAGACCTTCGTCCTAGATTGAGTGGTCTATATTGTGACACAATTTTCAAACTTGTTTCTACATTTTTGCTGACACACATAACTTCCAAACTCTGTGTATTTCCTGCAAGATCTGAAGCTTGAACTACAATTTTTCAGCTGCATCTGCACATCTATGCCAAGATTACAGTGGCTGTGGAGCACCAAATGAGTCAAAACTCAAAAATACAGAAAATCTATATGAAACATCCTCCAAAATCCCTGTTGAGCCAATCCCAACCCTGATTCCTTTGGCTTGGACAACACTTTGCCCATCAGGACTCTCCCTGTGTGCTTGATGACAGCCTACAAGAATTAGAGTTGATCCACTATTTACTTCTTCATACAATCTTAATCTACACATGGTTTCTTTGAGCTCATCATAGGTAAGATTCTATGGAAGTTGCAGCACACTTTTCTTCTTTTGAGCAATTACAGTAGAAAATCATAGTGGTACTGAATGTTTGGAAGACAACTGTATCCAACAAAAAAATCACAATTCCAAGGTGTCTAACACCATAAGGAATGTAATGATTTTTTCTATGAAGAATGGTCTGGATAGAACTTGTGATGATGATTATAAAAGTCATCATTTAAGAAATTTTCTGTCAAGGTGACAGGCTCAGCATTTAAATAGGCTCACCAGAGCTTTTGAGGAGGGTTCCATAAGATCTTTTTGTATCTTTGGGTTTTGATACATTGGTGCTTCACAGACACCATACAAAATGCTCTTTTTGTGAAGCAGTCCAGAAACTCCTGCACTACCTCAAGTAAGACAACTTGATTATCATACTTTTGTGCATGATCATCAAACCTTATTTGCCAACTTCAGAGGATTAGCTATGTTCAGTTGCTGATATTCAGCAGGCATGGAACATGCTGAAGTGACAAGAGAATTACCATTAACATCCCACATCATAGTATGTATGGAGGTCTAGGTGGCTCTTGACCAAATAATCAAGTATAGCTATGTGATTGCTCATGAAAACAAGTTTAACATTCTTGGATGTTATATTATCTACTCAAATCACTTGGATTTTGTTCTGTCTTGCAGTGTCTTGGACTGGTACATATCCTCCAAGAGCATTGTCAATTTTTCCCATTCCTCTTTCATCTCACTAAATTCAGGCTCCCATGTGGGATTCTCTTCTGTGTATTTAAACAAAGAGCAGTAGTGGTTTTTGATTGTAAGCAGTACACCCACTTGGTTCAGATGCTACTTGTGTAAGTTTTGTGCCATTTATGTTGTTATGTCTCAGAACGCAATGGGTCTCAAATGACCCATTGAATTATATAGATCAGAATCATTCTTATGGATGTAGAAGGCAAAAACTGATCAATTTGGTCAACTTTTGGAGCATAGGAGCAGCTGGAACAATTTAAATTTCAAACTTGTTGAGGAGAAAAGGCTGCTTCTGAGACAATTTTGAGACACCCTCATCAAGAAGATATCAAAACTCAATCTTTGGTACAATGAAACAACTTTTTTATTCTCTATATATTGAGAAACAACCAAGATCCACATGCCAATCAGAGCTTTAAAAGCAAAAGTATCACTTTGGGTTTTTTTATCTTGCACTCTAAGAAGTCATGTAGAGGGATTGCCATATGGTTTTCATAAGTGAGTCTACATTTTTTAGATGTATATGTCTTTTTCTGCTCTAAAACACCAGGATAAATAAACATCATCTGGAAATTGATGGGCTTTTCACACTGTTCAAGTACAAAAGGATTTTGTTGAGACACTACATAAGCTCACTGAGTGAACGGATCTGTCACATTCTTGCAGAGACGCTGGGTTTTTTGCTAAACCCCTTGGATCAAATATCAATCCAGAACAATAGAAACAATAGAAGAAACCACAAGTAAAAGGAAGAACAATAAGTAAAGGTGAAAGAGAACCAAAATATTCACCCAAAAACAATTTCCTAATCCCGTACTTGCACAACCCATACTGTTATGTCACACCTCCTCCCTTACACACTACATGGTTTCTTTAGGGGTGTTCAAGCAACTCAAAACAGGAGCGGCAGGTCATAAGCTTATGACTGACAATATCTCCAAGTGTGTTTTTCAAATTTTCATGTGCATCCTCTGTATACCATGATCTCAGGAGTATTTTAAGATAAGTTGATGGAATTGGAGCATGGGCAATCATTTTTGATAATTTACAGAGGTATTGGAATGATTTGGGTGGGTCCATATATGATTTGCTTAAGAGCCTATTTTTTTGAGGGGTATCTATCTGTGTGAACAATATTGAATTTTTGCCGTCCTCAAAGCTCAAAAGCTTCCACTTTGAAAATTCTTTTTGGAGAAATTCCCACCCACTTTCAATGAGAGTGTTCATCTGTGTTTCTTTTAAAATGTCCTTATAAATTGATCGTATCATTCCAATGAAACCAACTGTTATTCTATACTCTGCAACACTGACAGCCTTGACAATTGTCTCCATATTGTACTCATGTTCAGGCTCTTTGAACTCTGGAGGCACTGTAGGACCCAAGTGTATTTGTTGAAGTGAATATAAATGAAGTCTATTACTAACTTTGTATTTTTTTAGTAATTCTATGATCAATTCCACAAAGAAATGATGAACTCTTTGACAAAGTTCAATACCCTCGGGCACAAGGAATCCGGCAGACAAAGATAATGACCGGCATGCAGCATAGTTATGTTTTTCTGAGAGGTTTGAAGCCCACGAAGTGATTTTATGACCATTGTGGAATTTGATTGCCTCAAATTCAAGGTTTGAAATGGATGCTCTTGAATAGAATCCGCCATGGATAAAAATCATGTCTTTGCTGTAGAGTCTCTTGACTTTATTGTGGAGTTGTCCTAAACTTTTTGGAATGGGTATCTGTGATGTTCTTGAGGCTTCATTATATTTTTGTAGAATTGATTTAAAAATGTGTGATTTCATCTTTGAAGGAATTCTCACTTTGACAAAATATCTAAAAAGAGACTGAGGGTCTAGCAAATCCCCCTGTTTAAACTCAGAGCCTCCAGGGATTTCTTGAGGTCTTGTATTCTCTATTCCAATGGATCTCCAGGGATCAAAGACAGTTTTCATCATCTGCCAAGCATGTTCTAATATCTTTTGCATAAATGGACTATCCAATACATTATTAAAATGTATTGAGATAATGCCAAAAACCCCCATTGTGACCCACCAGTGTGCGTAATCAATTGCTTTGTGTATATTTTGTGCCAGACTTTTATCTTGACCTGATACTTTCATCATTTCATCACGAAGATTCTTGAACCATTTAGTCAATTGATAAGCAAAAATAGGTGAGTTAGCTGCATGAAAGAGACCTATATCCTTAAGCATTATCAATGTGCGCTGCCCAGGATTATCAAAATGATTGTCTATTGTGCTTTCTTCCTTGAGAGCTGGCATGGTGAATTCTTTAAAACTCTTTTTAGACATATCTGGTCCTGAACTGATATTTTGGTTCTTTCCAGTTGCTACAGATCTTTCAAAGTTTGGGGTTACTGGCACACATGAAAAAGATCCTTCAGTGCAGTCAGACATCACTCCTTGGGAGTTCAATGTTTTTTTATTGCCTGAATGGGTTGTGCTCCTCAGATATCTAAAATTTCTGGTATTGTCCAGTGAGGTCACCCTTGTTTTAACCTGATCTGGAAATTCTTCTCCAATAGAAGTCCTTCTCCTTCTTCTTAATGGTGCATCCTGGTGTATCAATTTCTCAAGCTGGCCAGGTACACTTGAAGGTGTTTCTGAAGCTCCCAAATTGTTGCATTGACTTCTCTCATGGTCATAGTCCATCAAATAGTTTTCATGGGTTATTTCAAGAATTGGAAGTGAGGTTTCAGGGTTTTGAAAAAGAGCAGAAGAATCAGCCTGGTTTGCCTGTATGCCAGTACTTAGTTGTCTGCCTTGAGGTGCCATGGTTTCAACTTGGCTTGTTTGAACAAATGATGGGTGTTGATTCAGCATTAATCCATCCTCATGATGTATTTGGTACAGGCCCTGGTGAGTCTGAAGACTGTCTTGAAGTGTGGGATTGAAGCTCAGATGAGAGATTATTTTGCTTGAATCCAAGGGTAAATCAGTTCCATATACTCCTGGACTTTGATCAATCCAAACATTCCCATCTTCATCAGAGGTATGCCATAATTCTGGTAGCATCAAGCTGTCCAATGTTTTTGCAGAATGGGGGTGGATCAATTGATTACTAGCTGAGCCAGGTGGATTGGAATCCCAATTTTTGAGTTCTTGAGTCCAGTCAGCATTGTGATCTTGAAGTTTATCTGGGTTTGTGTGTATCACAGGGTAAGGTGAATAAGTTTCTTGACTTTGTGCAGAGTGAAAGCAAATATTTCCCTGTGACATGGCTTCCATTTTGCTTGATGGCTCATGTAAATGAGATGAGATGATGCATGGATCTAAGAAACAGGTGCTGCCATGGACTCCTGAATGTTGATCAAAGCATTCATTCTCATTCTTTTGAAAGGTATGCCAAGTCTCTGGAACCACAGATGTGTCCAACTGTCCTTCAAAGCAGGGGTAGACAAATTCATCCCTAGGTGACCCATGTGGGTATAGAGCATCAATACACCAGTTTGTGTCTTCTTGAGACCAATGAACATTGTGTGGTGCAAGGCTATGTGGGTCTGTGTATAGTGCAGGATCAGGTGAGAGAGTTTCTGGATTAAGTATAGACTCAACATGTGAGTTTTCCTGTACAAAATCAATATCACTTGATAGTATAGGTGTGTGTTGAAAAGCCCAGCTTGGTGGTATTGAACTGATGAGGACAAGGATTCTCCAAGATTGAGTTAGACATGGGAGTGTGAAAGTTACACAAGACATTTCTGGAATTTGGATGATGCTTGAGAGGAAAAAAGGGGGGTTGAATTTTTTTCACATTGGAATCAAACAAAAAGCCATGACTTGAGACAAGCACAAATCAATTTTTGATGTTAAGTAAATGGCAGTGAGGAAAGACACTAAAGTTCTCACTGTAGTATTGTCTTCATTTTGTGTTACAGACATGAAGAGCAGATCTCCTTCCTGAAAGAGATCGGATTTGCATTAGACCATGCTTCATCAATTTAACCGGATTTGCAGGGGTTACTACATTTGACACACAGTAACCAGAAGCCAGGGCCACAATGAACAGGCTGGGGAATGGGTCTCCCATTGAGCAGATCTCTATGCAAATCTGTTACAGTCAACTTGTAGTGAGATCAATGAGTGTAATGAACATGATCTTATATATACTTCTCTTTATTGAGGACTGCTCATATTCATTAAGGACTGGGTGAATGCAAAGAGTGGTGCCATTTGTTCACTAGGTCTCCTCTTTATAGCCTCTTGCAACCTTATCCCTGCTTAACAGATGAAATTCATCATTTGCTTTTTTATTGAAATGTTTCTGAGATACTTTATCACAATGAGACTGAGACACAATACCATGAGTGAAGTGAAAATATGACAAGAAAACTCTACTAGACACATAAAAATCAATAGATTGTTGAAGACAAAGAAAGTGAAGGAGCCAAAAACATTCTATGTCTTCCCTACAAACAAAGATCTAATATTGTACATATAAATCAAATGTTTTTACAAAAACATGGAAAGATATGCATATCAGATAGAGCAAATAAAATAATGATACAAATTACTTTCATCTGCAGGATCAAAGTTAAACCTTGATAATAATAAGTTTCATAAATGAAAACAATCTTCACTGACCCTAGTCAAATGTGAGGGATGTCAAGAAATGAATTCTTTTTGTCCAACATGTTACTTTTCAATTGATATCAATGTGGCAAGAATTCATTGAATCATTCTGACTTCCTGTTCCATAAAAAAACTCACTTCTTCACTTGAAAATGATCATCCCATCAATCCTGAAAAAACAAAGTCATATCCAACATGGATCCAGGCAAAGTTCTCATTCAAAAGCTGCGCCAACTGCACAATCAAGGGAATGGATTGAATTTGGTAAGATATCAATTTTCCTTCTCTTTTTACTTGTCACTCCAGCCTTGATCTGTATTGATACTTCACTTTGAGCTTTCCTCTTAACCAGAAATCTTCATCATATCTCCCCTAAGTATTTTGGACCAGATGAGTATGCAAGAGGTACAAAACAACAAGGTATGCAACATTCCTATCTCCTGGAGTATAATCAATGTGATGTTTTCACTGGCTGTTTGAACTTTCAATTCCAATTCTTGGAGCTGGTTGAGGTCTTAAAATATTTTTTCTAGGATCTTTATCAGTTAGTTATGATGTAGGGTTCTTAACTTTAGATCCACCAGTTGTTGTTTGTTTTGAAGATCCATTTCAATTTGAGATTGTCTTTGAGGTTGCCATTATGAAAGTTTGTGAGTTTGTATCTTTTGAAGACAATCTAGAAAAATTACCTTTAACACCTGCAGCACAAGGTGATTGGCACCTGGGTGGCAAAAGTGATCTTGAGCTCATATGTCTTACCTGAAGAAATTTTGAAATCCTTGAATTTTGCAAAGCTTGGAGTGTGTGGCATTCACTCAGCTGGCATCTTGGTCTTGGGCATGATTCGAAGCTATGGGCTGTAAGAACAGAGCAACAAGAGCTCATGCATGGAACAAAAAGCTTGAACCTGATTATGCGGCGCACCATCCATCATTTCGAGCATCCAAGCGCCTCACGCGCACAGCCCCGGGTACACCACCAAGGCGCGCCTTCTACGCTAATCCCAATGTCAATTGACACCTCCCTTGATCAAGAAAGTCAAGGGTTCTGATTTATCACATTCCTCTAAACTTCGACCTCATCATATCATGTCGACCTCACCATAATATGTCGACCTCAAGTGTTGAATAAGTCACGTCAGAATGACGGTCAAGAATAGCACGCACAAGGGCTCTTATCCCGTCAGGTCGCTCTTTTGTCAAACTGTTCGCTGGTAGAGATACACACAGTCCTACGCGTATGGCAAAGTTACAACTTGATTCTTCTATATACATCGCATCACCAGAGAGGGTGCTTAAGATTTCGCTGGGTGGACGTATGCCTAGTCACACGAACTTCCGACTAAGGACAATGGATGCGATTATGTAAATATCTATTCCCATCTCTGATGATGATGGAGCTTCAAACGTCTCGATTTCTACAAGGGGAGAATACATCATCGACCGTGATTCTCAAGCACACACATAAGACTAGAAAACGAAGCCGTGAACCCCCAGAGATGATGTTGAAGGCGGTTCATCCAATCGCCCTTTGGTTTGATTTCAAAGGGAAATCCAAGTGCAAATGAAATGACGAGGTGCAGGACATTCCTCACATTGCCTGATTTCAGTTGAGTTGTAAATCGAGCGAATATCGAACGCTTCAAGGTTGAATTGACGATGAGTTATCCATTGTACACGCACTCTCAATGGTCTCATCAAAGCACCGACCCAATTACTTACTGGAAATCTGATCAACTCTTGGCCTAGTTGGATAAGATACAACCTACCGATAGAACAAAGGATTCGTCATCAGCTCATGCGGAGGTCTATGATTGAAACAATTCCAATTTAAGTGACTTGACATTTGTCCTGCCCTGATAAATTAAAAATAGGACGCTACACGGTGAATAGAACCAGGTACCAAAAGTTTTTGATGAAATCGATTTCAAGTCGAATCATATTCTGATCCTCTTTAGATTTCTATCCGATTTTCGATCATCCTTATTGAGCTTTATACCATACCTTCACAAACACACGCACACACACACACACGTTTCATCGTCAACCCAATCTCTTTACAATCTTATTTTATTTGTTTCAGGAAGTCTTTTTTTCCTCTCACCGTATCTCATTTCATCTAGTTTTAACTACAGAAACTTTTTTTTACTTTTAAATGTAAGTGAATATATTTGATCAACATCATTACTCATACAATTATCATCATCATCATCGAATTCTTACCTAAGTTACTATTTTTCTTCGATTTCTTTTCATTCTTCAGATTTAAAACAACATGAATCCAAGTCTTCAATCTTACAATTTTCAATATGGAAGATCATCTAACGAAAGCTGCAAAAAAAGAGACCATTCAATCGGACCAGTTTCCCCATTACCAGAAGGAATGAATGAAAACCTTACACCATTTGTTTTACAAGAAGCCTCAGAAAATCAAATGACAATGATGTTAGGAGATAATACGATAAAACCTTCTAACCAAGTACCTATCGCTAAACGGACTAAATTAGATGACTCAAGTACTCAACCTGTTCTTCAATTACACGTTAGAGAAGCTTCTAATTCGAATCATGAACCAGATTGTGTACCTATTGAGATTGATCAACCTATACTATCATCTATACCTGTTGTTAGGAAGAACAAGAATCGTGGGTTGAGTATCTCAATTCCTCCTGTTGGGCCGACTTTAGAACATCGAGGCTTAGCTCCTTCACCTGGAGGAACGAGTAATGAAGATCCAGTGACACCGTTATATCAAATTGTTCATACTCCTACCGTTGCACCTGGCGCACCTGGACCTGGCAATATAGCTGAGATTCGTCGATTAGAAAGAAGTTGGGCTACTAATATGAGTCACAATGATCAAATCTCACCTGCGTTTCCTAACTTTCCAATTGTTCAAGATGGTCTCAATCCACCTCATGAATTACTTCAAACTAATAATCGAGATCCGAAGGATGGGACTTCTGCGGCTTTGAGAGAGATGTTTGAATTAACGGCTTCTGCTAAAACCCCTACTTTTACACCTGAATCGTTTTCACTCATGTTTAGGAAAGATGAAGATCATCATGAGTCTAATGGTAGTCAACCTTCTACTAGCTCTCAATGAAGATTGACTAGAGGAAGACACTTTGGGAATTTCTTTTGACTATTTATCCTTCTATCGTTACACTAATTTTCTAATTTATCCACTTTAGAGATTCGTTATAATTTACTTCGTTCGTTTCATTTTGTGTTCATTTGCTTTAGATTTGATTACAGCTATAAAGTCATATTTAATCATTTGCAAGTACACCTCTCACATTTTCTATTCTCCTTACATCGTTGTTGTTCTTCTTCTGTATGTAGTAAAACTATGCTCATTATGTCTTTTTCTCAATCAGTCGTCACTTTTTCATTCTTTCTCTATTTGATTCAAGTCTAGCTTTGATTGTAAGTCAAAAGTGTTCATAACCCAATATGTAATCCAACCAAGTCTTTTGTATCGTATGAGAAACACTTTGAGTTATGATGTGTGTTGTCTGACAATCTGAAGTTGAGATCGTATTTTGAAACAAGCTATCAACTTTTATCCTCTCCTTGGATTCTTTTCCTTACAGGTAGTGGACAACTCCCTATCACAGCGTTTGCTCCAAGGCCGCAAGATACTACTTGGCTGTCACTCAATGCTCTCCTCATCATCTTAAGCCGCTTCATCATAGAGATCAGTAGAAGTTGAAATTGAAATTGAACCTCATCCACATGACTTCAATCCTGAAGGCATCGCCTCACCTTGAAACTTATCAGACAATGCAAGGTCCGCTCTCCTCACCGTTTCTTACTATCAAACAAGATCGCACCAGAAAGCTTTATTCTCCAAACCATCAATTACAAAAAAAAAATTCGAAAGTGTATAAGACAAACTTTTATTTTTATATATATTTGTAAGACTACGTTTAAATTAATTTTAAAATGACAAAGTAAATCTATTGCAAAGCCTCAACTTTCCTGACAAATCCATACTACAAAGTGCGATCATATTCAAGTTTTCAACAGAAATTTACATTAAATCAAATTCTATTAAACCAAAATCAAAATCAAAATCAAACACGATCTCCACCTTCAATTGCGTAAATTTTCAACCTGTTTGATTTGAGAATTTTCTTAACCTGAATCTTGATGTAAATTTTCAATCAAAGAAATTTTTAAATGAACAGTATTGAGGAAATTCATTGAAATGCCAAAAAATGTGATTGAAAATTAAAAAAATTATGACATCATTCAAATTCCAAATCGCTCATTTTTTTAACTGGGATCTTTGAACTTCTTTCCAATCTTTTGTAATCAGATTCTCGACCCTATTCCAGAAAAAAGACAATATATTCTTCATCCAAAAAAATAATCAAGTCAAAAAAAAAATCAAACGCACCTTTCCAAATAAGCTTCTTTTTTCATATCATCTGGAATAAAAGGTTCTGTTAAAGGGTTCTTCAAAATAGCTCGAACAGCTTCTAGTACATCTTCTTCCCGATGGTCCTGAACGTTATATACATATGGTGGATCAAAACGAGCCTAAATAAAGAAATTAACTTCAGCTGAATGATGATCATGGAAATTGAAAGAAAAAGAATCACTCGTTTAAAACACTCACCAAATAAGGATGCTGTGAGTGCCATTTTGATCGATCTTTGATTGACCTTCGACCTAACCAAACAGCTAATATCAAGTTAATGAATAAATAATTAAAACATCAGACTCGATCAGTTTTAAAAACATTCAGTAAGAATTTCAGTAAGATTGAGTCAAATCTTACGGTTAATGAAGGGAGTTCCAACGCAAAGAGCTTCCAGAGGGGTACTAGGTTGGACTGGTCTTCCGATTCCCAACAAAGCTCGATGATGCTGTAATTCAGACATAAACTCATCTCGAGATGAGCTACCGATATCATTCAGACCTGGCCAAATGTCTGGATCGGTTTCAAACCCGTTTTGCGACTGAACTGTTCCAACTGTGAAATTAACTCCTGTTGCGTTTGTCACTTCAGTGAAGATGGTGGGTCTGAAGAGTTGAGGTGTTGGTGGATGAAAATATGCTCGATCACGACCTAAAACGTAGATCTTGTCTGTTCGCTCAGAAGGTGGAATTACTTTGAATCGATGACAGTAGTGTTCAATGGTTAGACCCAGATACGTAAATCCCAAATCTTCTTCTATTGGCCGCGTCAAAGATTTTCAAGGGAAAGGGCCGCAGGGAGATCATGAGCCAACTCCCTGAAATTCAAGCGTAAGATAAATACGAGTTAGAGAGTCATCGTACGAGGATAAAATGTGAGATGCCATTGTCGACCGAGAGGATGATCAATATCCCTAGTGGAGCATACACCATACGCCGATAGGTATCAGATAAATTACCCAGATGAAAGCGAAGAATTAGTAATTCGACTTTCGATCGTATGGAGAACAAGTTGTGATGCATTCAAAGGGTAATATCGATCAGATGGGTAGTGAAGAAAAGTAAAACGATAGGAAGAGAAACGTACTGTCCAAAGCCTGAGATATTAAGCCAAAGATTGAAGTAAAATATGCGAAAAAAGAATCATGACGGATTAAAAAAAGAACGGGAGGCTTTTCTTCTTGACCAATGAACGAACCATCGAAGACAAAAATTTTGTGATTTGGGATACCTTCAGGATTTGAGTTAGACTTTGCGCAAACTTTACCATTCTGTAGACAATGTGAAGCTATCAGCAATGGAAGATGAGAAGGTGGGAGGGGCGATCAGTCAGTCAAAGAAGTTATATAGGATTAAAGTCAACGAGTTCGCCATCAGTCAAATGCCTAAGTGCTGACCTGACAGGAAGTCTCCTACCACCATACTGACGTCATCACCGATCAGCTTATAAACTTGATCCAGAAGTGAGTTAGTCTCATCATGACTCTCGCCTCCAATGATCAAATATGGATATTGAAGCTGGTCCAGTGCCCATATGAAAGCGTCAGCCCCTGTGAACAAAAATACACAAACCCTCGACTAAGCAAAAAGAGGATGATGTGAAAGGTGATCATCAAAAATTTCAACCAACAGATCCCTTCACCCGCCGGAAAAGTGACTTTCTTATTGAACATCCCATCGACCACTCGTACAAAGTGAGCAGAGCCAAATAAGACTGATGTTCAAAGAGGAGGGCGACCAACAACTACAATCAGTAAGAAAAGGATAGCACATGAGAAGCTAGAGGGAATCAAAAGATGAATGGAACACTAACCAACATGCTTGTCTTTGGGTCTGCAATGTATCGAATGTGGTTGATAATGACATTCGATCAAACGAGCTAGAGTGTTTTGATTATTCGATCTCCAACCTGATTCACCTTCTGCACGAGGGAAGATACGCATAGCTTGGGTTCTCGGAAAGCTAGGGTCTTGAGAATGCACGAGATGATGTGGTCGACTGTGCCATGGTTTACGCTTGATGTTGTGAAGATTGTGAGTAAGGTTGAATGACGTGAAAGGTTTGTGCGATGTACCTCGAGGTTCATTAGCAGACCGTCGGAGAAAGACGAAGATTGAGATAGTGAGAAGAGTGAAGATGAGGATGTAGCGTGTGGCATAGCGTGCCATGAGATTAGAATATGATTGAGAATCTGAAAGGTACAGATAAGTGGATGAGGAAGTATATTAATTTAATTAGTTGACCCCTGCTACTGCCAGCTGGGTTGGTCCTTGCTTTTATAATTTGGAACTCATCCTAACTCATTCTCACCTGAGCGCAGAACCTCAATGAGCTTACCCAGATTCCCCATGAGTCAACATATGAACCTTGTAGACTAATTTTTTTTTCGATCAAATCGATCTATGATAATCGTGGAATATCACTCATCATACTTCGATCTGACCAGGACCGATACCATATGTATCCAGTTCGAACGATAAAAAGTAAGAAGTCGTTAGCCTTCTTCGTCGTATTCCCTGTCGATAAATATTTATTTCCTATCTAGGACTCTCAGGAGAGTTCAAATTGTTTTCTGAAGTTTTACAAATATAACCTCGCGATGACGTCATAGATATGTGCAATCTGGTGTTCGTGACCTGAAAATTCAGATGTGACAATAGCCGCTGCGTAGACTTGGCTCAGAGTTGACACAGTGGATTGATTATTTTGCAAGATCCATGTCGCCTACTCAAGGTCCTTATCATCCAATTCATATCACCCACAATCTACACCTCTGAAGGTTGGGATGATGATGGATTGAATAAGGAGGTTACAGATCTTATGGATCTATTCGACACAAAGACAAAATATCCGTTCAAGAGGACAGATAGTTAAATTCAAGATCATTTTCGAAAGTTGAGTGATTAAGCCTGACACGACGGAATTTGTTCACAATGATTTCTAGAAGTATTATCTCTCGATCTTCATTGATGAAGACTCATCCCAACATATATCTTACAATTCCAGAATTGAGTTTCTTCATGTCCAAGGTGAAGAAGAGTTTGACAGAAACTATGGGAGACGTGTCTGGAATAAAAGTATCGTCACATTTTTGATTTTTTTTGAAAAATTCTAACAGTAAATAAAATCATGTGCTAATTTGATGACTTTTTTTGATTTATTCAACACAGAAACCATGACCCTGAAGGCTGATGGTGAGAATAATTGATGTGATTCCTCCTGAATCAATACAGCCATATCCGCTCCAGAATTTCAATTTTCAGACCTTACAATACCCTCAATTAATCAATCAGATCTGCGGAAGAGTGAACCCAAAATGAAGATGTAGGTCAAATTCCCTGCAAAGAGCAGGACGTGATGTTTTTATATGAACAATAGTGTGTTCCGAATCATTTCTACGATGTACAACTTAGAGTCTATCCAAAGGGTTCTGATCATTGAAGCGCAATAGATACGGGTGAGTTTCCGAGCCGGCTAAACTGCTGGTCGCTATGAATGAGTGACAGTGGAGTTTGAAGGAGATGATTTCGATCGAGAATGCTCTAGCCAGTTTCTAGTCACCAAACTGTCAATTCTGTGGAATGGATCCAATAAACCCGGTCAAAATGATCATCAATCTTCATCAAGGATGAGAAATTAAAATTTTACTAACCGAGCAAGATAGGCTTCTTTCTTCATGTCATCGGGAATGAATGATTCTTTGAGCGGATTCTTCATGATAGAGTTTACCGCCTCTAATAGGTCATCCTTTCGGTGATCTTGAACATTATAGACGTAAGGTGGATCAAAATGTGCCTGTTTCAAAGTGAATCAAATCCCTATAAGTTTATATCTATGATTGCGAATCGAGTACTGTTCCAAAAGTATGTGCCGATGTATGAAAAAAATTATTTTAAAACGCGGCACTTACGAGATAGGGATGTTGAGTGTGCCATTTTGAGCGATCAGGTTCGCTTCGGCGACCTACCCACACAGCTGTAGTCCAAGGATTTCATGAAGACAAGTGGCAAAAAAAGTTAGTCTGAGAGGTAGAGGACATAGAATATACGCCGAGTAGATTTCGCAGAACATCTAGAAGAGATTGAGCAAATACGAAGACTAGAGGCGTGGGGGAATGACTGGGAATTTCAAATCAATCAGCTTACGGTTGATGAATGGCGTTCCGAGACAGAGAGCCTCTAGAGGACTGGAAATCTGTGGTGACCATCCTAGACCCATCACAGCTCGATGATGCTGGATCTGATAGATAAAATCATCTCGCGACAGGCTACCCACATCATCCAAGCCAGGCCATAGTTCGTCTCTTTCATCTCCATGAAGTTTTGAAATAGATTTCTGGACTGTACCGATGGTGAAAGAGACGCCAGTTTCATTGGCGATTTCTTCAAAGATTGTGGGATTCCAAAGGACTGGAGCGGGCTTGTGAAGGTATGCCCGGTCTTTTCCCAGAACATAGATTTTGTTCACTCGTTTCGAAGCAGGAACTACACCGAAGTGGTGGCAATAGTGCTCTAGGGTGAGGCCTAGGTAAGTGAAACCTTTTTCTTCTACTGCGAGGACACAATGCGAAGAGAAGATTGGATAAGTTCTCGAGGAATACAAAATCAATGCATTTGAAGAGAAAGATGAGGCATACACGGGTAAAATGTGAGATGCCATTGTCGACCTAGTGGATGGCCCACGTCTCTGGTTAGTGCGTACGCAACAAGAGAAGAAGAGCAAATCAAAAAGCACGCGAGGTCAGCTTTCGAAGAGCAATTGCTCTCAAGTACAAGAACTCCACGCGGTTGTAAAAAGCTAAACATACTGTCCAAAACCTAATATATCATTAGCAAAAAAAGGGGACCAAGCCTCAGATAAGCAAGATTCTCAACCAGAGGGGTAATAATTTGGAAGGAGAGAAAACTATCACACCATCAAAGACAAAGAGCTTATGTGTCGGGATACCGTTCGGAAATGAAGATGCCTGAACGCAAAGCGGGTTGTGCAAACATTGGGGCACTAATCAAAGAGACAGTAGAGAAAATGGATCAATGAAACCAGAACCAGTGTCTTGTGATTCATTTGCGCTGGGTGTGTTTCTTGCATTTGCATCGAGATACGCATTGCAGATGGCGTGAATTTTTTCCAAATTGAAAGACTATTTAAGCTCATACCTGATAGATAGTCACCCAAGACCATGCTGACACCATCCCCAATCAAATTGTAAACCTGACCAAGACGATAATTAGTGTCGTTGTGACTGAAGCCGTCAACGACAAGGTATGGGTACTTGAGCTGATCCAACGCCCATAGCAATGCATCCGCCCCTGGTGTTCAGAAATCAAGGACTTGAGCTAAACCAACTGGTAAACGACAGATTTGAAGCAATCAGACCCAAACAAATAAACCCACATATGGCTTCACCCGCTGGAAATGCTGCTCGTTGCTTGAACAAACCATCGACAACCCGCTGGAAATGGACGGTACCCAGAAGGACTGTCAAGATAAATTGGGAAAAAGAGATAAGTCAGCTCAAATTAGATGACCGGACATAATTTCTTGAAAATGATTGGGGTTTATAAGATGCCGACGGTGTACTTTGATTGAATCAAGAGAACTCACCGATATGTTTATCTTTAGGAGTACAAGGAGCGAGTCCAGGTGCACGCTGACATTGAATTAAACGAGTGAGTGTATGCTGATTTCTCAGACGCCATTCGGGCTCCCCACTTTTATGAGGAAAGAGACGAATAGCCTCCCTGCGTGCAAACGCAGATTCACGGAGAGGTAGAGAGGGGCGGGGGCGGGGAGACTGAGGAAGACTTGCGAGTTTGATAGCATGTTGAAACGTATTTGGGGATGTGCTTCTTCGCCACCAATAAACCAAGCCGGTAAGAATCAGTAAACCGAAGGTGAACCGCGAGCGAACTGAATATGGTGTCATATTTGTGCAGTGTGTCGGGTTCTCGCGGCTGTGTGGTGACGTGAGTGACCTCCGTATGATTTAGCAATAATAAAGAGTGAATCGGATTATGTGACTTCGAGCCAAGAGGTTACTGGTATTGTGGGCGTATCGTCAACCTAGCTGAGGCGCCCTCTACGTCGTTTCTAGGCAAGAATTTTCGAAACCGAGTTTGATGAGTGCTCACTTGAGGTATGTATCCAGATGTCTCGAGGTGTGGATCGACAGTTATCAAGGTGGGGAGATATGGACAAGGGTCACTGGTAAAAGTTGGATCAGGTTTAAAGCTTGATAAAAAATGGAGTTCAACGAAACGTTCAAGGGATGAAGGTAGGTTGACATTCACGCTGCAAATGTGTATAGGAAGATGAAGGAAGATGGGCTGAGGTTAAGAAGATTGAACATTTTGTGGTGAACTACATGATCAATCTCCTGGATCTCGACTTCGGTGACAACTTGCGATTAGTACAATGCGTATGTCCATCTTTAACGAATTCGGTCTAACTCTTCGACGAGGATGAGCTCTTTTCCTTTCTCCATAAACAAATCAACAATGGCGACTTGTTGCAACTTGAAAAGCAACGTGACGTTGATGATACTGGGGTTTCAAGTGGCATAGTTAAGCTTAGTTAATTGGTTACAAATCCGACACACCCCACGCTCATCGAAACTCATCTCGATCAGATTAGGTTTTGGAGGCCTGCCATCAGCCTCGGGAAGAGCCTTCTCGAGTTTGCCAACAACAAGCCTTTTGATGCTACGTTGGTTGGTCTCTATTGTTTCCAATTCATCTTTGATCGTACACATTGTTGGCGCATTTGGGACAGTGGTTTTGTTATCCAGGTTTGACAGTCTGTTCCAAAAAGACAGACAAAGGACGTTGTATTACTAGATATCTCGAGTCAAAATCACTCATTTAGAGATGAATAAAGCTGGCGACGATGATCTGACAGGGGCACTGAGGAATTACCATAAGGAGCAGATATGCAGACATGCACGATAGCCCGTCGGCATCTCCGGGCTTCGCATTCGCTCTGTCATACAAGTTCCAACAAATTGCCCCCATCAGCAGGCAAATGATCCCTGAGGACAATAAGGCGGTGAACTGGAGTCACGGCGCGCGCGCTTCCGCTCGAATCGAGACCACATATTACGTATCGTCGCAAGCAGTACGCCTGTCAAGTCGTCATAATCTCGCTTGGGTCAAATGCACCAAGCCCCTCACGAGCGCGTTTGCCCCGCCCTCGAGGAGGGGGTTATGACAAAGGCCCCGAGGTCTGCCTGAGAACAGCAAGATTTTTGAGCTTTTTTGCTTGGAGCCCAATTTAAGGGCTCTGAACATCAGGAAACTTCGTCATGAATTAAACAGAATTGCGCTCGTGAGGGGCTTAGTTCAGCTGAAGATGAAGAAGTTTTCCTGAGGGCCAGGAGTAGCTATCATCAGGCTTACAAGTCCTGCATCTAACACCTTTTTGTGAAAGTGGTACCTGAATCTTGCCATCATTGTAATCTTTTCTGTCTGTGTTAATGGACACTTCAACCCACTCAAACAAGTCTAATAACCCTTGCTTTGCCAAGTTTGATGTCTCCGATGGTACTCGTTATGACTAACGATCTTTACGTGATGTTGCACAGCATTCTTATAGCTACGGAAAGGTCATGAAAACCCGGCTCAGCTGGAGCCTGATGATCACTAGCTTGAAAGAAACATGAAAAAAGTAAAGACTGGCTGTTTTCAAACCACATGCTGAACTCAAGCCACCAAAGCCTGCAGATCTATCTTAGCAAAGTTCCTCATTCAAGGTCAACATAGGAGGGTGTCACAACTTGCAAGTTGAATTTCAATTCCCACATGATAGGAATCTCAAAATAAACTTTTTTGTCCTTTGTCCATTCCAGCACAATTAACAACTTCATCACTAAATCTTACAGAATTATGAATCAGCAAAGATAGTCTGCTTTATCATCTGTATATAAATTTTTAGGTAATATCTGCATCATTTGTAGAAAGCTATTGATGATAGATCAATCTAAAGCGATGTCAGGTTTTGAAGCCTCTATCACACATGCGGGGCAATGGTCTCCCTTGCTGATGGAAGCTTTTATATCTGTAGCCAAATGTGCTCATAGAAAATCAAATCCCTTTTTGCTTTGTGCTACAGATTTACAAAGATGTTGAGGCTTGGGGGCACATAGCCTAGGAACCATGCACCAGCACTGGACTCTGCCCTGCTCAAGGCTGACCCACCAAGGCATCAGGTGAATGCAAGACTTGATTGAATAATGCTGAAAAAACTCCATTGGTGCTTGAATCTGGCTGAATTCTTTCAGTGTTGATGATATTCAAAACCAAATTTACAGTGCTCATAGCCAGAGGTAGACCGCTGAGCCTTTGTTTTCTGATTACTTTGGTGCTGGGAGGTTTCTAGAACTATAATTCCAAATTTCATTCCAATATAGCTCCAACTCAAACAACTACAATTCCATAGGTTATGGAGATTGTTGATGTCAGAAACTACAATATTTTGCAGCACATACATGATAGAGTATAGGGAAGATCAATTGTGTAAAGGTTTTAAATCATGTCTTGGTACAGGCTTTGTGACACAGATGATATGACTGTGCATCAACAACTCCTTGTTTCATGTTTTTCTTTTGTTCTGATACTAGATAAGATACCAATTAATGTAAGTTGATAAAAACCACTGGTTTGTCCCATCAACATCTATATTCACAATGCCACCAATCACTTGTAGAATCTTGACAATATCAAAGCTAATTCAATCATGGGGAACAATTGCCCTCATAAGTTGTTTAACACCAATCTGGACCTTTCAACAAAATCCCACAATACCAAGTATCATGAATGACGTTTCAGATGGGAATATAGGGATCAACTCTGTAATTCATCAAGAGATAAACCCAATTCCTCCTGTGGTACATGCAGATCCAGATACATTTCAAGCTTACAATTTCCATCAGTCTCATTTTAGCACAAATCATTATGCCAAAAATCAAGGATGCACTAGTGACAGCTTGGCAGCTATGAATTTGGATTCTGGAAAAATCTCATCTCATCAAGACCTATATTTTGATCCAGATAGTCAATATGGCAGGATAGAAACTCAAACTGAACCATCAATGTCTGACCCAAAAACACATCAGGAGACAACTCTTGCGCACATACACAATTTTGAAGCCTCACTTCCAACTAATGAAATTGATAATGCAGGAGATATATGGAAGCATCCTTTTGACATTCATCTAAATGATCCATTTTCAAGTATGCCATTCAGTAGAACCGGACATGATCTTTTAGGCTGGGAGACTCCAAGGGCTTATGAACCTGAGCCTAATATTAAACAGCATAGTCAGGACCATGGCCAAGAGTATACCACAAGGCCATCATATGACAGTTGTGAAACATTGGAGAAATTCATAAGCAAAGATATACTTGAAAAAAATCAAGATGGAAGTGCCAAAACAGATCATAAAACTTGTGTTATATCAGATAATCAAAACCAAGACATACCCCAGACACAATTATCAAAAGGCCAGAAGAGAGATTTACTTCAAGACAAGGGTCAAGATGATGTTATAGAGATGAATGAACCACCAGAGGATCATAGTCAGGATGTTGAAAACATGAAGAAAAAATCAAACCAAAAAAAGAGACTATCCAAGAAACCAAAAGTGCAGAAATCACAAGAATTGACCAATACATCATCAGATATTACACAGAATCAATATCTTAGCTCAACAGTAGACATTTCAAATGAACTGCCAAATGATTCCACCATTCCAACTATGAAATCAGCCCTGAAATCAAAGGATGACATCAAGAGTCTTGAACAAAGTACATTGACAATGCTCAAGGATATTGGTGCATTTCATGTTGGCAATTCACTTGTCTATGCTTATGAGATAGCAGCTTGGTTCAAAACACTCAAGGAAGATATGTTAAGGATTTCAGGTCAAGGTCAACAGGTAAGGAAGGCTGTGCATAGAGCGATTGAATGTGCACATCAATGGGTTACAATGAGCCTTTTTGGTCTTATCTCAATACAGATCAGCCAAGGATTAGACAAGTCATCATCAGATAAAATATCAGACCATGCCTGGAAGCACATACAAACTGTATTTGGTCAATGGAGACACATGTGGGTTGGGGATATGAAGTACCAAAGATTTCCTCCTGATGGTGATTGGCAAGGACCTGTATTTCTATTTAGATACCTCAGTAAACTAACCATATTCCAAACCATATCACTGGAAATCGTGGCCTCAATGGTAGTGATATTAGAAAAAGACAAAAAGACAGCCAAAATATTGATGGATGATATAATCAATCTTTACAATGAAGCAAAGAGTGTCTACAACAAAGACCTGATGTTCATTCAAGGTGGATTGTTTTCAAGAGGGTCTATAGGAAACCTTGAATTTGAGGAGATGAACATTCATAGTGTGCCCAGAAAATCTCACTTGGCTTCTAAATCTAACCATAGAGCTATTGATTGCAAGTTTATATCTCACTCTGCCAAATTTCTCTCACCTGTGGGTATTCAATTGTGCCAAGATGTGCATGGATTCTTTGTTGATTTGATTCAAGAATTACTAAACAAATATCAAATCAGTAATAAGCTTGATCTATATTCAGCACAAAAAATACATTTGGATCACAATTTTCCCCAAGAGATTCTAAATCAACATGAGCCAAATATGGAGAACATTGTCAAGGTTGTTAGTCTTGCAGAGTACAGAATCACAGTGGGGTTTATTGGAATAATAAGATCAATATATGAGAAAGCTTTAACAGATACACAGATGGAGACTATCATCAAGAGTGCATGGGATTTTCTTAAAAAGGAGTTTTCAAAATGGAAGTGTTTGGACTTCAAGGAAGGTAGAGATTCAATATTTGTCACACAATCATACTCATCATCATGGAAATCAATGTTAAAGGATTCAGGGCTAGACCCAAAGGTCTCATTTCAAATCCTTTGTAAACGATTAAAATATCCTTCAAACAGTGTGATGTCATTATTCCATTTGAACATCTTCCTTGTAACATGGTTCCAAGAAGATTCAGATAGAGACCTAAAGCATGCACTTGGACCTAGTTTTGCATACAAAATGATGCACTACAATTCCTTGCTATCACTGGTAGACAACCCTTGACACAATCACATATTGCAAATCCACAAAACTTTTATCTTTTAAAAAACTCCTCAGTTTGTGTATACTTTAACTTGGTAGTGGAAATTGTACATTTTAACTGTAGCAACATACTTATCTCCAACAGGGTGCACATGGGGTGAATCAGTTGATCTCAATTGTGTTTTTTTACTTATCTGCTACTTGAATCTTTACCAAGGATGCTACTGTACTTGTGATACTAAAAGTAAAGAGGTAGAATCTGATGTTGTCATGTAGCCATTACGGGTCTAGGACTTTACCAGTAACTTGTCATGTTAACTTGTCTTTAGCTCAAGTCTTAGATGATTAATAAGAATTCATACACCAAGACTAGTTGATTTTTGAATTGATGGTTGCTTGGTAGGGGTAGCTTATACATGGTGTGTAGATATGTGGAGATGAAGAAGGTTTATATTGAAGATGTGTTGTTGATTTTTGACTCTTTGGATGCTTTTCAATCATCATTTGTGCTTTTTTCTCAATTATATGTAATTCTTCTGTCTGTTCCCCTTTTTCATCTCTCAATCCTCATATATTTGTATTCAAATCAGATATCTGAAAGGGTGACATAAATTGTCTTTTATTATAATGTTTCCTAGGTTTTTATGGATGTCAACATTTTTTCTTCTTTTTGAGATTTTTGTTTCATGTCTTCAGTTCAGTGAGCATTGAGCTTGGTTCTTTAGTATTTGTGGTGTCTCTTCAACACACACCTTATTGTATCTTGACCTTTATATAAGATGTTCCTTTCTGTTATACAAATTGAGGGTGCCTCTGGTTTTTTTTTCTACATTTTTGGCAAACCTAACCTTTTTTGAACACCCATGACCAAAAAATATTGAGGGTTTCTGATCCTTGCTGCCAATCACCTACACCACAGAACGTAAAACTTGGGTCAGGCACTAAGTGTTGACCCCAGTGGATCAACTTTTAAGTTTGGCTGTTGAGGTATGCTTTGAAAACAAATCCACACCATGTCAAAATAGGTTCATTAGCACAGATTCAATCTTGGTTCCTCTGTAATTTTTGAATAGTGGAAAAATCAACCTTGTGGAACCTTAAAATTAACAGCCATGAGCACTTTGTTGTGACACTGCAAAAGGATATCTGCCAATTACCTTGTGGCTTTTTGTTCTTGAAATATGGTTCTTTTGGCACATTTTCAGCAGTAAACCTATAAAGCTCATGATAAATTACCCCTAGAATGTCACTGACACAACCAAAAAGTTACAGAAATGATACATGAGCAACAGCTTGAAGTCATACAAATAAACACTGGTCTCAGGAATCACAATCAAATATACTAAACAGAATGGGGTTTTCAGGCTACGTTGAGGCCAATCTCAGTGCCTAAACCTTATCTAGTGATAAAGACAAAGGTCCTGTCCCAGGATCACCAGAAATTGTGTGCCGAGAAAAGGGGGAAAAAGCTTTTTGAAGCATCTTATGCCCTTTTGCCATACCCCATTGACTCCCAATCCTTTCACCCTGTGCAGTTACTGTATTTACTTGGAGCAAAATGTAACAATGGATGTTATCAAACACCCCTCCCAATCTCTCAAACCATCTGGTAATAGGCTTTCCCAAGACAGGGCCTGCCTGAGGTGGTCAGCTACGTTTCTCAAAGCCATCAAGGCCAAGGCTGGGCTTCAGGGCCGGGTGACAGTTTTCCCTTGACATATAAATGACCAATGAGACTATTTCAAAGGTTTGAACAAAATTCACAGATTTTTTTTTGGATGCTGACACAAGGCATGAGTATAAGGGATGCTGAGGGCAAAAGTAGGTGTAGGTCTCCTAAAGCTACCAAGTCTCACCCCAAACTTTTGGGCCACATCTTAGATTTATTCCCTATAAAAAAGAAGATTCCAGAAGTCTTACTTTGATAACCACTACTATACTATACTATGATACTATACTACATTATTATATAACATCTAGACTACCAGAGTATATTTGAAGCCTTGGTTTAAGCACAGTAATTGCAAAAAGTCTCCATTTGTGTTTTTCTCTTCCTCTTTATCTTCAACTTCAATGTTTCCCTCTACCTGAAAGCTTATATTACATGTAGCTTTGTTATTTGAAAAGGCTTAGGGCCTGTTCAGATACTTGATATGATTGTATATTACACCAAAACCCAATATCTCTATCTCTCCAATTGGTGTAATATATGGTCAGATAGAGTATCTCAGTGGTTGCCTAATCAGCCTTTATCTGTTTTGTTAACTTTTTTGTCTTTATCTGCTGCTTTTTATTCTTGCTTTGCCTATGATTCTGTTGCATGCTTGGCATGTATAATGTAATGCTGTGTTGATGATTTGGTCATTCTGATGAGAAAGTGAGCTGGGTAGGATGTTGAGTTGGAATGAAGTACATATAAGGATGTGAGCTTTGATTTTGACATAAGCCTGAATCTGAGTTTATGTAGTTTAATTCCATGGCAAGAATTAATACAGGGGCATGCTGAGGAGTTAAGGATGCTTAAGTGCTTGAGAAAAGGTTTTGATCTGAGAGGTAGAATTATGTACAACTATACATAATTATTATTATTTTTAATGATTATTTTGATTAAAAATAAAAAAAGAGAAATGATGCATCAGCTTAAATCAAATTCATTCACCACTTCACTATCAACTGAACTTTATACAACTTCAAATAACTCAAGATCTGATACATTAGCCATTAAACAAAAATTAATCGAACTCATCAAACCTGAAGATGGAATTCAATATTGGTCATCTTTTAAAAATTTCATTAAAGCTAAGATTGATAGACGCGAATTTGAAGAAGATGTGAGTAGAATCTTAAATTCTGATCAACTTGGTAAGTCATTTGTTTTCTTTTTCTTTCTTTCTTTGATGTTTGTTCATATAAAGAGGTGCATTTTTGGTTCATTAAACTGATTAACTTGTTTTTCATCATTTTGAACGTGTTTATTTGAGATTAGTCGGCCTTCATAATAGTTTAGTACTTTCAATCTTATACAACACAACTAGACCTGAATCACCACCGATCAATCCACCTGGTCGACCAAATCTATATACAACAGGTCAAGGATGGTATAAAAGAAAACGAGTTCAAATTCCAATCAATCAGGCAAATAAATCATCAAAATCGAAATTAGAAGAATTAGATTCAAAGAAACGTAAACTGAAAGAAAGCGTTTTGTCTTTGGGTCAACGTGAAAGAAATCGAATTAAACAAATTCCGAAAGAAAAAGAAAAAGAAAAAGAATATCATCAAAAACATTCAAATCTTTATCATTCAAAGAATCTTCCAATTGATTATTTGGTCAGAGAAAAGGTTGATAATGTTACTAACACATTATTGGCTTCTAAGATGAAGATTTCATCATCAAGTAAGCTTCATCAATCGATCTTCCGATAACTTTTTGGTGATCTAACTTTCAGACCGTTCTTTCTAGCATTGTACCAAGATTATATGCGATGTCAACAGGCCCCTTTATGTTCCGAATCAAAACAACTTCCCGATTCTGATACACTCAAAGACCGAATGTCATTAATAGCGTATGATTCCGGATTAGTCAATGGAGTCGATAACTCTGCGGCATCACTAGCTCTCATCGCGTTAGAAGTTCATCTGAAGACAATTTTAGGAGATTTACTTTCATTAATTCGATCAGATCGATCAGTGGTCAACAGCTCACTTATAAATACATCTACTTCCAAAGTCCCCAATTCTACTTCACCCAATGGAGTACATGTCGAAAAGAACGATCAAACCTCGGTGATGGTTGACTCACCTCAAGCTTCTACACCTTCGCATCCCTTTCCGTCACATTCGAATGCTGAAGCTGAATCGAGTTCGAATCAGAACCTTCAATCAAACTTACCTAAGGCAGCATATCAATCAAGTTCAAGTCTTAGACTCAGAGATTTGAAAACTCAAGGATTAGCACCTCATCTGACGGCAAAAGACTTTGCAGCACTGTCCGAAATCTCTCCTCATTCGTTTGTTCGATGTCATCCAGGTGCATTGGAACGTTTGATTGCTACTCATACTTTTTCAGAACTGTGTTCATCAGATGAAGAGGAGGAGGATGATGAACGATATCATATCTCGACTGACTTACAAGGTACAAGTACATCTGTCAATGGTCAAGCGTGGATTAATGGAAGTCAATCTCATTTACGAAGTAACGGTATCAACGGATCTCACTCTAATCAATCAAGTTCCCGATTGATGTCTAAAACAGCTTCATTTTCTCCGAGATCGGTCAACAAAACTTCAAAAAGAGGAAATTCAATCCGAAATCATACATACACATCTTCTAGTAATCCTTCATCATTACTTTTAACACGATCATTACTCAATGGAAGAAAGAACCCGAATCTTCACTTAGAAAACCTTTCAAGTCTTACACCAACCTGGTCTGAATTCAATGAAAACAAAACAAATCATAATTTAATGAATTTTGAAAACTCATCATCACCAAGTTTTTCAAAACCTAATCATTCAATTAATTCTAATTTACAAGACAATCGACCCAATGGAGGATTATATTCACCAGTTTTAGAACCAAGTTCGATTAGAAGAAGAAAATCTTCAACCGTTAGAGAAGTGAAATCATTAGCTGCTGAATTATTTCCAGAAGATGTTGTGATGAATACTAATCATCAAAAAGGATCAGGTAGTGAAAGTGAAAATGAAGATGATCATCATCATAAGAAACAACATTCTCGATCAATCAAATTAAGTAATGGGAATCCAAATGGGAATGGAGTGGGTGGTACGGGTGGATCTAGTGGGAAAAAGAAAGGTTGGGATCGGATTGATACGTTTAGGTTACTGGAGAATGTTGGAAATTGAGTGTTTTGTTCTTGGATTTGGTTTGTGTAGATTTCTTTTTTGTCATTTTTACCTTTATATATTGTTGTATATAGTTTTGACTTTTTTTATTTATTTATTTATAGATATATTATAAGTTGTTTTTCGAATTTATATGATTTAGTATCATGAATTTTTCAATTCTCATCATAACAATGACATTATCATTATTTTTGACTATCTTTGATTGGCTTAGATATATATGCATATATATATCTATATAATCTTTTTTTACTTTACCACACAGTGTTCTTTTTTATAATTACAAGCCTTTTTGGTTTTTAGATCTTTAGTTGTTTCTTTGTTTGCACATAGAAGATTTACATTTCTTTTTTTTGTTTTAAAAGTTTATTTTATTTTAATTTTTTTTAATCTTGTTTTTCTATCTTTGAACATGAAACTGTGTGTTGTTTTTACAGCTGTTTTTAGAAATCAATATCATGTTTTCAATTTTTTTTATCTTTTTTGAAGTTGTACCTTTTTTAGTACATCGACTAACCTATCAGTCACTAGTTGATAGAAACCTTGAACAATATCTGTCCAAGGAGTTGTGCCTGATGATGCCTTCAACTTCTCAACCCAAGATGTTGACATTGCTTGGTTTGGGTATACAAAAAAATTAGTATGTCAATTTCCTTCAGACATAGAAGAATGTGATTTGGGAAGTCTCTTTCTTGAGTCCGGGAGAGTACAATGTGTACTACAATGATTTTCAAGGGGTCTGCTTGCTTTCCTACTTAGAAAACCCAGCTTTGTATCACTGACTACTAAAGATGCTTTGAGTTAACAGAAACTCAAAGTTACTGTCCATACTCTTTGTTTCTAGCCTGCTTTAGTGCAAAAATCATGTTTTGTTAATCAGAAAAGAAACCTCGGCCAAAAAAGAATTCAATCATCATTGATAAGAAGATAGATAGACTGATCATCACTCTTCTGGAAAGCTTAATAAACCCTGTAAGTTTCAATGAACAAAGTGTTAATTTCAAAGCTACAGTTATTTGACTTTGTACTTTTGGATTCAATCATTTATGAAATATGTTTTTATAATTGATAATTAAGAACTGATGGGCTAGCGTTTTGGAATAATCTTGTGTTAATTGTAAATTTCAAATATGGTTTAATTGTATAATCTTCCAACACTTCAGTCATTTAGAGTAGTCAAAGTTGAGTATAGTTGTATTCACTTTTATGTATATAGTTTTTTGGCAACTATACACATGTATCTCAAACAGGGCACTTCAACCTTCTGCCAATGCAGATCCTACTCACCTGCTAAACCCTCTACCCAATTGAGATCAATAATCAGTTGGCTTATTAATTCATTTATTGATTTCTTTGTTTCATCTTACACTTGTTGTTAAGAGACAATCATGACGTCATCATCTTTCAAAGGTCTTGTGTACTCCTTACCTTGTCCCTTTTTCTTTCTCAAACTCAAACATATGTTTGTCACAATCTTCTTAACTCTCAGATTGTTGTTGTCTCTTTGTTCAATCAGTATCAGCTTCATTCAAGCTGATTACCTGAATTTCACAGGTGATTATCATCATAAGTTAACCCAAACTCTGATTCCACCAGTACCATGCCCCCTTGATGGCCTCCTTTGCCAAACACCGGCACCATTCCAACTAATCTTCACCTTGAACGTCAAGAAACCCCTTCATCACCATCAACTGCAACTGATACCATCTGGAATCAGTTGTATCCCCTAAGCACTTCAGCAGCAACCCAAATTCAACTTGTATTGCCTTAACCTGGACACCATCCGTTCATCGCTTCTGGCTCTCCCCTTGTCTTCACGTATCCCGCAAGTCAACCTCTTCAAGCAACCACACCTGCAACTCTTCCTTCTGCAATTGTGATGCCATCTTTTCTAACATCTTTGGCAGCTGCAACTATTGCAGCTTCATTGGAACAACCAGTCAATAAGCCTAAGAGGGGTCACGGTTGTGGTACTCAAAATTCAAATAAACCTCTTTTAAAATCATCAACAATCAAAAGCAAAAAGAAAAAACAAACACAACAACAGAGTCTGCCAGTGCTGAAGACCAGTCTTGTTGGAAAGACATCAACAGCAAAGAGAAGGCTCAACATATTAGAAATCTGTTTTCCAAACCAAAATCAACAACACTTGTTGGAAGATACCAATTTGACACTCAAGGATCTTGAAAAGAGGAAATCTAAGAAGGCCAAACAAGAAGAACTTGAAATGCTCAAATTAGAACATGAATTAGCTCAGGAACACAGGGCCTTATCTGAGCACAGTCAGGGTTCAGGTATGTCAAAACTGGCATTGGGTAGATAAAAAGCCAATATGATTACCAAACTTTGCTCAGCAGGCCTTTCCCTTGAGGACGCTTGCAGGATGGCTCAGGAGATGATTGATGATATGCAATGATATAGTTTCATAATCACAAGGATTATCACACTGACATTTTTTTCTCCAATCTCTTCTTCAAACAAAAAAATAAGTTAACAAAAATTTAAGTATATGTTTGATTCTTTCTTCTTTTGTGTCTCCCAATCATAAATTTTATTTCAAACGAAAATACACCTTTAACAAATTTGTAAATTTGACTCCAATCTTTTAAAAAATCAGTGGTTTCATGTCAAAATGGGACAAGGAAAGGACAGGTGAACTGTTGCGGGCATGCCCGCATGTTCTCTAGTATATGTAAATAGGGAAAAAAAAATTCCTCAATTCTGGTAAGATAACCAATTGATGGATATACAAAGTGACAAAATTTCATTCATTCATTCAAATTTCATCATCTACAACAATCACTAAAGTCTTTCAGAAAAAAATTAAACCATACTTAACACTCAAACTGAATCAGTGGATGGTACCAGATTTGACTCTACTGAGTTATCAAATCTTTCATCTTCAAACTTGATGAGGATCATAATGCAATTTAGGATAACTTTTCAATGAAGACAAAAAGATAATGCTAAGAGTACTTAAGAGATATTCTTCATAAACTGATGATTAAAAAAGAAATACATGGATTGAACTTAAACCAGATTTGAATGGTTGAATAATTGAAGTTAGCGCTATGCATAAAAGAAAAGATAGTTTTAATTACAGAAGATCTTCAAGAAAAGAGTTTTACAAGAAGAGAGAGAATGGATTAAGGTAAGATGACCGATTCGAATGAGAATCCAAAAGATTAAAGAGAATGGAAGAGAGAAATGAAAGCATAGATAGATTCTCGAAAGTTAAAATCCATCGAATTCTCAATCAGTTTTATATATATTCTAGGATATCGAAATTTTAAGTTTCTTGATCGGTCTTGAATCAGATGAATGATCAGATTCAACTTCACTACTCTCACTTAAGTCTTCTTCAAATCTTCTCTTTTCTCCTACAAATGGTTCGATAGATAATAAACTTTCAATTAATTCTTCATCTGAGATCTTCTGAATTTCATTCGAATATTTTTCTCTAACCATCTAGATAGATAAATGAAAATCAAAAAGAAAGCATCAATATAAATCCTTCATTTTTGAAAAAATGATCAAAAAAAACATCTATATATATATATCTGTGTATAAGAGATTTAAAAATCCAGAAAAAACTTAACTAAAACTTTAGGCCAAACTTTTTTTTTAAAGATTTGAATTTGTTCAAACTTTCTACAATAATCATCTTGAATTGAACAAACTTCTAAGATCGTTCGAATCTCTCTAACCGATAGACATTCGATTTTAAAATCAACTTTCATCCAAATTTGAGGTGATAAGAGTGGTGCTTTAAATTCAGATGGAATATATAATGATTTTTCTTTGGTTAAGGTTAATAATTTACTTGTATCTGTTAGATTCGAATTAGATCTTGTGGTGACCATGCTTGGAAATCGAGGTGAGAGTCTATGTTTTGTTTGACGTCTTGTTCTACTACTAGAATGATGATGATGATGATGATAGGGATGAGTTGGGATAGAATTCCTTCCAGAATTAAAGATTACATTCATCCAAATCTTTTCCATCTTCGGTAGCTTTAGATCTCTAAATCCGGAAGGTCAACAAACAATTTTCACAAAACTCAGTCATCCTTCATTGACAAAGTTTCATCCTCAGTTCGTAAATGGAAATCTTACTTACTCAGATTCAAAAGTGACTTGAATGGAACTTTTTGTAATCTTCAAATTAAATCGAAATAGAATTCAAATCTTCAAACAAAAGGAAATCTAAGTAGTAAAGAGTGAGAATCAGAATTCAGTTCAAGTTAGATTAAGTTCATCCAAAAGAAAAAAAAAGAATCATTTTTTTGTTTGAAAAACCGTGTGAAGAGGTGAAGTTGATGAAAAATCCTAAAAAAATGAAATAAAGAAAATCGATGACAAACCTTTGAAAGAAATCAAAAATGAAAAAATGATGATCGAATTCGAATCAATCAATCAATCCTTCGATTTAAAAGACCTCAGATTCAAAATAAGAATTTCTTTTTAAAAAAAATCGTCAGAAAACAAATTCATCAAATTGATTAAAAACCCAAAAACGCGTGTTATATTCAAGCAAAGAAAAACGCGATAATCTGTTTTGTTTTTTTGAATGATTCTTATTTTGAAAACTAATTCTATAAGATATATGCAACCTTGAAATTAAAACCAAAGTAAATGACTATTTTTTCCCAAAAATCTCAATAATGATAATTAAATGAATTTTTTTCTATCAACTTTTAGTAGAAAGATAAAGTAATTTCTAGGAATTTTAAAAATTAAGAAAACTGAAAGGATTTTTTATCTTTTTAAAAATTTGAATCTCTTTGGGGTTCTTGTTTTGTGCAGATAAAGAAACGGAGAACAAAAAGGATGAGTAAAATCAAAATTAAATCGGTTTTCAACTTACAATTTCTTTTTTTCGATCGATTGATTTTTCTACTCATTCATAATTCATTTACCTAACGTGATTTCTTTTTCGAATTGACGTTTCAAATTTTAAATCCAATCAAAGTACTTAAATCCGTTGCAATTCTTTTTCCTTTCCTTTTTCATTGATCACAATTTCTCACACTTTTCTTTCATCTTTCAAAACCCTTTTTTTCCATTGTATCAAATCTAGTTCTCTCAGTCTTTTGATGATACAATAATACAAACTGTTTTCTCTTTTCAATCTCATCTTTCAAAGATCACAAATTTACATCAATCAAACAAAAAGAGAAAGAGAGAAAGAGAACTTAAATCTTCAAGGTTACTTCAACTTAGAGAACCATAAAAATTCCCACTAGATTTACTTACTTAAGAAGATGAAAAAAAAACCAGGAATGAATGAAGGAATGAAGGAATGAAGGAATGAAGAAGGTTTTTTTTAATGATCAGAAGATAAGATTCTAATAAGTACACCACGGGGCAATTGGGTTCACCGTTTGACGGTCAGAAAAGACGGCCAAAAGCCCAGATTGGCTTGGTGGTGGCCAACCGACAAAAGCTATTCGGTGGAAAGGTCGTTTTTTGGCTCAGCTTCGTTTGCGGCCGTCAGTTAGGCAAACGGCGGCCTGTAGACGGTCTTTGATCATCAAAAGTGTTCGCTGATCATGTGAAGAGAGATTGAGCTCACCTCTCTTGACCTTCTCATCCCTTCACCCATTCCTCACTTCCTCAACTCTTGTGGATGAGGGCAGTGGTGAGGATGAAAGATCTGACCAAAACCTGAGCCTTTGGCCAGCGTTGGACCGGATTTTGGACACGACCACTTTTGAGCCCAACTTTTGGCTCAACAATTGCCCCGTGGTGTATGTAAACACTCAACCCGTTCAAAATGATGAAAGAAGACAAGTTTTTGAATGATACGTACTTCCTTACACATAAGTTTTGTGTTATGAATTCACTCTTTCATTTCAATCCAGTTTATCTTCATCCACTTTTTCTCATTCTTTTGGAAAAATCCTTCACTTCAATCTCATTCGTTTGATTTTGATTTTGATTTTTTCATTCAATTTCTCTCTCTCTTTGATGATAGTATGTAAATAGATAAAATGATGTGAGATTCAGTTTTATGTTATGTTATTTTTTATTTATTTATTTATTTATTTATTACAAAATTCTAAGAACAAATGATTCATTAAATCGATGATGATCAAAAATCAAAAAAAAAACTTGTAATCAATTTCAAAGAAAAAAGATGATCAAAACAACCAAAAAGATCAAGACCAACACTAGAAAATCATCATCATCATCATCCATTCAACCTTAAAGAAAAGAAAATAAGAATCAATGAATTAAGATTCGAAAAGAAAAAAAACACACACACATCAAAGAAGAAACCAAAATGATGAATTTAATTTAATTTTAGTCAAAAGTGTATGAGAGTGAGTGAGAGAGTGAGAGAGAGGGAGAGAGAGAGAGAGAGAATAAGTTGAGGGAGGTGTGTTTAAAGTTTTATGACCGTTTTGAATTTAAATTCTTCCATCTTTCCTCTTGATCGAATAAAACCAATAATTTAGAAGCTTTCCAAAATTGGATTACATTGATCAATTGTTTACCAAAACAGATCGGAAACATTAAGATTGCCATCAATTCAGGCCAGGTGAGATGAAAGGTCAGATCGGAATGAATGATGGGTTTATACCAATGTGCTAAGTATAAACAAACGAAAAAGATCTCATTACATGCGCAAAAGATGAAAAGTGTGTTCTGGTTTTCAGAAAATCAAAATCAAAATAGATCAAAATCAATTCTCCACTTTAACTTTTTCTTGTTTCTATTTGGAATCTTTAGTTTTGGTTGAGTAAAGGAACTGACTGAGTTTGTGTAATATGAATGTAAGATTCGACTTTGTTTCTTTGAGACAGTCTTGTGTGATTTTGATCCTGCGACCATAGAGCTAAAGCAATCAAACAAAAGAGTCAATCAAGAGTTAAAGAAGTTGAACAGAGAATCTGGATCAGACAAACTCACCTATACATATGAATATAATGACTAGCAAAGTCTAATGCAATCAAAGATTGAAACATGATAGCCCATGTAGGATAAACCGAACTTAAGAAACATAACAAACAACTCGTTGTACATCTATTCGATTTCGATCAAAAAAACAAAAACCGGTTTAGAAAGTTAAAGATCTCTGAATAAGTGAACTTCATCCAGATTGAAAGATCCCAAACTTACCGATCGGTGACCATATCTAGTACAGCACCAAACCTACTAGTCTGACCTAATGCTCTAGCAGCTTGACCGTCTACTGCATCTAAGAGTTGTGAGATGAGATATGCAATGGTACAATACTTTGGATGATATGACATGTAATGTAATGAGACTGCTGCTAGGATGATTCGAGAATAACCTATTGAATGAATTTGAAGATGAAGGAGATGTCAGCATTCTTGGATTTGATTGATGAGGATGAAAAGAGACTGACCGATTAGGTTAGGAACAAAGAGGAAACTTTAGGTTTTTGATTTTCAATTCGAGTGACCAATGTGTTTGGGTGATCGAAGATGGGTTTTTTTCGAAATTGATATAAAGGATTGAAATCAATGATGAATTAGTGAATGATGAATCGAATGAGGTGTTGAAGATGAAGGACACTAACATATTTTCATCTGTACGAGGTGGATCTGAATTAGAATTTGATGAGACAGATGAGATGAATGATGAAGAAGAAGAAGTTTGAGGATTAGTTGAGGGTAAGTTGATTGGTTGAAGATCGTTCATTGAAAATTGATGATGATGATGATGATGTTGATGGGTTTGATAAGATGAATGTTGGATGGATTGATGGATTGATGATGTGTGATTTGGGATTGGTAAAGAGGAAAGTTTCAAAACAGTTCAACAGAGGTAAGTAAGAGTGAATGCTGTGAAGTTGAGAATTACATAAACTTAAACGTCTAAGCCCCCCCTTTGAAGCATCAATCTTGCAGCAATTCTGCTACCTAAGACTATGCTTTAAAGGCGGGATCTATAGACGTAAGCTGACACATTCCGCTTGGAGGCGTTCCAGAGGTCATTTGACCTAAGGTGCCCGCGGAATGGCCTGATGTGCCGGCTTTTTCTCATCTCTAATGGCTCTTATTTATACCTTTTTGCTCCCTCCCATTTTAGTGCCATCTACTGTTCGCAACTTTGAAATGCCTTGTTCTATTTCCAAAAGCTCTATTTCAAAAGCGCTCCATTGAACCTATTCATTTTTATTACAATGCAAAGCGCACTAAATTTTTCCAAACCCATCAAGTTTTTTGTCCCCCTCAAATTCATTTACCCGATTCGTCCTATCATCATCTATTCTTACCTTCTGCTATCGCGCAAAACTGCGTTGTTCGTCCGTTACCATCTATCATTGATTCCCATTTTCGGATGTCTACCCTGCACCTCATAATTATTAAGAATTTAATTATGGCGTCATTACTCTTTTGTAACCTTGATTTGGTAATGCAACCCTGGTAGTTATCCTAAACGCATCACTTTCTTTTCTTCGTTTTTTTTACACGTGAGAAATATATATATCTTATAATAGTAACCCTCTTATTCACTTCTGCCTTTATTTACTCTATCCGTAATTTACCTCTCCCAAAAGTCTTCATCGTCTACCCAAAATGTGGCAATGAAAATGATCTTTACAGCTTTTCACTTATCAAGACGCTCACCTTATTCGTCGATCTATTAACTCAACTCGTTTTTACTTTCCTTAAATTAATTACTTGAACCAATCATACAGCGATCATTACCTTCGCTCCTTTTTCACTCCAACTTCAAGTCTTGCTCTTTACTTATTTCGATTCCTGTCAATTTTTATTATTGTACTTGATTGGTATCTTACTTTGCCTTTCCCGTCTTATTACCTTTCAGCTATTATTCTCCTTTCCGCCGGATTCGGAGAACTCAAAATTATCGACTGACCTAATGTCACTATGCGCTTTAACGTCTTTTTCTTACATTGCGATTGTTATATCTTTATTGACTACATGGACATCTTGAGTATCTCCAACCATCTTCTTCCTCTCTGATATCCAAAAATACCCTTTCAACCGCCATCCATGTTTTCTTCAAATTCCACACCAGACTCTCCTCCGCATACATTCGACGTATACGCTCTCTCCAGTTTGATCAAAGATCAATTCAAAAAACGTCAGTTTATCTTATCTACTGTATGTTTATGCTTCTGATCCATTTGTTCATCAGCTACCAGAGGCGACGCCATACTCGTATACAATGACGGTCAGACCCGCTACGTCCATCGATACGATTGCGTGACTTATCACATAGTTGATGGTAATACTTCCTCTGCTCGATGCATAATTACATGCCTGGTCTACACTTCTCTAGATAGCACCGATAGATGTAAGTTACTTTATTCAATTATTCTTTTGTTTGTGACTGATTCCAATCTTTGAAACGTAGCTAAATGCCAGCTTAGCTATTATATGCGCGATCTGCAAGGAAACTTGACCATTCCTCAGTTCCATGAAGTAATTATAAAAGATGTAATGGTTTTGGGTCAAGGAGATATGTATGAATTGTTGATGTCGCATAGAGTCCATGATCACCTTGTCCATTTTGGTCCTTCTTAAATATCTTCCATTGTGTATCTACCGACATCTCTCCATCGACAAGGCGATATTCACTCAATTCCTCCCATTTTATTTTGTTAGACAATCAATTTATAATTACCTTTATTTGTTGGTCCTAACAACCTTCGCGTTTTGTCATATTTGACAGACCAATATACATATTAGCATCTAATCAAAGGCTCATGGGCACTATCTTCACCTGATGTGCCTAAAGTTCATTGTTATAAAATTGATAACAACTCAATACCTTCTAACCGCCAATGCAGTTATCATTCTCGTAAGCATGATTTTCATCTGTCTTCTCTCGGAACACTCAAAGCTGCGTTAATTCATTTCAGCGTGAACACTGTTCTCTACATGAAGCCTATGCTTCAAGCAATCCATCCCCTGTGTCTTCTATGGTCTCTACTTTTATTCCCATTAGATTGACCTTTTCATACTCGAAGTGCTATCTATATACTCTTTTGACATAATATGGATATTTATAAAATTGATTGTCCTTTTAACTTCTGTTTAGACTTACTTTTCAACCTCTTTCACTCTTATATTAAAGCTACTTATATCATGGCTAACATCTATGTACATGGTCATAAACGTTTAGACAACTCGGGAACCATACAATGACTCGTAAAAAGTGAGTTCTTGATATTGATGCAAATTCAGGGTACGAACTGCTATTTTCAAGATGCCTGATTAAGAAACTTGCACCAGTATCGCTCATGCAGGAAATGGGCGTGCTTTTGCACTACGCAATTTGGTCCATTGGTAATTACCTGGTTGTAACGTCAATTTTCTAGCTCCTGCGACTAATACTGTACTTGCCAACAAATCAACAATGCCTGCATACGACAGCAAACCTAATGTAGTCGCCCTGGAGTGACCCATGGCAAGCACACAATGGGTCCCCATATTGGAATGCAATGAATATATAAACACTTCACGAGCAATGTTGATGAGGATCACTCCTCCAATTTCCCAGATTAACTTGATTTACATAGAATATGTCATTTGCATGTCCATTAGCACAGATACCAAGTAGCACCGATTTGCAAGGCCTAATGACTAGGCTTTCCCAAGGCTTCCAGAGTCGTAAGTCAGTTTGAGTTGGTCTTAGAATAAGCTTCCGTTATACCTGATGCTTTCAATCTATAGCGACTGAGGGACATTCAGTCTTAGATCTTGGACGAGGCACGATTATCAAAGTGCACTTGTATAAGAACATTGCTTATTATTATGCAAGGGGGAGTGAAGAGAAAATGTGTTGTTATATCTTTGCGCTCGACATGAGTCACCCACCAAGTAGAACTGGAAGTAAGTACCCTCTGCTTCTTTAGTATAATGCAATGCTCATCGGTTTTTGAAACTTTAAGTTCCATGTCAGGTATTGGTCTACGGTCCAAGTATGATGTCAAGGGTAATAGAGGCTTCATTTGAGAGTAACATAATTGGAAGAGCAGTACTAAAATTTGAATTTGTGACATCTTACCTTCAAAATATCTAAAAAAAGAAGTTGAAGGATCATGCATGCGCATGAAATACTTATTAATGAGCCTCATATGTATACCTGATTATTCACGTCTGCATGAATAGTACCCTTGTTTAGACTAAGGAATTTACAGAGAAGAACTCTATGACTGTCTTCTCCAGGTCTTATTCCGTTTTTCTCATTAGAATCAATTGTCATACTGGAAGCGCAACCTAAACCCTCTATTTATACCATATTCGCATTTTTGAACTTGACTGCGCCTGCGACTTCGCCCTTGACTTAGTTGTGACTCCTCTTGTTATTACTCGAACCCATATAATGTCCTTATGCGAGCACTCCTCCCTCTCCATTACACCTACCCATATGTCTAGCGCTAACTCCAGGAGTTTACATCCATTATGTAATTTGATAGCTCGCTCCCCCTTGCATTAATAACGTCCGCTAAGCTAATCAGCGTTTCAAGCTAAACGAAATTGGTAGCAAATGACCCATCCCCCTATCATCCATCTTGTCCTGCACGCTTTAATCTCAAGTGAGTGAATATGTGAGTATATATTTGCTTCCACTGGCACTCCCATTTCAGCTATGCTTCCATTCCCCCAATAAGACCCTTGCCACACTTGATCTAACGCAGCTTCCTCCACCCAACTGCATTGAATTCCCCAATCAGTTTCACAGATATATTCTCATCTCTAAGCTCCACAATTTCAATTTATTAAATCGTATCTATAGCATTGAGATCTATTGTCTGTGTATTTGATTGTTCTGGCCTGCTATGACAACTTCAGTCAACCCCACAACCTCACCTAACCGTTCAGTTAGACCGTTAACCCCACAACCGCGCAAACGCAATCATCCGTTTATCACCTCTGGACTCTTCGATATCATGTCAAAGGTATCTCTCTCTACGATGAAATTCCTTTGCGATCAACTAATAATGATTTATTTCGTAGGTTGACATTGAATTCGCTGGCACTTATGGTCCTCGTGAAACAATGACCACTATCCCAACAGTCAATGTTGATACTGGAGAAGTCCTCGAGTGTGCTATTAAAGCATCAGGCTATGGGGGACCCGACGATGCCCTCACAGAAGGCAACATTTATACCTTGAAAGGTAGATTGGTAGCGTTGAACGAGAAAAAGGTGCAAGGGTTTTATTACGAAAATGAAACTGCTATACACGTTTCCCCCTCAGACTCTTTCAAATCAAATATCACCAACAAAATCGCTGTGACTGGTCTAGGCTTGATCATATCCCGAGAGGTAGAAAAAGTGACCGCTGAAAAAGATAACGTCACAATTATCGTCCGCCATAATGATTATAATCCAGCCCCTTCGGTAGGTGGCCTTTGGCTTTCTCATTCGTCTTACACATCTCTTATATTTTTTGATTTGATTATACATTGACAGTCGAGGGAGCATGAATCATTTGACGTTGAGTACAAATGTAACTGGTCTCCTCTTATGGTCAAGTTGCAACCGCTCTTGATCCCGAATCGAGAGGCTCTTATAACTGGTCGAATCATTGGTTTCAGTGTTTCTAGAAACATCTGGTCCGTTGAGGTGGGGCCTCTTCCTAACTCATCATATTCATCCGCTGACGTATCCTTCCAGATTACTGGCGTCAACATCACTTCAGGGCATGAAAATTCCACCGCCTCTTCTTTTCCGTCGACGGGCCTTACCCTTGGCACCCCCGGAGGTCGAACAAGAGGGAAACTGTAAGATTAACCTTCTGTCTATGCACTTGCTCTTGCTAAGCAACATTTTCTAGCTTCATTCCCGGTGATGCAGAGCCGGAACTTACTCAAGACCCAGCTCCCTCGAGCTCAAAGAACAAGACTAGAAGCATAGGCTCTTCTGAGACTCCTCGGCAATACAATAAGAAATCTCGTGGCAAACCCAATCTAGATGACTCTTTGATTGACCCAGCTTGAGTAAGTATTTTTACTTGGGCTCCAACGTTCAGCTCCAACTTACGATGGTTTACTGTTTTACCTTATCTTTCTATGTCCGTTATCCAAGTCTCATAACTATAACTACCATATACACTCCTAACCTTGAATTATTGTTAATTCCCCAACTTTAGGTTATGCATCATGAATGGCGCATAATCACATTTAAGAAATTTATGTCCAATATATTGTTTCTAGCCATTTTCTTGAATAATAAAACTGTCCTAAGCTAGGAAAAGAATTGCGGAAAATCTGTGTCACCTCTATTCGGGTACCATAATCAACGAAATGGCAATTGTTGAGGTGATATTCTTAAAGCCTTGTCCCAATTCAGTCGTAGCCTTACAGATATTCAAGTTAATCATGCCATATAATGATGCACATGGATTGAGACCTCACTGCCTTACGTGATTTACTCAAATTATCCTCAATCATTGTCTCTGCCCCATTCGAGGTCAGGCAATCATTAATGATTTAGGTATCCTTTCCCGTTTATTGATCTTCTGCAACTTTGCGAGGAAATCCATGGCAATTGAGTCTTTGTCCCTCTTCTGGGGTCTTACTTTCAAAGCGGTCCTGCCATAGGTTCGGCTTTGAGTTAACTGCTCTACCCTGCGTTATATTCTTTTTGGTAATGTCTCTTAGCTGTAAGTAAGTGTGTTATCACTGCCTACCTTGTTACGCTTAAGCTCCACTCCAGGCGGGTTTTAAGCCCAAGTCTTCAATTCAATTTTATCAACTCGAGATAACTGATTTCCAAATTTGGCGAATAGTTGAATTGAACTTCATAGACAGTAATTTTTAATTAACATTGAAGGGAAACGATTGCCTCCGTATTAGGCAATAGGAAACAAACGATGTGGCCTGGTTTCCATTTATTCTCCGTCTTTATTGAAGTTACCTGTCCGAAATCCCCCTCTCTATATTCATTATTCGTCAACCTGAAAAGAGTTTGAATCCTACTGTTCTCTCTACGTAGCAATTTTCTCGCTTACTCATTAATATATTTGAATTATACGAACCGTTCCAGTCATCGCAAGTTTCGTCCATTCAACCTCACCGCAAGTAAACTGAGTATGGCCAGAGGTCTGGCAGTTCTCAATAGCCTTCAAAATAACGAAGCTCACTTGATGGCGAAGTTTGAAGGACAACTGCCGTATCGATTAGGTCCAATGGACCATACCTGCAAACATTGTGGAGCGTTACGGTGGGGTGAGGAGAGAACTAAGGAAAATATCCGCACCGGTCGCGACTCCTACCTCAATTGTTGTCAATATGGGGCAGTCACTCTCCCTTTGCGATTTATGCCTGGTGGCCCTCTTCCACCCGAATTAATGAGATTGTACACCGGGGCTGACTCAGGTGTGTGCAACTTCTAATGAATATATTGACGGTTGTTGATTGTTTGGACAGTTTCTAAGAATTTTCAGCGCAACATCACCTCGTACAACAACGCATTATCATTCACTTCGATGGGAGTTAAGCGGGATGAGTCTGTCAATGAACAAAACATAGGGCCTTATGTGCTCCGGGTATATGGGCAGCTCTCACATTTCATACCTTCAATTTACCCTCAAAAGGATTCAGCTGAAAGCTGGGCTCAAATTTTCATTGGCGGGGATGGAGGTCAGCGTGAGGTGGACATGAGACTTGCGCAACTTACCAACACCGACGTTGACGCTGACATTCTGCTTCAGCTTCAAAATATGATGTACGACGTCAACCCATATGCTAAGTTTTTGAAAGACGCAGCGACTAGACTTTCTCAAAATCCTCAGTTAAAAATTATATTGAAGTCACTCCCTCCAGGCCCTCGTGAAACGAGAACCTACAATAAACCTGATCCCAACGATGTTGCGGCTTTGGTCCAAGGTGACGATTTCATGGACGAGCGCCCTCGCCATGTTGTTCTTGAACGGCGGGATAATAGTTGTAAATTTATTGACGACTTACACACCTCGTACTTTCCTTTACGATACCCGTTGTTGTTACCCTATGGCTCACAACAATGGGATAACCACTATGTTTCGCCAACAGCGCAGGTCAACGGAAATCGTATGTATCCTTATAGATTAGCAACTCAATTTTCTTGAACTGACTATATTCAATTTTCTCGCGGCAGGTAAGGTAAACAAGAAGGTCACTGGTCTTGAATGGGCCGCTTGGTTACTATTTGACAGAGCCAATTCCTTTTCACCTTTCATTCACGCTAAGCGGCTCACACAAACCCTCATCGTTGATCTTTATCTATGTGTTGAGAGGGCAAATTTAAGATGGGTGCGATTTAATCAAAAGACGATAAAAGCCGAGCTGTACCAGGGTCTATGCGAAGCTTTCGAAGAAAACTCGTGCCCTACCGGTCGAAAGATAATATTGCCTTCAAGTTTTCAAGGCAGTCCCCGTGACATGAACCAGCTCTTTCATGATGCTATGGCTCTTGTGCGGGAATTCGGGAATCCAAGTTTATTTATAACCATGACGGCTAATAAAAACTGGACGGAGATCCGGGATTCACTACGTTATGGTGAGGTTGCTGAAGACCGGCCTGATATTGTTTCAAGAGTATTTGACCTCAAGCTTTCAAAGTTGATTGACGAGATAGTGAAGAATGGCAGGTTAGGCATTGTCATATCCAACCTAATGGTTGTTGAGTTCCAAAAGAGGGGACTTCCACACGCTCACCTCTTGTTTATTCTGGACGACAAGTCTAAACCAATCACTGAGGAGGACGTCGATTCTTTAGTCACGGCGAGGATACCGGATCCTGTCACAGAAGCCAAGCTTTATTCGCTGGTAACTAAATTTATGCTACATGGGCCTTGTAAGCCGGGCATGCAGTGCTACCTTGATGGACGGTGTAGGCTTAATTATCCAAAACCATTCGCGGACAACTCATGTTTATCAGACGATGCATTCCCCACCTACAAACGGCCCAATGATGGGCGGAGATTCCGCAAAGGTGCTACAGTTTTCACAAACGGACATGTTGTGCCATATAATAAGTATTTGCTTTTATTATTGGAGTGTCATATCAATGTCGAAATACCAATTGGAACAAAGCCAATAAGGTATTTATACAAGTATTTAACTAAAGGTCATGATAAGACCCGGATCTACATGGAAATGGATGACGCATGTAATGGCTCAGGTAAGCCTTAAGCTTAATCCTTTACCTACGTCTGAAATGAAATGATTCTTTCCATGCTAGGCCAAACGCAGATCCAAGATGAGTTGTTAGAATTTCAAAATTATAGATATATTAGTGCCCCAGAGGGTCAGTCTGATTTCTGTTTTCTTATTTTTCATCATAGGCTGATGCATGAATGATCCAGCTGCTCATAGGCTTCTGAAATTGCCTATGAATTCTTCTTGGCCACCGGTCATGCGGCTTGCCCTCCATCTGGAACACCAGCAGACAGTTTATTATTTCGATGATGCGGCTGTTCAAACTCGATTAGAAGTAAATCCTCCACCTACCTCCACGCTCACGGAGTTTTTCAGGCTTTGCAGAGAAGACGCTGTCGGACATGATAATATGCGGGCTAAGGATCTACTCTATGTTCAAGCTCCTCGGTATTTTAGATGGCTTGATGGCAGATTTCAGAGTCGAATACGAAATATTCCTACAGTAGGCAGAGTCTATTATTCAAGCTTAACGGATGGTGAGAAGTATTATTTGCGTATGCTTTTGTTTCACGTAAAAGGGCCTACATCTTTTAAAGACCTAAGGACTGTGGATGGAAGAGTTTGTTCAACTTTCCGTGAGGCAGCGGATCGTTATGGATTGTTAGACTCAGACATACATCACGAAAGAGCCTTAACTGAATGCAGTCTATGGGCGTCATCTCATCATTTACGCCAGTTATTCTGTTTAATATTGGTTTATGGAGAGGTTGCGTCGCCATTAACTCTATGGAATAAGTTTAAAGCTGTACTGTCAGAAGATTGCGAGAGAAGGCTCGAGGAGTTAGGAGCGATGACTCCATTGAACCCACTTCTTTGTCACGGATTGGCTTTGAAGATGATTTCACATCAAGTCGAAGAGATGGGTAAATCAATGGAAGACGCCGGCTTCACTCAAAATGATCTTAGCCCCATTGATAGTTTGACATCCCTTCAACTTGAACCTGAAGGGCAGGACGTCGCCGCCGCGGCACAAAGTCGAATGATCTACAAATCTCAATCAACGACCCTCAATGAAGCTCAACGAGCGATCATTGCTCACGTACTTAAATGCTATGAGGAAGGCAAACAGTCCATCACATATCTTGATGGACCTGGAGGCACCGGGAAAACTTATACGCTCAATACACTCCTACACTACTTTGCAGGCTTTATCGGCAAGCCAATCGCTGTTTCGTCCTCAGGAGTCTCAGCCATTCTCCTCTTGAACGGAAGAACTGCGCATTCTACATTCAATATTCCAATCGACTGCAGTAAAGATTCAACTTGCGATCTCAATGGAAGAGATAAGAAGAGTCAATCAATCATAACTGCTCCTATCATCATCTGGGATGAGATATCAATGCAACATAAACATTGCATTGAGTCGGTTGATAGGACGCTACGTCACATCTGTGGTAACGAGTTGCCTTTTGGCGGTAAGAATGTTGTTTTCTCAGGAGACTTCAGGCAGACTCTGCCGATAGAACCAGGGGCGTCACTTAACGGTCAGCGGAAGGCTTGTTTTAAGGAATCAATTCTATGGAAACATGTGGTTCCTTTCCAGTTAACCAGTAATCTTCGCCTTCGAAGAACATGTGAAGGTGGATTAGGAGAAATTGAAGACTTTTCCAAATGGTTGCTAGATGTTGGAGAGGGTAAATTTCAGCGGAATAACCGGGGTTTAGTATCCTTGGACTATTTACCAACAGAGGTCGTGCCGCAATTTACTCCTATTCCGCACAATCTTATCAATTGGGTTTATGATTCTCTCTTTCATTTCACCGGCAGTAACAATTGGCAGAACATAGCAAAATACTACGCTGAAAGGGCTCTAATTACACCGCTCAACGAAACCGTCAGAGAGGTCAATGACGCAGTGCTTCAAAAGTTGCCTGGGGATCCATTTATTTCACTTTCAATTGATGAACCAGACCCAACATTCAATCAACCCACGTCCATTGACATATTGAACACCTATGACTTCTCAGGCTTCCCTCAACATAGACTGCACTTGAAGATTGGACAACCAGTCATGTTACTTCGAAATTTATCATTAGCATATGGTCTATGCAATGGAACTCGATTGGTAGTCATGAGCGTGTCCTCTTACGTGTTGCGTTGCATAATCTCGACTGGACCGAAAAGAGGTGAATTTATTGCGATTCCTCGCATGAAAATGATCCATCATGGGGACTTAGAGCATCCAGTGCCATTCAAACGCAAACAGTTTCCTGTGATTGCGGCATTCTGCCTTACCATCAATAAATCTCAGGGCCAGACTCTCGATAGAGTAGGTATATTTTTGTCTGGTCCTGTCTTTTCACATGGTCAACTGTATGTTGCGCTGTCGCGTTGTAGTTCATTGAAGAACATGAGAATCTGTCTAGCCTCCTCTCAACGAGAGCCGTCTACAGTAAACATAGTATGCAAAGAACTACTGACAAAGAGGTAATACGTATGCATAAACTATCACCTCGATCTCTGGAGAGTGTCTATCTTTGAGCACGTTCTTCAATTTTTCCCTCCGCAATGCCCATCAATTCTGTTTCTGGTTGATCAATTTTAATGTTTCGAATACTCATATGTTAGAATTTTAATCTTATGAATATTGTAATGTTTCGGTCTGGCATTTTAATGATTCACTCAAATACTTCGGTAGACTAATCGCTCTCGTAATGTCAGGGCAAGAGAGCTGAGACGTGTAGTAGCCCTCGGTGACGCTGAGATACACTGGAAGTTCGAGCAGTGCAACATTGCTTGGCATTCTCTGCACAGCTGAGCCTGATGTTTTACCATGAAGAATGACAATTATGCGGAATTAAATGATGGTCGACTAATACAGCATAAAATAGATCGTAAGTCCAAGTACGACTAATAATCAAACTATTGTTCTACATTGCATGCAGTGTATCAGTATCAACAACGCTTAAATTGCCATTAGTACTAAACAGATTCCACACTTAGAAGCTTTAAAATAAGCGAGGTAAGTAATTTAAAATTAGTTGGCGCCCAACTAGCCGAAGACCTATGACCATGAATTTTGATTAAGGAGCGTGTGCCGAGGATCTCAGGTGTGTAAACCAGGAGATTACAGATTAAGTGTATTCTTCGCGTAGCCTGAAGAAGAGCTTTAAAAATAAATAGGACACATTAGAAGAAACTTCGGAATGCCCCCCATATGCTTGACTTACAATGCCATCTTCGACAACTGTCAGACGTAGGACCGTCGACGATGATACAATTAATTTTCTAAGGATCCTCATGGCTGAATTCAATAGAGGTATGAAAATTATTATTGACTGGAAAGCCTCAGCTGACCTCGTTGATTGGTTTAGGTCGCGTAGAGGACGCGATGATGGTCTATCGTAATGAGACGTTGCCAGTAAACTTGTATGGAACTCTTGCTTACCGGGTTCTGCAGTCAGCAACATCTAATGCTCATGCTGAAGTTTCAACCTTGTCATTCGATATAGTGGGGCAAGAGTCTTCTCGTAAGTTGAAGCATTTCCACGTTTATTCGAAACACTAACTAATGTTTTACAGAAGTCGCAACAATAACATTTGGCCGAGATCACGAGCTAGGATTCTCAAGGGGTGAGGAGGTTAGAGTGCACGTCTTAACCCAATATACGGTTTCCTTTGCGCTGGTGGCTCGGACCTTGACACTTTTTGCTGAGTGAAACTTGATAGTTGTTTATTTCAATGATCTATACTTTGTTTAAGGGAACCGATGATGATAGCTCTGTCTAAGGCGTAAGTCTCAAGGTCAGAATATTTAGTTAAGATTGTAAAAGTTGGATATATATGTGTCAAGGATAAATGCCAGTGAGCTTAGTTTAATATGGTATGCTCACGAGTCGACGAATTAGAAGAGAAAGGTAATAAACTCTGATGGCGATCAGTCCACTTAGGTTGCAATAACCTTGACCTGGGTATGCATCAACATCATGATTTATTATTGCCGCCGGCAATAAAGAAAATTCAATAGTGCATAAAGTGATCAGAGGTACCTTTATGTCTTGATAAATTCAGTTTAGACTTAATCAAACGTCTTCAATTTGGAGAGCGCATAGTATATAGAGATTTCAACGGTATCTCAATTTTAACCAGTGACATAGATGTCATTTTGAGGAGAACAATGTTAAGAATATAATCATTTATGTCCAATAAGAACATGCGTCATATCTGGTGCGATCAATTCGTCCATGGCAGCCGGGTTGAGAGCAAGGCAATGGATTTTCTTTTATCATGACAGATGACTTGAATGACGATGCAACGGCGATCCATTGTGAATTGTCCCCTTCAGGTACCATCAATGCTCAGGCGATACATTTGGTTCTGTATAAAATTTCATCAAGCGATTAAATAGAACACATAAGCGTATGCCTAATGGAGTAGATGAATGACGTTTGTCCAGGCCTAATGTATCTCTCAGCAAAGGTTTAGGCCTTCAGATGATTACTGAGATCCATTGAAATCTACCTCACGATTTGTTAGGTTTCAATAAATTTTTCTTTTCTTTCCTTTTATGTAGTTCTTTTTAAGTGTTTTTATTTCACTATTTCATTGACTCTTAACTTAACATACTACTATTACAGAAAATCTACTATGATCAAGTTACTCAGTACGTGTGTGGGGGGGGGCCGGGAGGCCGCGAGTTTTCTGACCGAGTAGGTTCTCTGCTACCAGACCTCGGGACTTATCGTCCGGAGCCTGCGGAGAGCCTTCTCGGTCAGTCACGAGGTTATTCCCTTCGCGGGATACTTCGCTCTTAATGTATGCATCATGTCGAATTCAATGAATTCTTTAGCACCCTCTTTCCTTATTTCGAACTCAGTCACTCCACTCGATTGCATGTTTCTATCACCATCATCAACGTACTATTTACATTTGTAAGTCGTCCATCACCTCTTTCTCTGTCATCACTATTCTTTTCGTTCCTCCTCTTATTATTATTTTTTTTTTTTTTTTTTTCTCTTCCTTCCTTCCCTCTTATTCGTCTCTCTCGTTTTTCGCCTTGCTTCCTCTTTTCTCATCTTCATCAACTTTCATTAAGTTCCATATATATTCGGCGTCTTTTATATCTTCTTCGGTGTATTTCCTAAGGTAAGTCTCGTATGCTTTTGATTCCCATCTCCCGAATTTTATCACATCGTCTAACGGCTGTCTATCGTTCCATTTGAATGTCGCTCCTCCTACCCTAAATGAGTGACCTGACAGCTGATTTCTACTATCATACTTCTTCCAAACCTTCCTATATATAGCCAACGCTGACGACTTCGATAAAGTGATCAGTTTGTTATTTTCGTAGTACGAAAATAAAGGGAGGTGGATCGTTGGTAAGGTCGATTCATTTATTGTTCGTTTTATCGCCGCGTAAGGACACAGAAGGGAGGGGATTTTATCTAAGTGTAGCCACTGCACCTCTCCGGGCTTCGCCGTTTTTGCGTTAAACAGGGCTATCTTCGTGTAAGTCTGATTATGTGATATTATGTCTTTATAGGAAACTAACCGCTTCTTTTTATTATCTGACACCAATTCTCCTAAACGAGCCATTCCCCAGAAAGCTACCAGTGCCACAGTCAACGCGATCCTTTCTTTCTGGCTACCTTTTGACAACTCTTTTGCAAGTTCAGCTAAGTGCCTTAACATGACAGGGTTTTTCTTTCTTGGTAAGCGATTCTTTTCTACGTCTGCCATACTTGACGCCTTTAATAACAATTTGACTGTTTTATCATTTTCTGTTGGGTAGGGTAGGTCGTGGAATAAGTGCCACGATCGGATTCCTGTTATATATTTCGTAAGAGTCTTAGATGCTATTTTGTGGTTTTCATTCCATTCGTGTCTCAATTCTTCCTCTTCCATATTCACATTACATTGTCTCCCTGCCCATACTATAAACTCCCAAAGGGTTCTCTGATCAAGGGGTAGTAACTGACTTCTTTCTAGTTCTCTCATGTCTCCGAATTGTTCTAGTTTAGCCATGGCTGAACTGTAGTTTTGAACTTATTTGAGGAGTGATGACGAGAGGTGAAAATTTCTTACTCTCGGAGAAATTTCAAATTCCCAGCTTCGTTATCTATATGCTGGGAGTTCCCTCTCGGGTCCGGTACTTATGTACCGGGTTTTTGGTTTCATTGCTCGTCTTATCTTCCCATGGAACTATACAGGTACCGTCGTGCCTTTGGGTACCTGTAACATGGAAGACCTGAATATGAAACAGACATCGGTCGGAATTGGATAATTCAATGAATCTCGACCAAATTAGGTTTGACATATGGTAAACCTATGATTAAGCCCTATGTATGGACTGTTGTGCGGTGTTCTACGTGTACGGTTTCATGCTTTGTGCTGAAGACCTGAGTGGCGGGCTGGCCCGCCTATGCTCTAGTTAAATTTGGATTTATGTAACTTTTGAAGAAAGTGATCGAATTCAAGTACTGACAGTAGCTGTGAGTACAAAACAGTGGACTGTAATCTTACACATTGAACAAAATAAAATAAAGCAGATCAGTTGGTTTTTACGAAATAGGAGTTAAAGAAACTTCAAATGTAGGCTGAAGAAATCTTCTACAACATAAATCGATCTGATCAGGAGAGAAGATAAGAAAGTCAAATCCAATCAAACTCTTCAAGGAGTGCTTTCCGATCATTCAAAGAGATATAATCTAAAACCAGTACTGAGTGGAATTTCAAATGGACTGTTCCAAAAAAAAACAAATCCTCCTGAATTTGACCAACTGAGGAGCTATCAACAATGCAGATGGTATTTGACACCATCATGATACAAGATGATGATGATGATGATGAACCATGCTCACCTTCATTAGGTCTTGGGCTAATAGGCTTGAGTTTGGGTAAACAATCACAAGAAGTACACACATCTCATCATTCCTTCTCAATCCAACAAGATCATAGAACTTTCAATCACTTTTTCAATCATCGCAATCAACTTTGGATCTCGTCTTTATAACACTTCATCATCAAAACAAATGATTCGATTCCTTAGAATACAATTTAATCAAGTCAATCAATCTGTAAAGAAAAACACACAGAGAGAAAGGTTTTAAGAGATTGACTCAGGTTTTTGATCAAGTTGAGTAGAGTTGAGGGGAGATTGTAGATAAGTATGAAAAACCAAATACGGTTTAGTAAGGATTGAGAGAAAGATCAATGAGGATTGATTCACTAAACTACTACATAAGTTAGTGAGTAAGCATGAGTATTTTGAAAAAAAGCATGACAGGTGATTAATTATTCAAGAATGAGACAGGCTTTACTGAGTGATTCGAGATAAAAGATATGAGAGACAAGTAAAGCTTTGATGAGCTAGGTCTCAAGGAAAGTAAAGCTGAGCAGGACTGAGTGAAGCGAGGGAGTTGTGATGAAGAAGATTGAAATTGAGGTTTTGAACTTTTGACACCGCGGGAATTAATAAGTTCAAAACCCGATTGAGCGAAATTGCGGTGCCCGAGTCCGCAATTCCGCTCAATCGCGGATCTAGTTCACAACTCGTTCACATTATGTTCACAAGTTTTCCTCGAGCTTCCCTGCTAATCCTTTCTACATGTACAGTAGATTTCAAAAGGAATGAAATCGAGAAAATTTTGAAAACATCACCTGGTCCGTGCGAGGCGCAGTTCCGGGCCAAAGTAAGTTGCCCGGCCTGTCAATCAATCATCACGCACGAGAAGATCATCTGTAGATCATCAGATCTTCTGATAACCCTTTCCGAAAAATTTTTTTTAGGTTTTTTTTTGGCTTTTTTTTTCTCGTTGGGGTGAACCTTCTAGCAAAGGTTCACCCGGGTGCCTTCCCATCGATCACGATCCTTTATCCCGCTTTTCGGTCTTTCCGCCATCCTATCTGGACCTATCATTGCTTCAAATCAACGCTCAACCATGGGCTTTCAACGATACTCCCAAGACCTGAAGCTTCTGGCTACCCGAATGGCTTTGGAAGATGTTTCCGTCGCCGATATCAACATCCACTTACGTACCAACATCTCTTCGGTTTCTATCTTCCGTTGGAAACGGACTTTCCGCGCAACCAACGATGTTATCATCGATCCGGCGACTTACCAGCCTATAGGTCGACCTCACGCGATGTCAGATGAGCAGGTAGCTTTATTGTACGATCTCGTGGTGGAACGCCCGGCAGTTTACCTCGATGAGTTGCAAGCCGAGGTCTTGGCTCTAACTGGCCTGACGGTGTCCAGGTCGACCATCTCTCGTGAATTGCGAAACCGACTCGGCTTGTCCCTTTTGATCACACGAGGGGTCCATCCAAATCAATCTTTGGAAGCCCGTACGGATTTCATGTGGAAGGTGGCTGGGATACCACCTGAGTTCCTGGTTTTTATAGGTAAGTCGTTGTTTGGTGTCCTCTCCTATTTACTCTTGGTTTATAGGTACTGACTTATGTGGGTTTGAAGATGAGAGCGGAGTTTTGGGGCGCGATGCCTCCAGAACTCGCAGTTGGGCCAAGCGCGGTGGATGTACCCAGCGCCAGCCGCGATATACCGAACGGTCACACTGGACCATCCTCCCTGCGGTCAGCCAGGAAGGCATGATTGCCTGTACCGTCATCGAAGGTCCGGTGCGGAGAATTCACGTGGAGCTCTTCCTCCGGGACGACTTGGTAAGAGCTTTTGCCAAGAAATTTCATTACATTTTGTTATTCTTTTGTTGATTCCTCTGATATTATTTGAACCTCTGTCCTAGCTTCCCATGATGAAGCGCTATCCCGGTCCCAACTCTGTCCTGATCCTGGACAATGCGCGAGTCCATCATGGTGGTCGGATACTGGAAATGTGCCGTGCGGCGGGCATCCTCGTGATTTACTTGCCCGCGTATTCCCCGGACATGAATCCGATCGAAAACGCGTTTCACTGTACCAAGGCCCGTTTGAAACGCGAAAACCGCTGGTTTTTTGAAGACGACAAGTGCGAATATCTCCTCCGATTGGCCGCTCGAGTAATGACTCAATCGTTGATGCAACCCCTGATAGCGCATGCTGGTTACACCACCCCGCACTACTGGGAGCGATACAACGAGCAGCAGGAGGCGTAGTGTGTGGGTTTGGTGAGGTATGTTATTGAAAGATGGGCTAGATTACCCTCCGATTGCATTCCCCGTGGCTCCTTTCCAATATTCCCCAATAAAAATTTTCCCACTATAATTATGAATGAAAAAAACAAATTGTGTTCGGTGCTTGTTGTATGATGAATGAATCGCTTGTGTTTCAATGAAATAAGATTATTGAGATATTGGTCATTTTGAAAAAACCTGGGTTGACAACCCATCTGAGTGTGAGATGGTCCAAAGAGATCCTCGGCCCAATTATGGGATGTTGCCTATCGTACTTAGGGGATCATAAGCCAAGGGATGTGTTTGGTTGCATTGACGCACTTAGAGTTTTGGAAACTCTTGTGCATATAACTCTCACATTGAGAGATTTGATGTCTAGCCTCAATTGTATCAGAGGCTAGACGATATTCCAATATCAGTTTGAGATAGCCTCTTGTCGTAATCGACATGGGTCTCCTTCTCATCTTGCTCTCGGGAGTATGTCAAGGTAAACTCGGCGCAGGGCACCTCACGCAGGAAATTCAACTGCGAAATCCCTCAAGTTTGATTTCGCAGTGATTGTTGTTCAGGTATTTAAGGCACACAGATAACATAGGATTTTCATTGACCACAGAAGCCGATACAACATGACAAAGGGCATTGTCACCTTACGATGTAAGGTTCTTCTTCGAATGGGAAATAACAACATATTCGATAGGGAGACACGTCAACCGATAACATAATTAAATCAAATGGGGCGAAAATTAGCTAATGGTCGAGCGGAATCCATCATTGAGACGCTAAGCATTGTCATTTCTTTTGCGACATCACAAAAGTGATGTCATCATCTTCTTCATCATCGGATTCTGGTACCATCACCTTCGCATCCCTCACCTTGGTTTCTTCGATGTGAACCAGATGTTGGTAGAATCTTCGCGCACAATGCATCAACTTGCAACCTATTCCCATTGGGATTCCCCAACGTTCCATGTCGCGAGCGTTCAACGCGGTTGGAAATAAGAAGTCGAAGAAGCTGGTGACCCGTTGTTCTTCCAAAACCTCAGTGACCATATCCACATCGTGATACAGCACTTTTGCGTAGTCAATGAAGTCGTGGATAGTTGAAGTCTGAGCGAGTCGGAAAGCCTCGTCCAAATCGACCTTGGTATGCATCCCTTGCATCTCCGCGTAACCCCAAACCGAGGCCGGCAACTGATCCGAGGTGATCTTGACTCGCTTTGAGGTGACCAAAGGCGCGGTAGTGACGAGCGCTCGTTTGACCGATTGCCACTTGAAACCGGGCAGTTTGGTTGGGGGTAAGTCTACAGTGACTCCGGCTGTGCCCTTGGCCTGGATCGATCAAAAGAAAGGTCATCATCTCTTGGGTCAGCTCGTCCTTAAACTGGAGATGACAATACCCCAAATCATTGTAGAAAGACTTACCAACTCCTTGGCCCAGATTGTCATGTGCTCAAAACTTAAGTGCATGATCATGCTCGGCTCATTCAATTTGATAATGCGGTAGCCTTCGGCTACTTTATTGCCAAGGGAGGTTTGGTGCGCAACCAACTCGTTCATGCAGAGTTTGCGTTTGGGCACCGGATCCGAGTGGGCGAGTTCGTCATCTGGAGTGGGACCGTGACCATTGACCAGGTTTTGCGCCTTCAACACCGCGTGGGCCAAAGAACGTGCCTGATGACGTAGCGTGTCAGACCCAACACGCCAAGGTGAACTCCGGGTGAGCATCCTCACCCAGAGATGATGACCGAACTCAATTGCATGACGGACTTACTTCTACATCCGCTTGGGCGGCCTTCGACGGGTGTTCCATGGTTAAACTGATCCCCGCTTCGCTCCCCAAGTTAGCCTTCACTACGTTGAAAAAAGCCTTGAGATCGGCATCCGTCTTTGCAACCCGACACTTTCCTTTTCCATACGTTGGGTGGTTATAGACACTGACGCCGAGGGAGAGTTCGTTGTTGGCATCCGCGGTTTGGAATAAAGCTGTCATTCCACCCGATTTCACCACTCGGACTTTGTCAGCGATGGCATATAAATGCTCTTTCAATTGGGTTATCGAATCGTTCGAGAGGTCGATGCGTTGCTTGGTGACGGGGAATCTGTGTTGAACCCATTTTACCTTTGCATTGTTCTTGACAGGCCCGGTGTTTGCTGCCGGCGTATACAAACCCAGAGTTATCGTGAGATCGTGCATATGATGCGCTACTGCTTTGGGTGAATTAATCAGAAATGGGCTATCAGCAAGGTTCCAGAAGGACAAAATAAAGCCAGACTCACTTTTTTTTTCAGCGGTTTTTGCCAAAGGCACTACAGAGTCAAGTGAGAGTGTCAGCGGCAGTCGAAATTCGAACCTCGAACGTGTCCTTACCAGGTGGTTTCTCCTTTTGCGCCAAAGGCACTGTAAGACATACGAAGTCAGTTCAGCTCTTAAAAAACGAAAACCCGCGCTTACCATTCTGTTGAGGTGGAGAATCATGACCGAACTCAAACACGATCGATGACGATCTCGCGACGGGGTCCGTGGTGGGATTGGTGTCCTCGTTCGCAGTTGCCGGTTTGGATTGCGGCCACAAGAGGCGGCCACTGACGTTTTCCAGCTCATCGAGTTCGTCCGACGCAACTTCGGCAGGATCTTGAGAACCTTGAGGGTAACCTAAGTACGGACGACCGGATGATTGGTGAGTCATTTTTAATGGATGTTTTGAGATACGATTGGCCTTGTTCAAACGCGGAAAAGGGTAGTCGATTGCGAGTGCAAAATCTTTCAAAAAAAATGTGATCGAGGGTAAGACGGGTGACGAAAGGTGAGGAGGCGAATGGTCAGTATCATGCCCAAAAAACCCCAGTCTGATGGGGCCCGATAGATGTTGGAGTGGGCCATTCCGTTGGACCTTCGAGGGATTTCTCATCTGATATGAGAACGGTCGTAAGAGAAGTGAGATGGCCTTTCGAGAAAGTAGTTTGGAAGGGAGGATTGTCGATTTAGTCCTCGCAGATAGTCGTGCGTGATGATTGATTGACAGACCGGGCAACTTACTTTGGCCCGGAACTGCGCCTCGCACGGACCAGGTGATGTTTTCAAAATTTTCTCGATTTCATTCCTTTTGAAATCTACTGTATATGTAAACGCGACACAACATACAAACTCAAAGGCCCCTTTCAGAGCATCAAGTCACAAGTGTCTTCTCATTATAGATACTCCTGTCCTCTCTCTTTACGCTTTCTATCACAACACTTTCGCTATGCCTCAAAAAGGATCGTCCCGTCACCATCCCAGAGGTCGCTCACCGACACCGTCAACCGGCACTGACTCAGAAGACAATTCAAAAAAGGTCTCAAAACACAAACAAAAGCGAAAATCTTCTTCTCATCAAAAACGGAAACGTGCATCACAATCTCAGAATACAAATGCTGAAAAAAACACAAGAATTCCGAATTCTCATGATCTTGAGGCGGTAGACACCAGCGAAATCAAAGAGTTGAATGTGAGTTTGTCTGCATGAATTTCCATATGGGTCAAAGTCTATCATTGATTTCTAATGGCAATAACTTTGGCAAACAGCGACCTATACACCTGCATCTTCGAGTACTCATGCGTTGTCCTGATGCTACTAGCCCGATTCCATCGCCACCAACTACCTCTGAAAAGCTTGCCTTAGAGAATCAGTACGCAGAGGCTGACTACCCAGACGATCTTGCACCATGCCTTCTTCCCCCCAATCCTCTGGTCCGAATCACGAACTGTGTCAGTGACACATTCTGCAACACAGTAGAGATGACATTACGTCGATGGGGTCTTGCCCGCTTCACGTTCGACTGGGATGGTAATTTTGATGATGCTTTCAACCAAATCAGTGTCCAATTCTTCCTCAAGACATTCAAACTTGCCATCAATACTTTCGAGTATGGTCTCAGGCCGCTCACCAAGTATCGTGACACACACCAACTTGTTGCAGTTGTCTTTTGTGCATTCAAGAGTCTCCGAGCTGGGTACAAGGCACAGATCAGCAATCCGCTTGTCTTGAGAGATCGTTATGAATCAAATGAATCTAAGAAGGAAAAGGAACTTGTGAGTCAGAGTAATCTTATTCTTTCTAGATGTTGAATCTGAAGCTTGTGTATCACTTCAATCAGCGACTTACAGAGTATCGCGAATTCTTGAAACAGTCTGGTGTTTGCCGCAAAATTGCTTCAGTATTTAAAAGGAAAAATTTTATGATCATGGGCGAAGTCGTAGAGGTTGAGACCCAAATTGGCCGTCAAATCCAAAAGGAACGACGGGTCTATCATTCACAGTGGTGGTCGGAGAAAATGATTAATTTTATGAACTTTCTTGAAAAAAATGTCCAGCTCACTTTTCAGCTAACTGTAAAACGACGAGGATCAAAACGAATTCCGATCACCTATGTACCTTCTCCTCATCAAGATTTTCAGAACGTTCCTGAAGGCCTCCCTTGTGACCTTTACAGCAGTGAATTCATGTCGGTCTTACTGCCTGCTATGCTACAACGCTACAACAAAACCCCTGCCTGTCTTCCGTCACTCGATCAAGACATCAAAAGTGTCTTTCCTCAGCCAGAAGACATGATAGACTACAGCACTGACGATTCCCTTGCTTCCCTTAGTGATAAAGAATCATCCCAATCTGATCACATCAACATCATCAAAGAAAAAAATAGTGTCAAAGAAAAGAATAGTGATATAGAAATGAGACACGTCAAATGTAATAAGACACTGACTTGTGATGTTCGAGTGAAACTGTTGGTACAACCAAATATCGCTTAGTCACGATGTCTGTGTCACGGATTCGAGACGTCGGAATGTCTTAGTGCATAAGAATATATGAATATAGATTCATTCGACTTTTAATATTTTTATTTTTTTAATGTTAGATAAGAAATGAGAAACAGAAACAAGATTCGTTTATATACAAAGAGTTCCTAAGCTGAGCAGAAGCTTGGATGACTGAGTCTTACAAGATGAGCGTACAAAAGCACAGCAGATATGCCTTAGAACTGAGTGCTGGGACAGGAGGGAGAGTGTTGAGCATTAGTGATACACACAGAGTATCAACATCCCCCCTTGCTCAATACTTTCGCAGGTATGGGAAGTGAGTTTGTGGATATGAGATGGACTTCCTTGGTATTTACATTACCAATTAGGAAGCGACATCGATTCAGCATTTCTTTGGGGGCATTCTTGGTGAGAAAATCGGCGGGCATCAATTTTGTGTCGATCATATGGGTGGAAATTTGATTTGAGAATATTAAGTCCCGAATGAAATGATGTCTTATGTCTATATGTTTCGAACGGCTGTTTGTGGCTGATTCTTGAGAAAGAAATACAGCACCGTTGTTGTCATTAAAAATACTGAGAGGTGGAAGGGAGATCGGAGATGTAGGGATGGGAGAGTGGGTTAGGTGTGAAATCATTCTCCTGAACCAGAGGCAGTGTTTTGCACAATCACCGAGAGCCATGTATTCTGCTTCGGTGGTGGATAGAGCTACGGTAGGTTGTCGGCGACTCTTCCAACTGATCAGGGATCCCCCTAGAGTGAAAACATATCCGGTGGTTGATCTGCGAGTTTCAGAACAAGCTGCATAGTCAGCATCAGCATATGCTCGAAGTTCAGTAGACAGGGTGTGATGCTTTTTGAAAACAATGCCGCGGTCGAGGGTTCCTTGGATGTATCTAAGAAGGTGTTTTACCGCTTTCCAATGACAATATGTGTATTTGGATGAGTAGCGGGCCAGAGTTGAGACAGCATATTGGATGTCCGGTCGAGTGTGAACAGCTGCCCAGTTGATACAGCCAATGGCTTGTTGATACGGTAGGTGAGCTGCATCTTCAATTTCTTCGCTGGTGCCGGGAGATAAATCAACAGATGTTGGTAAAGGTGTGGGAGCGATGTTGCAATGAGTCATTTCGAAGCGATCAAGTACGTTCTTGAGGTAGTGTTCTTGAGATAGATGGATGGTGCGATTGGTTCTGTCACGTGTGATCTTAATACCAAGGTGTAGTGTGGGTTCAGTAGTCCATACAAGTTTATAAAGTTGTTCTAATTTTTCTCTTGTTTCTTTTAGTAAAGTTTTTGAGTTTGAGAAAGCTAGTCCGTCATCAACAAACATAGGTATATGGATAATTTCATTATTTCTTCGAAAAGTAAATAGAGAATTGTCGTCCTTATAGGGGGTGAATCCAATGCTTCGGAGTTTTTCCTCGAGATCAGCATTGAATTCACGATGTGCTTGTTTTGTGCCATAAATAGATTGTTTGAGTAGCCAGACTTTCTTCGGAGAACTGGGATTGTAGAAACCTTGAACTTGATGAGTATAGACAGGTAATTTCATTTTTCCATTGAGAAAGGCAGTACAGATGTCGAATTGCTCCATTTCCCAGTCCTCTGAGGCACATAGAGAGAAAAGCATGTTCATTGTGTCTGATTGTACTACGGATGCAAAGGTTTTGTCATAATCTACACCCCATATTTGATGATTTCCTAAAGCTACCCATCTGGCTTTATATTTGATGATGTTTCCATACTCATCTCGTTTTCTCTTCAGGCGCCACATACCTCCTATTACATTTGCTTCTGGGGGTGCGTCAACTAATTCACCGACATTATGAGATGTTAAGGAGTTGAATTCACTTTCCATGGCCTTGATCCAATTTTCTCGTTCACTTCCCCTCATAGCTTCAGCGTATGATGGACAGTCAGCACTCCTTTTTGCGGCATAGATTGTGAGGTTTCCGTATCGCAGAGGAGGTTTTCGGTCACGAGTAGGACGTAGAGAAGGAGGGTTAGGAATGATTTTGGGTTGTTGTTTGTCCGAAGGTTGCGTTTGAGGGTCCACCGGATTGTGTGTTGTAGTATCATTTGATTCATTTAGTTCTCCTGATGTATTATTTGAGATGTTAGTGGATGTGATTGATTCTTCTGTTGTTTCTTTTTCTTTTTCTTCATTTGAAACAGTGTTGATATTGTTACTCTTTAGTCTTTTGATTTTAATGATTATTTTGTTGTTTTCTTTTTCTTTTTCTTTCTCTTTTTGTTTTTCTTGGAACTTGATTCTTTCTATTTCTTTCATTCTTTTTATTTCTTCTTGTTGTTCTTTTTCTTTTTCTTTTTCTTTTGCTAGTTGTAATTCTAATTCTTTTTCATGTGTAATTTGTTTTTGTTTCGCTTCTGCTAATTTTTCTTCTAATTCTGTTTGTTGTTTGATTTGTTTCTGTTTTTGTTTTTCTAGTTTTAATTTTAATTCTTTTTGATATCTGATTTGTTTTTCCTTTTCCATTTCTTTTTCTTTTTCTAAAATTGTTTCGGGTTCTGATCTAGTGTTGGTTTTCTCTGATTTTGATGTGGTGTCTTTAGGAGCATGGATTGATTCTGATAGAGGGATGAGTACTTTAGGCGTGTATTCGATTGTGTTTTCGGGGTTGGAGGTTGAGGGCAGATTCGTTGGGTAATCAGAGGTTGAGAACTCCGAGAAATTTGGTGAAATTGGTGTTGATTGTACAGGAGATAAGAAAGGAGACGAGTTGATTGATAAATGATCATTTTCAAAAGAGAGATTCTGTATAGGTGGTCGATTAGCATTTCGTGGTACGTTTGGAAAAGAGGAAATTAATGGAGCAGGGAGAGAGGGAACAGGTGGAGGTAAAGGTATGGGAGATGTGATTGGAATGGTATTGATATTTGATGTGTTACCTCCTTTGTATGCAGATTCAGGTTCAGGTTCAATATTTTGCATTTGATTGACTTCTTGTTCAGGAATGATTTCATGTTCAATTGGAAGGCTTAGAGGAAAAGCAATGATATTATTATCTGGGTGTTCAATAGAAATATTGACTTTGTTTTTAAAGGGAAAAAGTCGTTCATTGAAAACTACGTTACGTGATACTATTATTTTCTTGTTCTCAATGTCCCATAGTCGATAGGCTCTTGCTCCTTTTTCGTAGCCTACATGAACACATAGTCTAGACCGCGCAGACAGCTTGTTGTATTCAGTTGTTTTTAGGAGAGGGTATGCTGCACAACCTATTGCTCGAAGGAAATCGTTATTTATTTTGTGTGCACCGGTAATACCTGAATTCCATAGTTCTTGTGGAGTTTCCATATCTATGGATGCGTTTGGTGAAATGTTTAGGATGAAAGAGATTGACATTATTATTTCACCCCAGAGAAAATTTGGGATGCTTGCATCTATCATTACCGATCTTGTTCTTTCCATTAGAGATCGACCATACCTTTCAGCTACAGAGTTCTGCTCGGGAGTTTCTGCAGGTGCTCGCTCAAAAGTGATACCCTGCTGTGATAGGTACTGAATGAATTGGTTTGAGGTGTATTCACCTCCACAATCTGATTTGAGAATTGCAATTTTCTTGCTTTGATATCTTTCGGACTCATTTAGGAAAGTTACAAAGTGGGTAAAAACTTCTGATTTGGTACGCATGATTTTGATGTGGGTGTATCTAGTAGCATCGTCGATGAAGGATACAATATATCTTCCACCACCTAGAGAGGCAGTAGGCATAGGTCCTATTACATCACTGTGAATATGGAATAGAGGAAGATCGGATTTAGGAAAATGAGAAGAAAAAGGAAGCCGATGGGCTTTTGACAAGGAACAAGGTTCACAATCGATTTTCTTTGACGAAGAAGGGGATACTCTAGCTAGTGATCTGTAGTTCAGATGGACGTAATGTCGATGCCAGACATCAGCGGGGATGGTAGCAGGAGCAGCGAAAAGAGTTGGAGATGGACGTGCCTGTGCTAAGAAAAGACCGTCTGCTTCTTGACCAGTAATAATATAGTCTTCTGTTTGATTTTTAAGCATGATGGTAGATTTGTTGCTGGTGAGATTAGCACCGTTTTTGATCATAGATGAAACTGATATTATGTTGACTCCAGCGCTGGGTATTAAGAGCACATTTTCAATAGCAACAAGTTTGGAATCGCCAGCTATGGTTGTTCCTTTGATATAGGCTGTGCCTGAAAGAGTGGCTGAGACCTGTTTTTCTTGTCCTCCTATGCCAAATATGTTGACATAGGGAATAGTATGAATGTTGGATAACAGGTCTGCTCGGCATGCGATATGCGTGTTCGCACCACTGTCGATTAAGAAGGACAGGTTTTTAGAAAGTTTTGTGGATACATTGTAGGCCGAGTATGTAATGAAATCATTTGAGGGAGATTCTTCGATAGCTATATGAGCAGATGCAGAGTTTGAATTATTTGAGGTAGTTGGATTTGAATTCTTCATCATTGATTTGTATCTTCTAGCCATTTCTTCTACAGACAGAGAGCTGGATTCCTTGTTGTCATTCTTTCGTTGTGAATGGCATTGCTCATTTGTATGTTTTGAACCGGAATGAATGTGACATAGGTCTTTTGGCGATTTACCTACGCGTCTGTTGTCGGGTCTTGTGGGTCTCTTCATTTTGACAGAGTATACTTCTTTGAATTTTTCTTCGTGATTTGAACTCGAGTTGGCTTCAAGGCGTAATCGAGCGCACACATCACTTGTTGATATTGTTTTGATGTTAGATAGGAAGTGTTGTATAATGAGTCCGAATTCAGTTCTAGGTAAGCTATTGACTAAGAGTATAGCGAAAAGTTTGTCGGAGAGTTGAAGATCCTTGTCGCCAGCGGTTAAATCTCGGATCTTACTGTGTAAGTCTTGAACGCAAGCAATGTAATTGGTAATTCCAATTGAGGTGTCATATTTCAGACTGAATAATTCTGTGAGAGTGTTTGCAGTTACTATCCCGTTGTCAGAACCATGTTGAGAGACCAGAGTTTCAAAAGCTTGCTTTGGTTCTTCAAGTGATTCAATTGAGGATAGATTTGCTGAGTCGATTGAGTTGCGTATAGCATGTAATGCCGCTGCTTGTCTCATGTCGAATCGAGATCGTTCCTGAGAGGTAGCAGGTCGTTCAATTTCTTGTTCAATAAATTCGTAAAGACCATTCATTTTAAGATAGATCTTCAAGGAGGTTTTCCAAGCGTATAAATTTCCCGTCGTGAGTTTGGGGATAGCGGTTATGGCCGAAGTGCCAAAGCTGAGATTTCCAGAAGTAGATTCAGACATGATATCTTCGGTTAAATATTTGGTTGGTTTGGTTGGTTTGCTTTCGTGGTCTTTCGACATGAGAGGTATAATTTTTAAAACAGAAGAGGAGATGTGTAGTCTAGTATAGTGCCTTTGACGAATCAAAGGATAGTTTGTAAGGGCGCGTCTAGAGCGCTGGGCTCATAACCTAATAAGACACTGACTTGTGATGTTCGAGTGAAACTGTTGGTACAACCAAATATCGCTTAGTCACGATGTCTGTGTCACAGATTCGAGACGTCGGAATGTCTTAGTGCATAAGAATATATGAATATAGATTCATTCGACTTTTAATATTTTTATTTTTTTAATGTTAGATAAGAAATGAGAAACAGAAACAAGATTCGTTTATATACAAAGAGTTCCTAAGCTGAGCAGAAGCTTGGATGACTGAGTCTTACAAGATGAGCGTACAAAAGCACAGCAGATATGCCTTAGAACTGAGTGCTGGGACAGGAGGGAGAGTGTTGAGCATTAGTGATACACACAGAGTATCAACAAAATGGAACCAGCACAACAACTCAAACAAATTTCTCAACTCTGAACCTGGATCCAGCTCTAACCATGATATCTCGTCCAAAGCCACGTCGAACTCACCCCCATCCAATGCACTGATTCTCTACTCTACCCCTCACCTTGATGACAACACGCCCCTTCACTTGGATGCGAATCCAAGCTCACCAGCCTTGGACACCACGGCCGAAGTGGAAGAACTTCAAATTGCTTTACAATCACAGCAAGCTATAATGGATCAGCGACTATCACTTCTCAACATCAATTATCAGTCAAAACTTCAAGAGCAATTAGAAGCTGAGAGAAAATTGATGTGGGATGCTATTGAGGAAGAGAAGAGACAAATTATATCAGCCATACTCAAGGACCAAGAGAATCTAGAAATCGAAAAGAATCAAATCGTTTCTGAGAAAGAAGAATTGAATCAGGAAAAAGAAAGAATCATTGCGGAAAAAAAACACATCAATGCTTCAGTCATTGCTGAGAAAGAGCGCATCGAGGCCGCTGTTGCTGCCGAAAAGGATCGCATCGATGCAGCTGTTTTGGCTGAAAAAGAACGTATCAACACTGCTGTTGCAGCTGCACAGGTCGAATTAGAATCTGAACGTCAAAAATTAAAGAATGAAAAGCACCTACAACACCAAATTGAATACTGACTTCCAATCGAGCACGGGGCAAAGTCCGACTTGAAGGCAGTGTAAGCTGGCAAGGTAATTGATTCTTTAATTTATCTTTGTATACACGGGTATCATTCAGATTGTATTTCAAACCATATACCTTTTTATACGAGCACATTTGATCATGAGAGAAGACATGTATGTTTAGTTACCTGACAATGATGTAAATCAAATCAATAGGAATGAAGTATGATACACAATAAAAGTTACATACAATTTTATTTAGATACAAGTTTGATTCACAAGACCGTAACATCTTCAAGAACAATGATAGCCACAGTACCTTCAGAAATACCATAAGTACCCGGAGGTTTCCGATGGATGGCAATATGACTTATCACATCTGAGAGCCTACAAATAAGAGTATCTGAACAATCTATTGCATATCGTAAGTGTATATTTGAGTGAGCAAATTGATGGGAAAGATATGGGGAGCACGATGAATCTGCTACAGAGAGTTCTGGAAATGTGTTTATAGCTATATAACTTTCGGTCTGACTATTTTGGTTTTCAGAACGAGTATGAGTGAAAATCAAGAAAATTGAGCCAAAAAATCTCTTTTTGTAGAGAGGACTGTACACCTGGACCAAGCTATTACCCTCGTGATGCTTGCATGTGGTGATATGATTACCTTTCAATGGTAAGCTGATATGAGGAACTGCCTGTGGGCTCAGCACAGGTTGGCTGAGGTCCAGAGGAAAACGGCCAGCATCTTGCCATGGGTAATTATCAAGTCTACAACACATGTCGTGAAATTTCAAATAGAAATCCCGATTGAGTTTCTTTGAGGGGCGCGAAGTTGTTTTCACATTACTTGAAGAGGATTCTGTGATCGAAGCAAAAGGTAACAATGCTTCAAACGTATCTTTCAAGATACCAGGCGGCATGTGTGATGAAGTCTTAAGAAGAAGACAGAGATTGCTATGCCAAACAACATGCTTTATCATAGTTGTGCTCATCGTAGCTGAGTGACGAAATGGTTAGCATCTATCATATCATTCAAATCCAGAAATGATAACGCCACGAACCCATTTGTTTGTTAGTGCGAACCTGGGCCAGTTGATGATTGATTCTTTCGCCTGCCCAAGCTGACAAGCTTGCAGATGGGCCCGAGAAGTCGATGATGTCCGGATAGTGGAGTGAGTAGTGATGATTTGGTTTCACTTCACAGTGATTGTAAATCTCTTGAATATCTTTTACGTATTTGGGAATATAGTGGCGTAAAGCATCAGAGTGCTTGCTGCTTTTTTTTTTGCTTGTCAGTAGTCTAGTAATTGCTATAAGGTCTTGCATGTTGTCAAACACAGCGGGAAAGGTCCCAGGACTCCAGATATCGGCGGCGACTAATGGGAGAAAAATTTGAAAAATCTTGAACCACGTATCAAACTTCAGCTTTCCATGTGAGGGATTCCCAAAATTGGACGGTGGTCTAGCAATCCATGCAGGTATGATGACTCGAGTCATTTCAGATTGTAAGTTCTTCAATTGTTTCAATGCGTTCTTTGCATCTTCAAGTACCTTAGATGTCTCTAACGCGCTTTCGTCATCTGAAACTTCAAGATCACTGCTGTAACTATCACAAGAGGCAGTATCAATATCTTCTTCTGGATGAAAGCTCCAGTCAGAGCTGGTTCCATCATCCATTGTGGGATCCGGAATGTTGACTTTTTGGTTGGCAAGAGTGCAAAAAAGGTTGTTTTCTTTGTCTAGTTCCATCATATCAAGATCTTCAACGTTCTCTCCCTCCATCTCAATTCCCTCGATTTCAAGGATGATGTCAAAGTCTTCTGATTCCTTTACAAGCCCATCCAACTCTTCCTTTAGATTCTGCTCATGTCTTTGAGTTTTCTTCTCCTTAATCTTGGTTTGTAGCCCAATTTTATCTTCGTTGTATTCTTTTCGTGCCTTCTGAATTTTTTTAGTTAGTAATGGCTCTTCGAGCTCCATCAAATCACGTGCATGATATTCTAACATCCCTGCTAGATTATGCATCAAATCAAGTATAATCATCTTGGTCGGATCCCAATATTCAAGCTCATTGAGTCCAGCCCATCGCACACTATTTTTTGAGAATAGCTGGTTTCTCAAAGTTTTTGTTTTTGCTTGTTTCCACTCGAGAGACTCGCAGTGATGTTTCTCTTTTGACCTTCTTTCATACTTAGCAATTTCTGTATCATGAAGTTGTGTTTTTGGTATGTAGCAATACGAGCAAGGAAAATTGGCCGCATGACTTCCCAGTCCTGCAACTTTCTTTGAGGCAGGTATATCTGATGTCAGCGCAATCACAGCACATCTCACGGTCCTTCCATTTGGAAATTGAGGTGTTTGTACTTTAATTCCACAATCCCACAGGGTTTTAAGTTCCGCCAATAGAGGTCTGAGAACACTGTCGTGCTGCACAGTGGTTGGCTGACTGGGACCAGGAACAATGCCTGCAATGTATGCATATTCAGGACGATGTCGAAGATTGATGGGTAGACTTAAACAGAACATGGATATGTTCCCAATGCTGACCTGCTTGCCTACATGAACAAATACAGAAAAGTCAGATATGTAGAGTACTTGCATGATCATGTGTACTCACCTGATTCTTTGTTGCCGTAGGGGTTGAAGCCGTCGTAAAATAAGCTGAAAGCTAAATTTCCAGGCATTGAAAGGAGTGCTCGGCCGTTTTGGTCTTTGAGACATCTCCATAAGGGGCTGTCCCACACATCACACTGATAACCTTGAGGAGAGACATGACTAACACACAATTCTAACGCTTCCTCAATCTCAGGATGCTGCAGTAATTTTGAGATCCATGAAATCAAAGATTGAGTCGAGTACATTTGAATAGGCTTGTCTTTAGCCCCTCGAAGATCTGCGCCGCACTTCCTAGCTCGTTGGGTTTCCTGTTGTGTACAGATTCTGATTGGGTTTGTGATGCTGTACTGAGAATAGCATTCGGGGCAGCAGATTGACTGGAAGAGAACTGGCTCTATACCCAGTTGGTTTGTGATTGAACGTATATCTATGGGTAGGGTAAATTTCATATCATGATTCTCCCTAATTCCAACTAAATCAACTGTAATAAATTCCATGATGTTGTTCAAAAAATTGATTATGTGATTGATCTTCATACGGCTTACTGATGTACTGTGGAGTAAGGCAGTACATACCATGAGAGCTTTCTTGAGATTCATGAGATCTGGATGTTGAGTCTGAGAGTCTTGAGCTTTATTGTGTAAACTCATTTGTGAAAGCAGATGAGTATTGTAATTAAGTAGTAATGAGGTGATCTCAATAGGCGAAGGTAATTGAGACTTGGTCACCTGTTTGTTGACGGATGTACTAGAAGGCACTATATGTGTTTGGCCTTCAGATTCCTTTAACAGCTGAGCAGCTATCTCTTGATGGCGGGTGCGAGTGCGCCTTGATATATATTGAAACTTTTTGCCATCTTTTTGGCAGGTATGAGAGCAGTCACAGGGGACTGCGCCGCGAGAAGCCATTTCTAAACAGTGACAATGTATAGAGGTCTAGTTACGCATTGATTATGACTATGTAATGAAATAAAATTGAATGTAAAGAAACAGAGAACAACTTCTTGGTGAATTGGAAATCTGGATACAAAAAAATCAATCGCTTTATATAGAAAAGCGGTACAGGATACAAGCACAGAAAAGAGACTTATGAACTTGATAGAACTTCATAGAACTTCATCTTCCTCATCTTCTACATTAGCCATAGCTTGATCGCCCAAGTCTTCAAACATCCCTTGAGGAAATTCGGATTCATCTTGACATTCGTTGGAAGGATTTGAGAATGAGGGGCACACAACTTGAGTGTTTGACGTTGACGTTGAGATCGATCCGTTAGAAGGTACTTGAGTGTTTGAAGTTGAGATCGATCCGTTAGAAGGTACTTGAGTGTTTGAAGTTGAGATCGATGCATTAGAAGGATTTGGCAGTGGGTTGTTGTTGTAAGATGGACTGAATAGCATACTGATGTCTGCTGGTAAGATCGGAGGCTGTAAGTTCCACATCTTCAGTTGTACCGGCAGGAGGCAGTCAAGAAAGCCGTGTTTGGTGTAACAATCTTCAGGAAGGCCTTTTGGTACGTTTGAGGTCTTGATGGTAGAATGTGTCGCAGCCACAAATTTTCGGAGTGTACGTCTAGGACCTTGAAGTTTTTTAGCTAGTATACTAATTTGGACTCGCCGTTCTAATTCTATCATAAATTCTAAGAACTTCTCAGACCACCAGCTTGGAATTATGACTTGACGATCGGAACCAGATTTAGAGTTGTCCTTTTCATCCACTTCCTCACCAACAACGTGATAATCGACAAAGATGTCAATTAAATTCTTGTTGGCACCAATCTCAGAAAGATACTCTGCATAGTCCGTGCACCTCTGTTATATATAAACAATGACCACACATTTACCATGAGCATTAGGGCATGGAAAGAAGATTTGAAGAACTTACATCCACTTTGGCTTTTCGCACTCGACTTGCATCTTTACGTGTATTCAGAACATTTGGATTCTTGAGCTGAGCCTTGTATTGGGCCTTGAGTGTTTGAATGTGGATGTAGAAGAAAGCTGTGAGTTTCAGATCGATGTCATTGATTGGCTGACGTATGCCGATTCCATATTCGAAAGCAAGAATCCCTTGTTTGAATGTGTTTAAGAAGAATTGGAGGGCGAATTGATTGAACTGATCTTCAAATCGACCTTCCCAATCGTAGGTAAAACGTGTCAGACCCACGCGGCTAAGCGACGTTCGGATGTAGTCGGCAAAGCCTTGGCTAATCACGCCGTGATCGGCCAACTTTTGATTCATAGGGGTTAATGGTGGTACTGAGTCGCTAGGATAAGCTGAGACAGATGGGACAGCGATGGTGATCTTTTGTTTCTCGGAATTGCTAGGGGGTGGAGGAAGAGAGGTGCACGCGTCTGATCGACCCATGATAACCCGCAGATGGGTATGGCCGGCTAGCTTCATGTAGTTGAATCAATGGTATCATATGCAATGTCAGGACAAATCAATATCAAATGGTTGTTTGATTCGATTGGACATACCTTCAAGTAATTAATCTCATCTATCTCGACCAGCTCGAGGGGATGGGGCTCCTTCTTCTTTGGTGTTCCTTTTCGTGAACCAACAGAGGCACGACCTTTCTTCTTTGGAGGCGTGTTTGAGATGTTAGATAAAAGCTCTCCTTGTTGCGCAAGACCCAGCAAGACACGTTGAACCTGACTAGCAAGTTCTTCAAACTTGGCTTCGAAGCTAGTTTCAATGGTATCCATTTGTATTGTGGTGAAGGCTAAGGAGGTGAAGGTGTAGTTAGAGATGAAAATGGATTCAGGAAATGAAACAATGAAGAGAAATTGAAGCAAATCAGTATATAAGCTGATACCAAGACCTTTAGAGCTATACGCAGCGTTTCACTTACTAGTCAAAGGTTTGATGAAAGGAGTAATCTTTGTTGGTGATCCACATGTTCAACCAACAAAGAAAGGAGGTCAGTGGGGACAAAGACGACATACCTTCGAGAACGGTTAGCAAATCCAGATTTGATGACTGAGGCATCTGTAAATATAATGGAGTACTTATGTAGAATTCAAAAGGGTGAAGCATGACTAGTCGACCCAAGATCTCGAGGAAAACTTGTGAACGTAATGTGAACGAGTTGTGAACTAGATCCGCGATTGAGCGGAATTGCGGACTCGGACACCGCAATTTCGCTCAATCGGGTTTTGAACTTATTAATTCCCGCGGTGTGAGTAAGAAGATATTGAAAATCCTTTTGAACTGTTCACACACTTTTCTTTAACCTTTCTCTTCTCTTTCATCCAACATATTTTTACATCCACCTGATTTTTTCGGGTAAAGGTGATGAATTCTTACTCGACCGAGTTTTTTCAAAAACCACTTTCTCATTTTCCCAATTTCCATTCAATCTCTTACCTACATCATAACCAAATCTTCATTTCATTTAAGCTTAGACTACTATGATACTCAATCTGAGTGAATCTTCTCATCTTTCCTATCCTTAGATCGTTTGATCTAATCCAAAAAATTCTCAACATCTTTAGGTTTTTTTCTCTCTCTCTTCAATCAATCAATCAACATCACCCTCAAAATAATCAATAATGTATAGATAGTATATGAATAAATTGATAATAAAAAACAAATCCAAATGAAAAAAAAGAATAGTAAAAGGAAAAGACAAACAGGAAGAAAAATGCATGAAGAACAAAACTTACAGAAAAAGTGAAAGTACATGAGACCTAAGCATCCATCATTTCATTCTCTTCTTTTACATTGACTGTTGATAATCTATGATGAATCGGTCTTTCATTCCTACCAGGAGTTTGATAAGAATATTTACCAACAGGTGATGAATTTAAATTCAAATCGCTCGTATAACTTCCTAAAAAAACCAAAACCCCCCCCAAAAAAAGGTCAATAAAAACAAACAGACATAGACAGATTTGAAGAAAAAAAAACTCACCAATCCATTCCCAAACTTTGAAACTTTCTCCACGTGATTCAGTGACTTTGGTTCTTACATTCGAATTACCTTCAATGATCTTTTCCACTTTGATCCAAAGTTTTTGTCTTTGGATAGGTGAATGTTCATAAGACAAGATCGAATCTCTTAAATGAGCCGAAGCAATATATGCATTAGGTTTCAAACTTGGATTGGTATGATGAACCCATGACTGGATGAAAAAAGAAAGTGAGAAAAAGAAAGAACATCAGTCTCTTCCTAAAGTTCATTAAGATAATCAAACCGTTCAAAAACCTTACCTCTTCCCTTAATTTAGTTAATGTGATCTCGACTAACTCTTTCACTTTCTCCTTCTCTTCACTAATCCTAACTAATTTCACTTTTAAATAAATCCATCCAATCCCAATCGACATCAAACTTAAAAGAATCAATTTGAACCTTTTGATAAGTTTATACATTCCTAATTTCATCCTACACTTCAATCCCATCTCCATCGATTTGAAATTCTTACTGGCTAACCATCCATCTAAACTCATCACTTCATCAAACTTGATCAAATCTTTCAATGCTAACTTGAATATTTCTTCTTCTACTCCTCTCTCTTTCATAACCTTTTGTTTTAATTCATCTTCAGTGATTCCAAACCGTTTGACTTCCTTTGACTTCCCTTCTGGTTTAATGTCAACTCCTCCCATTCCCAGCCCACAAACTACTTCCCCTCTTCTACTTCTAAGGACTTGATTGATCCCATTCGCACTTTCTGCAATCTTGATCAATTTATCTGTATCAGGTAAACAACTAGGTGGCATCAACATCGGTAACCATCCTTCAAATCGTTCGCCTAACCTTGAATTCTTCAACACATAATCCATCTCACATCCTTTGATCTTGCCTTTCTCACAGATCCCATGGATAGGACAACTCATACAATCTGGCAAGAGTCCAATCATATTGATCGCTTCCATCACTTGACCAAATCTTTCTTTCATACTATCGCCCGTACCAATACCACCACTACCCATATCATCAGCTTCTAAAAACCTTTCGATTCGTTGATCTCGTGTTCGAGCATTACTATCTGATCCTGTATCACAATATCCCAAACTAATTGTTTGAGAACGATACCAATTCAAAATCGCCAAGATAGCAGCTACACAACTCAACTTGAGTAAAAAGCTTAAACCTTCACCAGGATTGAGGAGTAACCCTGAGCTGGGTTTCTGACGCGCTTGACGATTGATCTTCAATTTCTTTTCACTTGGGGTGTGAACCAATTCATCAAGTCGGATCCGAGGGAATTGCTGACGCGCAGGTGTGGTGGTAGCCGTATTGGAAGGTAAACTAGGTTTGATGGGGTATGGACTCCGAGGAGGTAATTGAGATTGTCGACGTGAGATCGTCTTCATTCGATAGGCTTGGTCCTCGAAATGTGTGTGTCGATCATCTGAACCATTTCCATAATCATCTTCCATCGTTTTATCAAGCTCAGAGTAGGAAGCTGATGGAGGGCGTGGTTCAAATCGCTGAGATTTCCTACCAGGGGCGAGTTGTCGTACAATTTGCTCTGGTGTATCGGCGTTTGGTGATGGTTCGAAAAACCTTTCGGTTGGCCGGGCCAGCGATGATAATGGGACACTCTTACGTCCATGAAGTTGTTGAGGTGTATAGCTAGCCCGAACGTTAGAGGTAGTGGCTGACTTAGGTAGAAAGGATAGATGTTGCTGGATTGGGGGTCCATTGGAGAGATCAGGAGGACCCTGAGGCATATGATGCATGGAGACTCGGGTGTTGATTCGTTCTTGCTTACCAGGAGAAGCTAATCTAGGGATGTTTGAGGTGGTAGCAGATCTGGGTGGTTGCGATGTAGCATTTGAAGGTGGAGGTGCAGCCGACTGAAAGTAATGACAAAACAACGTTCGATGAGCCATGGACCACCTTCTCGATAAAAGAAAAACTTGCATTACCTTGGGCTTGGAAGGCTTAGGTTTTTTACCACTACTGCCAGGAGTATCAGGTCCACTTTGAAACGGATTATAGTCAGAATAGTTGCCCTCGCCAGCTTCAATGACTTCATGTAAGGTGGTCCGTCGGTTTTTGGGTTTTGCCTTCTTCTTCTTTACACTCATTTCATCTGGTGGGGTTTGAATTGTAGAAGCTTGGATCGGAAAATCAGATTTACGACGTTTGACAGGAACCGGCAAATCAGTTTGGTTCCTGGATGAATCGGCTTGACGTGCGACTTCAATGGTTTCTTTGGTGTTCATCTGGTTTGAAGGATCCAAGAGATCAAGCTCGTCTCGTGCTAGTTGAAGAGTTTCTTCTTCCTCTTCAGCGATTTCAATTTTTCTCTTCTTAGAACGTTTTGAGGCAGATGAAGGAGTGGGATTGGCTGCTGAAGGTTTCTTCGAAGCTTTTTTGGTCTCGATCGTTTGGGTTGAAGCTCGAGAATTTGGAGTGGTTTCAGCGTCTGCGTCAGTACCCAAGTCTTCTGACTCGGTTTTCCTGAGAAGTGATTTTTTGGATTGTTTAGGTTGAGTTCTTGTAGAAGTAACAGATTCTTGATCTGTTAGATTGATTGAGGATGCTTTTTTTCGTGGGGATTTCTTGGGTTGAGGGTCTTGATATTCCTGTGCTTGGATAGAGCGCATATCAATGATACCACGAGAAGATGGACGGACGTTCCGATGAGCACGAAGTAATTTCTGAATGGAAATGGATACAAGGGTGAAATGAGTATGACTCTGAGGCGAGCTGAGGATTGACAAAGAAATGAGGTCAAGTTGATTGAGCTTACAGGTGTCAAGGGTCGAAGCTCTCGTTCAAATAACCTGATGTTCAGAATGCAAAACAAAGGAAACAAAGGAAAGAATTAGATCAAAGAGGGTCTTAGTGAAGAACAAAAAGAAAGGACAACGCACTGAATGAGATCTGATTTCTTAGTATAAGAATGAGGAATTCCATTTTGTAACAAGATTGATCGCAATTCGAAAACTTTAACGACTGATGGATCGAATTCAGGTAACATCCATTCAGGGGGTGGTTCTGGGTTAGTTGAAGCCATCTTGAAGTTGAGCTTTTGAAAGGTTTATTGAGTTGTTTATCAGAATGAGCTGATTGACGATGATTTGTTGAAGTGAATGCTGAGTTGGTAAATGGTCAACACTTTCTCTTTGTAGTAGTTGACTTGTCCGTTGTTGAGCTGAACAATAGGTGTCCCGGGTGTTTTTGTCAATTTTTTCGATTTTCGTTCCGACCGTACCACTGGGACCGCCTCACTGTCAACGAGTACCTATAGTAGTGCATATCGTGACGATCGCAACCCTGAGCATTGAGCAACAAATATTGGCGAAGTCTTTCTCATCATCGTGCAACTTTAATCGCATCCTCAAGTTCAGTGAAAAGTAAAGTAACTTTAAAGAAACAACCAAAGGTTGATGTTTCACAATACTTTTCATCCGACTAAGTAGCATTTTACAATTAAGCGAATGATATATCCCGGCTTGTCTGATATATTATCAACAAATCATGTATAATCATGACTAACAAAGTATAAAGTGGAAGACTAAATTCACCAAAGTTGGGAATCAGATGAAGTCTCATCAGTTCAGATATATTTATCCCGTGTGATCAATCAAATACATTGGTTATAAAATGAAACAAATATAAATTTCTCATCTTATCACCTCGGTGAAAATCTCCAAATTGCCTTTTTGAGTCAAAAGATGAGAAGTCAACCCATCCGATCAGACATATTAAAAACTTATCAAAAGGTTCAACTTCTTTTATGTATATCTCAGTTCTTTTCAATTTCAGATCACATCGGTTTAACCTGCATCAGGTGTTCATTCATCAATTCCAACTTTCACTCTCTTTTTATGATCCTGAACCCCAAGAATCTCTTGAAGAAATGATGATAAACGCCAAGAAGTTCACTTTAAAATCCAATCGAATCTTTTCTAGATTCACAATCTTTACACTCGCCTTCTTTGGTGGCATAATCATTCTATGCACCAAATGGCGTCTTCAACAGTACTGGTCATTCAGTAACTCATTATCATCAACATTATCAATATCTCAATTGGACCATAGACTTCATTGTCCTAAAACTTTATTTTATAGGATGGGTAAAAAACATGGATTTGGTTCTGAGTTTTCTTTATATATTAGAATTGCTTCAATTGCATCTAAATTGAATTATACTTTAATTGTAGAAGATTCAGATTGGAATTATGGACGTCTTGAAGATTATTTTAATAAGACTGATTCAGTGGATTATTCAAATTCATGTTTTAAGGCATCAAATGTGTTTCAAATCGATCCTAAACTCGAGAAATCTATTTGGCCACCTACTTGGATCAATCAAGATCATATTTATTTACCACGTGAAATCGATTATATCGATCAACTTTTTCTTGCTTTGTTTGTTGATCAGAATCAATTATCAGAAATGCATCAAGAAGAAAGAAAAAGCCTGCAGAGCAATGTGGTTTTGGATGCATATGGAACTCTACCAAATCTCTTCCAAGACGCTTTTCTTGCTCAAGCTGAAGCGATGAATCGGATTTGGATTCTTCGGAATGAATTGGCTCAAGAGATTAAAGAAGGAGAAGAAGCTTTAGAAGAACTTCGAATGAGTCAATCTACTACCATTATTGGGTTACACCTCAGGTGGGTTTCAACCTCCTGATCTTCGATTTTTCTTCCCTCTGACTAATGAGATAGGGTAAATTAACAGATTAGGAGATAAAGTCCACGAATTATCAAATTATAAGGCCGGGATGACTATTGAATTGAGAACCGATCAAGGACAACTTCGGCCTAGAGATAATGAACCTTCTTCAACACATAAACTGGCGAATGCATGTTTTGATGCAGCTGAATCTCTTTTATCTCAAATCCGTCAACCTATCAAATCTGCTTCGAAATCACTTCCGATTCTTATAGTGATGAGTGATGATCCTAATGGAATTGAGTTACTTCAATCCGTTGAACGTTCCAATCAATGGAAAATCATGACAGTTTCGTCACTTTTAGATAAATCACCCGATTTATCTAAATTTCAAGACATACATCAATCCAGTTTTTCCACCAAACTCAAAAGACATTCTTCGAAACTTTCTCATCGAGTTGGATTTCATGAATCTGATTTTAATCAGTTACCATTATCTAAACGGATTGATCAAACTCGAAACTTTATCATCGAATTGACTTTACTTGGTCGTTTATCGGATGGAATCATTTTTACTGGTAGTTCAAATGTTAGTAAACTGTTTGGATTACTTGGGAATGAAAAGAGGTTGATTGAAAGGACGATGAGGTCACTCGATGTTCGATGGCACCCTACCGCTCGATACACCCGGTGATCATTTATAGCATTGGTGAGTCTGGATCTCTGTAATGCAGTCGTCCACAGTTCCGAAAATTTCTTTCTGCTTTGGAAACTTTTGGAAACAAGCCTTTTGAATGCTCTCGCGCTAACACGTACTTTTCTGAACTACGATCAACAAGGTGATCATGCATATTCTAGTCAAGCATCGGTGAGTTCCGGTCAAAGCGAATACAATCAGAAGAGATAGAGACCCAATTGATTCAATTGCCTTCCTGGATGAAGCCTTCTTTATTCAAGCTAGATTCATGGACCTGTCAGAGAAGCTAGGTTTAAAATACCCCGATCTATCGATTTTCTTGGAATCACACTCCTAGATTGATCTCATGAGATAAAACTTTCTCTTCGTACACAGAAGTCTATACCATGAGAACAAATTATTTGTAAATGAAATACAATGAAATACCTCATTGATCATAATCATAATGAAGAAGACCCTATTTCTCATTTGTATCTGGCTTGATGTTCTTGATTTATTACAATTCGCTTCGTCTTTCTAACTTGTTTTTCAATCTTATATTCTTCTTTCATCATTTCATCAAGTCATTTTCTCTATGAACCATGTGGAGGATATTGAACAAGAGTTTGAAGGCATCATTATTATACCCGTAGGATCACATTTAGCGGAATGATTCTATCAAGCCTGGGTATCTTGAGGCCAGCCAGGTATAATGTTGGATCACGTGGTCCTGTTGTAGATGGCAGTCAGAAACGGGTCCTGTATCAACGCGCGAGGAGCAATGCAATAAATTGCATTGCGTTGCGGTTGCGTCTGTTTAACGCAGTCGCAATACCTATGGATCTGTTGCGTATACTACCGCAACGAAGTTGCAATGGTTTTGTACGCATTGTGTTTCATTCGCAGCGCAATGAAATCACAAAGGGGTGTTCCGCAACGAAACAGTACAGATTGCGTACGGCATTGCGAGGACCCTCGGAATTTCGCTATAAAATTTCCATATATGGAATCCCTGCATTTCCTTGTGTTCCTAAAAGGAATATGATGACGAGATTGGGGGAATTTTGGATTGAAGATGCAGTTAGCGCATCCATAAAGTCCTGAGTGTACATTTCTATCTCTCATCATTGACCCTCACTTCAACATGGCACCCAAAAGATCTAACAATGTTTCTTCTGGTGCAACACCTTCCGAATCATCTCAAGGACTCAGTGTCCCATCTTCTTCATTTACATTTTCGGTCAATCCTCGTGCTAGTGGTTCAGGCCGGTCTCTTCGCCCTCCAAGCCCAGCACGCCGTCAACCTGGCTTTGTCTCTACGCCATCTGATAGCCGCCGCGCGCCTCAAGCAGCAACAAGTCCACCCAACAGTTCACAATATCAACCTTCCCAAACTGAAGAAGATCAAGATTTAGGTGAAGACGAACATGATGAACACGCTAATGGGTCCCAATCCGACGCGGCCTCAGTCATCTTAGTTACCGGCCGCTCAACTGTGGGTAAGAAACGCCGCCATATTATTCCCAAGAAAGTCGTCAAGAACACAGCCAAGTCAAAGTCAAAGAAAGGCAAGGTGAGTATCAATCTAAAGTTTCTCATCCAAATAGGAACGTAACTGACCATTTTGAAATTGAAGACCTTTCGTGTCCCAAATAATTTAGATGTTGATCAAGACTCAGACAAAGAACATACGCACAAAGTCAAGAAGGTCAGGACCCGAGCCACTGATGCTGAGCTAAATGATTTATATATGTTTTATGAAAAGCCCGAGCCGCATCCAGACCAAGTTGAGTTCTATAGACAAAGATACTAACTGTCGAGACAATTAGTATCTATGTCTTGACATCCTTTACTACATTTACATCAGGCCTCAGGCGAGGAGATCCCACGTGGATACCGATGTCGGTGGTGCAAGGGTTTCTATCTTGATGGAGAAACCAATCACTACAATCTTTGGGGCCATCGAGATGGGAAGAAATACCGAAAGTCTTGTCCAAAGCGTCATCTGGCAAAGGCGGCTGGACTTGTATTGCCTAAGACTTACCAAGAAGAACAGGCCGAATTGACAGCAAAGACAGCCAGTCAATCAAAAGGACCCTTGGACGCCTTTCTAGCCGCCCCAAAGTTTGATGTTGAAAGACTCAATCAAATCATTGTATTATGGCAAACCCGACAAGCGTTGCCCTGGCGTTGCATTGAGGACCCCCTCCTGCGTGCCGCGTTTCTCCTGGCTAACCCGGCAGCAGTCCTTCGATCCAGTTGGTGGGCTAGGCAGACTGGTCGCAAGCTGTATCAAGCATACCATGATCACATGATTGATCTTCTTAAGTTGCGTCATATTCTCTTTTTAATCCTTTTTGAAAGGAAACTCACAAGTCTGATCGACTTTTACATATTAATCATCAGAAATTGAATTCAAAGTTCAATCTCATTCATGACGTATGGACGACTCGCGGAGGGAAGAAAGCCTTCATTGGATGCTTGGTTTCTTACATTGATAAGGATTGGAAACTTAAGGTCATGCATTTGACCCTTAAGCTGGTGGCCTGGAACAAGAACGGAAGTCACCTGGCTCGACCTATTGCCAACTTTCTAATAAGACATGGATTGCATTCAAAGATAAGTCTCAAATTTTTTTTTACTAATTTTATATTTCTCAATTTTTTTCGTCTCATCCAAAGATTACTAACGCCTTGAATCTGGGTCTCCACATGTTAGCCCAGACAACTGATTCGGGCTCTAACAATTCAACCATGGCAGCCGAAATGGAACGAATGTTCCTTGGAGCTCACGATTCGGTAGAATGGGAGTCATCGGCGAACCAGATCCGATGCTATGCACATAAGTTAGCGGTCACGGTCAAGGACGGATTGAAGTCAATCAACTTGACTGCTGGTCACACAAAACCAACAACCAAGCCCGGTCGAGTGCCCAGGGTCCTGCTACAGGCTGATGCAGGCCCATCTATCACCGTGGAGGTCCCATCCGATAACGAAGATGGGCTAGAAGAAGACGATCCCGACTTAGCGGACAACGACTTACCTAAGGACAATTGTACTGACACTGTGTCCGAGGAAGATGAAGAAAACGATCAATGTTCACCTCCCAACGTTATCGAACCCCCGCTTACTCTCCGTAACAACCCTCTTCCGAAAGCGGTCAGCAAGGTAGGCGTTCTTATATCGATTCAATGATATAAGAACTTGATAAATGAACTGATGATGTTCATTTATCTATCTTAGGTCAGAGTGGTTAGCAATGCGATTGCTACATCACATGCACGCATTCAGCAATTTGAATGCGTGAAGAAGGAGCTCAATTACACCGGCCGAAGCCCCATATCTGGTCACGGTCACCGCTGGGGTATTGTGTTGGATTCTCAGACTCGAGCTTGTGAGGCAAAGAAGGTATGTTGCTTTATATGAGATCATAGTACTTGATACGTTGATCTCAAACATGCCTTCTTTTGCCTTTTTGGATGTAAAAGGTCATCAATCACATCTTGAATGATGAAGAAGACGGTTATTTTGAAGGTATCACTATCAGTCCCGACGAATGGAAAGCAGTTGAGGCTCTCAACCAGCTCTTGGAGGTAAGTGGACCAATTTTTGCATTTAATCTAACATAAATCCATTGAATGATCTTCTTCTTAACCAGATCTTTACCCTTTCAACCAAGATGATGGAGGGCAACGAATCAAACGCATGTCATGTTCTCTTCCACTACAACTCCATCATAGCAGCACTTCGAGATCATAAAAAAAAAGCTTTGTTTCCCAGCCTGAAGATTATGATTGATGTGATGCTTCCAAAGCTCCTCAGCTATGAGTCAGAAGCTTTGGAGTGCAAAACAATTGTTTTAGCAACAGTTCTCAACTCGGAATATCGCCTCAAATTCTTTGAGGATAAGTATCCTGATCGATTTGAACATGTCTCTACATTATTGAGTGAGAAATTACACTCACAGCCCAATTCTAGCAGCCCAAGCGTAGAAGTGAATCATCCTTCAAACTCAAACACTGATACCGAAGTTCATGGAACAAACCCTTTCAAGAAGTACAACGCATTTGCCTCAAAGTCCGCACCTCCAACAAACTTGGATATGGAGATTGAAGTTTATGCCAAAGGCAAGTTTCCTTGCAATCAGGGCATGGATCATTTGATGTGGTGGCGGGTTAGTCTTTCCCTTTCTCATCTTATATTCATTCCATTATTATTCTTGTTCCATTGACATCAGATCTCTTGGTAACACAGCTCCACGAAACCAATTTTCCCCGCTTGGCGGTCCTTGCCAAGGACTACCTAGCCTGCGTGGGCACCTCTTGCGCTGTTGAAAGAACATTTTCATCAGCGGCTGATGTTTGTTCAGCAGATCGGGGTGGTCTTCTATCTCAGACTATAGAGCGTTGTGTTGGAATGCGTGAATGGATGAAGGAAGGCTGGTTCCCTATGGGCGAAACTACAGATTTATTCATGTTGATAGATAAACTTACGGCTAAGATTAAGGGGAAGGGAAAGGCCAATAGTTGATTTTTTATAGTTGATTTTTTTCCTTTTTGTCTATTTTCCCGCCGTCTATGCCCAATCTTTTTATCCAGCTCTTTTTATACATCCATCTTTTCTTCTTAGTTACATTTTTCTGTCCATTTCTCCACAATTCAAGAAATTGAACTATTTTAGCAGTACAATGGGCGCAATGATCTCCTCAGAGTGCGCATTGCGTTGTGTTTTGTTGCGGGCCAGCGCAACGAAATTCCTCAAGGACTTTTGGGCGTTGCGTAAGCTGTACAACGCAATGAGCTTTGCGCTCCTGCAATGCGCAATACAACACAAATAGTCACCTTTTGCGTTGTGTTTCGTTGCGCTCGCGCGTTGCCTGTATGCAGGTCACCCTTTGGCATACGTCAGCCAGGAAATTCATGCGATTCCTCACAGAATGAACTGAAAGGTGATCCTTAGAGCATCTCCAACGGTCCTGGATCTGTAAAACGCGTACAGGACCGTCTTTAAACGTACAGCCAGATGTATTGGCCTTGAATAACATTTCTCCTCCAACACGCACAAATGTGCTCTTGAAAAAGGTCTTGCCCCTGCCAATACCATCCGAGCCTAAACCCAATCGAGTTAAACTCACGCGCCCTCAAAGCGAGAGAGTGCCAATTTTGATCAAATGATGATGCACAATTGTAATCATCCATGATCATGGTGGACATCATTGGACACATGTGGCAATAATGTGTCCCAAATGCCACCAAAACCGTCATCCACAACACCTTGGGACCCTGTATATAACCACTTGAAGTGGAGTAAAAATGTGTACAGTATTGCCATTGACAGTGGTTGATCCGTCATCTCGAATCATCTCACTCATCTCGTCATCTCGGTACCCCAAATTCACGCTAACTTGAGAAAATTTTTGAATTTTTAGACATACAACTTAGCCATTTAAGGCTTAAGGATCCATAGGCTGTGTAAGTACCATTACACGACAACTTTGATACTTTGAAAGATTGTTGATATGTAAACATCATATGTACTCATTCATCAACATCAACACACACCACCATGCACCACTTCATTCTCCACCACTCCATCCTCTTCACCACTTCCATCCTCAACACAATCACTGCACTCACTATGCCACGTCGAGGGTATGATGCCGATATGTTTGGCCACGCAGCAGGTCGGTTCCAAAGAAAAAGAAGAAAATATCCCTCGCCTCCTGCTATGACCCGCGAACAAGCTTTGAAGATTGGTGAATCCCTCGGCATCCTTGAACCGCAAAATGTTCCCCCACCTCCACCTCCTGCAGAAGATAACAATGACAACAACGAGTGGGTAGACATAATCAATGGTCCGGATGTTGGTCTCAATAGCAAAATCAGGCCTGACTCTCCAGGCGATCATTATGCTCGCCATCAACACTCCCTTCGACGAGCCGAAGCACGAGCTAGGACCCAGCAAAAGTGGAAGGCCCTCAAACCACAAATCACGGCATTCTATCTTTACCTCCAACATCACACCCGCAACTGGAAGTCTCAACCCACATTTCGCTCATATCTTTCTGAAGAGATTAAATGTGGTTGTTTACCTGCACAACTTCGGCAACGACACGTTGATCTGATTGACCTTCTGAGTGAGTTCAATCTCTTTGTTATCTCTCTTTGTTATCCTTAGCTGATACATAATCCCTTTACTTAGGTCACACCAGCAAACATTGGGTCACATTCTGTGATTGTGTACCCAATGTTATCTGTCTGCTTCAAGTTGGTTATATTGCCGGCTTGCCTCAACATCCCCGCACCGCCTTTTCTGTTCGACTTATGCAATTCCACCATCATTTCTGGAACAATGCAGTCGTATCTACTACAGCATTTATTGAATTGCTGATGGGATTTCTGAATGATCAATGCTCTTCAAGATTGAAACCTCAACAAAAACGAACTGCCCACAAGACAAACACAAACCGTACTCTGAGACACCCATTTACTCAAGCAATCGACATATATCGCCAAATTCTTCATGGTGAACAAACTTTGTACAAAGAAGGCCTTGAACTCACACCACTCAATATTTCCGCTGCTCAATGTTCTCGGTGCTTTGGTCCAGCAGAGAGCGAAGTCAAGGTGTCACCCGAGGAACCGGACTTTATCATTGCAATGGATGGCAATTTTCAACACCGCCATCAATCTCACGCCAGTAAGGATTCACCTCAAGAAGATCAATATCCGGACTCTTTCATTTGACCTAGAAAAGTTGAAAAACAGGTTGTTAATTGCCAACAAACCGACACTCAAGCCAGTGACATCAAGGTATGTATTCTTCCCTTTGTTTCATCTTCAGTTGCCGATCATCACTGTTGTTAATTTGATTCGATCGCAGACCTCATGTTCTGATTCCCACACCGCAGCCAACGATGTTCGGAATAGTACATCATGGGACAAATGTGATGACACAGGTCTTTTTGCGAGTGTTTGCCGTCATGATATGCCACTTTACTTTGTCAATATCTATCAGAGTGGTGAAAGGTGAGCTTTTCATTCTCAGGAAAGAAATCAAGAGCTAACACACTCCTTTCAAAAAATTATAGGCTGTATTATCCTGTTGCCATTCTCAAACAGATTCAAGATCTTTACCCTGACTCGTATATAGGTGTACTCTACAACATTGGCTGTCACCTAGACATACATATAGCCAAGGTAAGTATCCATTCCATACATTTTACAACTCGCTGGCCTATTCATTTCCATGCAATTGAATTTATAATCACAGCGCGGCCTTTTCCCACCTGATGATCTCAAGATGATGTTTGGGACTTTGGTTTTCCACGCATACATTCATCAGTGGGCGTGTCAGATCAAATACCACCCACACTTCAACAAACATTGGGGGCTTTCCAATGGCGAGGGCCTTGAAAGGCTGTGGTCTTTCTTATCGGCCCTTGTAGCTTCCCTTCGAATCAGCACTCGACTTCATCGAATCCTGGCAATACATTGGCGCAGCGCATTTTATGCTGAGAAGGTCAACGAAGGGTGTGGTAAGTCATTTCTTTTGTTATATTATCACGTATAGAAACCTGATACATGTTAAATCTGGTAGGTCACTGGCTTTCAAAACGATTTCGAAACGCAATGAAGGTCTTGAGAGAAGCTCAAGCTGTGATCAAATCCCTGTGTACCTTGCCCAACCCAGCCCAACCCGGACAAAACTATACAGCGGCTTTTTTCCGCGGGCAATGGACAGTTGAGCGCGAAGCATATTCGAGTAAGCAGGCTATTCTGATGAAGCAAAAGTTGGAACTTGGACGACTATTATCATTACAAGATCAGCTGAATGATGCATGGTAAGTGGACATTTATTTACATTCTCTCATCTTTGTTGATCACCAATACTAATTCTTGTTTGTTGCAGGTCCCTACCGGTTCTTACACCTGAACAGGCTATAGCTCGACTTCAGACAGCAAGCGACATCCAAGAAAAGATAGCCAAGCAGGCTGCTAAAGTAGGTACTGCGGACATCTCAAACATCGATCAAGAACAAGAAGCGTTCTTGAAACTTTGGTACAGTAAGCATGAAGTCGGCCTGAAGTTCATTGCCATGTGTGAGGAAAAACGACCTCTTCAACAGAGCCGATCCGATGGTCATCAATCAAACATAGGTGAGTTTTACCATTGGCGCCAAGTAGTTTTCACACTTACTTTCTCCTCTTTGAATTTAGGTCATAAGGGCAAGACAAATCTTTTGATTGCACTTCGGAAGCATGCCACCCAACTGAAGAAGCTGGTTGATACATATTGCTCTCGTCGGACACAATACCACACGGAATATCCAGACCATCAACTCCCTGAAGACATTGATTATGCCGAGCTACTTTCAATACAATCTGATCATCCTTTCTGGAATGATTCCCTCTTCACCAAAATCGAGGCTCCTTGGGCAGTTGATCCCAAGACACGGCAGGGAATGCAGCAGATTGCATATGTGGATCGAGCAAATGAGGAACTCAGACGCCTTGGCTGGGAGGTTCGCCGTGCTATGCGATGGGCAACTGCCCCCCACAATAAGATCTGGAGCCGACTCATTTCTGTTACATCTCAAACAACACCTAATCCTAACGTAATTGCCCCTCTCCTTGATCACCCAACTCTTTCATGTTTACCCCCCTTTGCTCGTCGAAATGCTGCTGCTGTGGTCCTGAAGAATCAGTTTGTGACAATCTCAAACTTACAGCTTGCATGGCGCGAAGGTTTACAGGAAGTGTTTACACTGACACAACACCAAACGGGTGACAAAGACCTCATCCAAACGTGGACTGGCCAGCTACAGCATATCAGAACCCTTCACAACCAAGGAATGTCGATGATCCCTGGTGATTTAGACATGCTTATTGTGGAAGAACATGTAGAACAACATGTGGAAGAACAGGAGGATTCACACGTGGATGAACGTGTTCAAGAACAGGAGGTTGTGCTTATTGAAGAAGATGAAAGTGATGGCAGTAGCTCTGACGGTGAGGACAACAATGATGTACTTCCCGGCCTTTTCAATGCCCTCGATTTAGTGGAGATAAACTCAGCTGTAGACCCTGAAACACTGTTCATGTAGTTTACATAGTTTTTTCTTGTATTATGATGCTCTTGTCCCGTTTATCCTTGTATAAGTAGTTTAGCGTCAGTATCAGATACTCTTGGTAAATATTGAATTGCAATGAACATAAGTGGCAAGATTGAATTTGCAAGTGAACAACTTAAACTCACACAAATACCCAGGTGTTTTTCACCTATCTGTAGATTGATTCCAACCACCGACTCTTAGCCGGTACTTCAAAGTCAACCACAAAGTGGCCAAATAATATCTCGAATCCTTGATGATGTGGCCATTGAGCTCATAGGGCACTTGTTCTCGTTTTTGAACGCAATGAAAGTTGACCAATGACTGCCCACCATGCGATTAATGATCTCTGCGAGTTGATTGGGCTGGGCAGCCCCTTGTTGATGGTTTTATGGCCTCGACTTCCAATGGTTTATGGTACACCTGTTGGATTGGGATTTGATAAGGTGTGTTACTCAGCTCGCTTGTTTTCTTAAATTTGTTTCATGCTTATTTTGACGCTCCTGTTCAGCTACTAGAAGGTCTTCTTGGTCAAAGCTTTTCCGCTTCCCTTTTATCTCCATTTAGTTATCTTACATTGTAGCTGTTTAGATATCATGTGGAAAATTTGCAGTGTTTTAGTCCATTTTTTTTTCTACACATATGATGGTGGTACATTGATGATATCATACGAAAGAGCTAGTCTCTGCGCAGAGATTGAGATATTATAGAAGCAATTTGGTTCAAAAGTGACAAATTTATTGAGGATTGAATCCTTGTGTGGTACTATGTGGAACCACAAACGTATATGGGCTTGTGAAGTGTCCCGTAGGTGTGACGATGGTATTATGATGGTACCTCTAGAAAGGAATTCACTTTGCGGAGAAAATGAGCCTATATTCACCCAATTTGGACTACAATCGAAAAAGTTATTAAGGATCAAGTCCTTGTGAGTCATCAGAGCCAAAATGTACTGAACAGCACGGACATATGACTCCTTGCAGTTTCTCATATGGGTCATGAGGGTAAAGTAATTGTACCATCAGACAGAGGAAACTAAGGCGGAAAAATTGAGCCCTTACTGAAGCATTCTGGACAAGATTGGAGAAATATATGAAAAAATTTATAATTTTGATGAAGAGTATGACACAAGGTGCAATGTGAAAGTGTGTTACACCTTTGTGTTTTTGGTCAAAAAAAGATGAGATTTTGCTTAGCTTTCACCAATCTTGTCCAGAATGCTTCAGTAAGGGCTCAATTTTTTCGCCTTAGTTTCCTCTGTCTGATGGTACAATTACTTTACCCTCATGACCCATATGAGAAACTGCAAGGAGTCATATGTCCGTGCTTTTCAGTACATTTTGGCTCTGATGAATCACAAGGACTTGATCCTTAATAACTTTTTTGATTGTAGTCCAAATTGGGTGAATATAGGCTCATTTTCTCCGCAAAAGGGAGCTTCTTTAGATGCAATCCTTACTTTATATATATGGCTTCTGTGGGAATCTCTAAGACTCCACATATTCTTTCCATTCCACAAGTACCACACAAGGACTTGATCCTTGATAACATTTTTGATTGTAGTCCAAATTGGGTAAATAAAGGCTCATTTTATCCGCAAAAAGGGAGCTTCTTTAGTTGCAATTTCCATTCCACGTCCACATGATCCTTGATCACTTTTTTGACTGTAATCAAAATTGGTCCAATAAAGGCTCATTTTCTCCGCAAAAAGTGAGCTTGTTTAGATGCAATCCTTACTTTATATTCCACATATGCTTTCCATTCCATGTAGTATTTTACACAAGGACTTGATCCTTGATAACCTTTTTGATTGTTATCAAAATTGGTCCAATAAAGGCTCATTTTCTCCAACAAAAGGGAGCTCCTTGAGATGTGATCCGTATGGCCTCCTCTGTGGGAAACTTCAAGACCCCAAATTCTTACCAATTTCAAATAATCAAATAATGAACTTTTTTAATCATTTTTTAAGTTTCTGGCATGCATTACTCCAGAAAACCTTCTAAATCAACCTTGAAAATTATCATTCTAAATCAACCTTGAAAATTATCATCTCTTCTGCCGTATTCTTCTTGCACTCATCAACTTGACAATGGACCAAATCAATCCTCATCACTCTGGACCTCCCGCTTTAACCCACATGGCATCACAAGCACAAGCACAAGCATCCAGAGGGCAAGTAACCCAGCTCCCGCTGAATCAAACAGATTTTTGTCCTACTAGGTTTCTTCAGCAAGATCAAAATCAGAGTCACGGTCACCACATCCCCTTGGTTCAACAACACAGCGGGCAGCTAAATCAATGTCAACATCAGCAATCCGGCCTGAATATTCTCCCCTTGGTTCAACAACATAGTGGGCAGCATAATCAACGTCAACATCAGCAATCCGGCCTGAATATTCATCACTCAAATTCAAACTACAAAATTGTTCAGAGTCATAATAACTCTTGGAACTATCATAATCCTTCCGCTGGCTTGACTGCTCACGGTCAGCAAAATCAACACCACCAATCATCTACCTATCCCCCTGGCTTGACATCTCACAATCAGCAAATTCGAGATCAACAATCAAACAGTCTGCGTTTCCAGAACTCCGAGTATAATGAAGATAACCACATAGCTTCTCCGGCAAATAATCCACGTGTTGCTTCAGTCTTGGCACTTGAGTCGCATCCTTCCGTTATCCAAAACCCACCTAATCATGCATCACTTAATCATTCTACTTGCCCAGATATCCACTCACCTAGAGCGTCTCAGAAACGCAACAACGGTCGCCGTTGTCAAGAAACGCTTTCTAGTGTGCCCCACTCGACAGTCACAGCTGTACCAACCAGCACATCAACACCCACTTCAACGCAGACGCAGGCACCTACAACTACTAGGGCAATCGTCAATCTCTTTCTCCCTAACTCACTCATAGGAGATAGAGAGCCTTTACAAAACTCATCATCAAATCTTCCATCAACGGACGAGATGATGAAAAAGTCTTCTGTTGAGTTGCGAACGCTTGCTTCGAAGCATGCCAAAGGGACCACTGTACCACCATCCAAACAAAGCCTTTTCACGCGTTTGTACGAGGAGTTCGATAAGGTACTGGCAATAAACTGCATCAATAGCGAAGTTTCGGTCTCTGCAGTACAGAAACTGTGGTAAGTTAACAATGTTTCTGAGACGCTCTATCAATTTACTTACTGATGTACAAGCATTATAGGGGGCAAAAGGGATCGCGGAAAGGAGCGCACAAGTACCAAAGATACACCCAAAGCGAAGAGGTTCGAGCATTATATAAAGATGGTGAGTCCTGTGAATCATTTGATGATATATAATGATACCTTAACATCATCATGTTATCCTTTCAGCCGCGGGTGTAGCAAGTGGAACAGCCTCAACATTGGCTTCGATAAAATGGCACACGAAATCAAAGACAGAGCAAGATTTTTACAAAGTAGAAAATCAAACCGTGAACAGTGCGACTAGTGACAACACCATCAGTTCTGTACCTCATGCCGATGCCAATGACTTCCCAACCAAAAATAAGTCTCTGGCAAGCGCGCGAGCAGCTGTGAATAAATTTTTAATCAAATGGCAAACCAAGGTCTGTGACCTTTATTCAATTTACAGCAAGCAATTTGTACTAATATATACGTTCAGGCCAACAATATGGCAGCTACATATTCGGGTGATTTTGCCATGATTGGTGTATCAAACTACTTAGGAGATGCTGCATACCAGATTGTCCGAGCCACACCGCGCGCTCTGAAGTGGGTGGAGCACGACCTGATATGTAACCCCAAAAACCCCATAGCTGCTTGACTGCAGGCATTTGTTACTGGAACCAAGGCTGGGCTACTCAACTTGAGTAAAGTCAAAGTTGATGGTAAGTAATCTAAACTTTTACAACAAATTGTCCACCTACTGATATATCCTTGGCGTACAAAGAGAGAGCAAAGTGTCGAGAAGCCCTTTCCGATCTGATCAGTAAGCCAATCTGCCCAATCTCCCTTCAATGATGCTCTCTGACACAACGTCCTTTTCGGTCTTAGGCTTAAGAACAAAAGGAACTACAAAGAAATGGCCGTGGAAAGGTTGCATGGAAAAGCTGGCCGCTGAAGGCTACTTTGTACAATTTGCGCCAGACTCAAAATCTCAGGCTAGCGATATCATGCAAGAGAGCAATCAACTGACCCCAACACAGGCTCGTGATGTGTTGGCTGATCTTGCGGACAACAAAATCCTAATCTTGGAAACAGAAACAGGCCCTGTTCGGAAGGCCAAACGCAAACGGCCCCACGGTGACACACCTCCCGCAACATCTTCGACTGATTGAATACCTCCAGCAGAGGTTACACCTATCACCAATGACTCACCTTTTGCAGATCACTCCACCACCAATCACACACCAGCTCAAGATGTGCCTATCGCTGGGATTATTCCTCCTTTGATTGCTGATAACATGTAAAGTTAGAAAACAGTTTATAAAAATATTAACTTGAATTGTTCTTTGATAATTCAGATCATCTTTTTCGGACTAAACTCAATCATCAAAGTCTAGTCTATAAATTGATTAGAGTAATTGCGCCTTTCACTTCACCTCATCTCTTTGTTTGTGGTATGATAAGATTGGAGCAAATTTGTTGTCTTCAACTAATTCTTTGATTGCTTACATTGTTTTACTCTAACTAAATAAGTGATACATATAATATATATACAAACATGATTGAAGTCTATCACCGTTTAGCCAATGCCGTCAATTTAAACCTTTTCCAACCAATGATTCCGATATCGCACTTGAGTACTCGATTAAGATATTCAAACCAAATTCAATGGAGTTGCAGGTGAGAGTAAACCGAAAATCAGGAAAAATCATTTTTGACGAGATTTGAACATTGCGCATTTTTTGAACATTGCGCATTTGTGATGAACACTAAACTTGATTGAGGTAAGTCATGATAGGCTTGAAGCCAAGCTTGAGTTCCATGAAGGTAACCATCAGCAATTAGGAAGATGATAGCTTTACTCAACTGATGAGATAGTCCGCAAGTGCTAATACACTTGCCACTCCACGTACATTCACATCACCCCCTTTAGAATACGTTTGTGTTTGAGAAGGTAAACCCATGCTTTCGAACGCTAGGCGCATCTCTTCTGCTCGTCTAACAAAACCAAAGCAGGAATAAGTCTGAGATCTGATCTTTGATATGGCTATGGCTATGGTCAAGGTACAAACTGATTTGATGGTAGAGTTCGCCAAAGGTCGACTCGATCTGCGTATTTATCAGCTTTGTGAACCTGAGACCAACCCCAGTAAGTATTAACCTGAGATGATCAAACAAAGTTTTGTCATTAAACCAAGTGAATGAGTTGACGAGGATGATGGTGTAAGTCAAAAGTAAGACAGACTTGACCGGGTTGAAAATAGCATTCTCAGATATATAGGTTCCTCTTGAGAGAAGATGAGTAGGTAAGATTAAAGCCGAGATGAAACCTGCAATGATGAGTAGTAAACTGATTGGGTATGGGAAGTCAGAGTGAATGGTCAATTAGATGGTCAAGATGATATCAAAATGAGATGATGTTTGAATTGGACTAACGTGATGATAGGTGTAGCTGAACTGATGAACTTGACCATTCTCCTTCTACGCAACACTCTGCTGATCAGTGATTTCAATTCTGGATCGATCTCTTCTTCTTCTTCTTTTTCTTCATGGTTATCTTCTTCATCATCCTCATCCTCTTTGAATAACCGTCTTTTTGAGGGAAGTCATGTTGAGGATTGATGAATAGTTGGGAAGATATTGGGAATCGGGTATTGGAGGACTGATGAGCTGATGATGAGGAAGTGGTGTGTTGATGTTGATGAACAAGTACATATGATGTTTACATATCAACAATCTTTCAAAGTATCAAAGTTGTCGTGTAATGGTACTTACACAGCCTATGGATCCTTAAGCCTTAAATGGCTAAGTTGTATGTCTAAAAATTCAAAAATTTTCTCAAGTTAGCGTGAATTTGGGGTACCGAGATGACGAGATGAGTGAGATGATTTGAGATGACGGATCAACCACTGTCAATGGCAATACTGTACACATTTTTACTCCACTTCAAGTGGTTATATACAGGGTCCCGAGGTGATCCACAAATATACAATTGGCCCTGAGCCTATGCCAGTGTTGACATGAGAAACCCACAACTCCTCTAAACAATGCTCACACGCCGGTCCACATGTGAGAAAACTGGTGACCGGTGGAGGGTTGTTTTTTGGCAAAACCCGGTAAACGTAAGATACAGCTTACGTATTGTTACGTTTAACGGGTGCCGTTGGAGATGCTCTTATTGCTGAAAATTGGGGTGACTTTCAGTGTAGCAGACTCTCCCTCTTCTCCCCCTTTTGGTCCTGTTGGTCACCTTTGCTGCTTTGAATCTTTTGAGCCACGTGAGCATCTAAAGTTCAATATCTGATACATCAAGCTCAATAAACTGTGTTTATACTCAAAGTCAATGGCTGAATGTCCCGCTGCCTTCCCAATTTTCTCATCCTTGATATATACCACAATGCCCCCTAATTAAGCTTGCCTTACCCTGACATATGTGGTGAGTTCAGAGAATTATCTCTAGTTTGTAAGACTCATAAAGATTCATACCCAATTTTGCAAATGTGATGATGGCAGGGGGTTAAAATTATGTTACTTTGACGGGATTCCTGATGACTGATCAACATTGCTGTACTTATGCCTTGGTCAGCAGTCAAACAGCCGAGTTAAATTTACTTTTAATGCTACCCTGTTCACTTACAGAATGCATCGTTTTGAAGAAGATAAATTGAGAGATGTAAGACTTGGTTATTGTTGCTTTCTTCATATTTTATCCTCATTAGATGATGAGAAAACATTCTAATACATCTCAAAACTCTAAAAATTTGTTCAAGCAGCAGAAACAAACAGCAAGCTAAGAATATGATCAGTGTAAGATGTCTTGGAGTTCGTTTCTGGATAGCTGCATAAAAATACTTGAGGGCTTTTGATCAAAAAATTTAAGATAAGGAAAAGTACTTGATTTGATTACAACTTTTACAAAGCTTTGCATTATCTTCAAATGAAACTTGACATATATACACAATACTGGGTTGTGTATGCTTTGTTAGGGTGCACAATGCATGCTTAATTATTATATGCAGCGCACTTAAATTGCTCCTCGGTCGCTCAGCAGTACTTAAACTCAAAAAGTACATTCTTCTCTCGTGAAAACCCGAGCATCCGAGAGGGGGTTTTGGTCATGTTGAGTTTACCCACTAGAGAGCCCTGTAGTGCAAGCATCAAGCATCTATCATTGAGCGTTTTTTTTGAAAAAATGCGATCACTATAAAATATAAGTTGATCAAAAACGAGGGGTAAGACACAAGATGTACAACAAATTTTCTTAATCATACGAGGAATTTTTGATTTGATATCAGTTCTTTAGCACCTTCTGTTTTCTCCTTCTCTTGGCTATTATCTCAATTTTGTTCAATTGGGATAAAAATGGAAACAAGGATTTTGACCTTTCCCCTCTTTTGATACTGATCTTCTTTTCCTTCGACGTCGGGGCGTTGGTAGGAGTTCCTTAGGAGTCCTACCAACGCCCTGACATCGCCAAACCACCTCGTGTCAAAGTCAGATATACTCCTATGTACCCGGGTGCCAAACCGAGTGCCTGGTGATGTAGTACACCAGAAATGATTGATACTTGCGAGTAATTGAGCCTTGAGCCTTGAGCCTTGAGTATCGAAGGTTGAGCGTCCAGTGTCGAGTGTCGAGTGTCCAGCGTCGAGGGAACTGCATTTAGAATCATTTCAACCTCACTGGTACGTAGTATCTGCACTACAAGGGCAGGGAAAGTTTTCTGTCCAGCCGATGTGAAGCATGATAAATAGACCGTGTCGATTGCCGAAGTTGTTAGTGATCCTCTTCACTTGCCTACAAATTTTTTAACTTTTACAAACCTATTCCAAGATGACCTTCCAAGCTAGTCTTAAACTCGTCGTTATTTGTGGCATAATCTTTGCATTGATGGAAACGAGCTCAGCAGTTGGACCGCTGCAAAATGTGTACTGTAGGAGTGATTACAACGTCGCAGGTGGTGTTGCAGGTAAGTATTTCCCTCCATTTCTACTTATTCCAACTCTTTCCTGACTGTCTCTTGCCTTCACACAGTTTGTGACACGTTATATTGCCCTACTTTAAGCAAATGTACTGGGACTAGTGAGTTATTCCACATCCTCCTAGACTGTAGTCTACAACACCCATATGCTCTACACTCAATTGTTCTGTGAATGCGACGTGCCAGAGGGGGCCAATTATGTCCAGATGCACGACTGTTCTTTTCCTGACGAACTCGGCGCTCTGCGCAAGGTGGGTACAAAAAATTGTTATCAATATAACACACTTCCCGGCCAATTCAGTACGTGTTTTTCTTTGACTTTCACTTGTCCTTGATCATCCACATTGATCGTGCCCTTTGTTTGAATGTATCACCTACTGTCTTCATTGTATGGCTATATATACTGTTAGCTTGTGAGGACGAAAGGGGTAAAATCTTTTACTGCCCCCATGCCAAACAGCCTCACATCTGTATGTCACATATTTTTCTTATCATGAAGTAGGTGGCGAATCTCATGTACCTTTTTCTCATTTAACCCAACAGACTGTAGGGATTGTTACAAGCCGTAGATATGCTTGTCAACCAAATAAGTCAAAATTGTACATGTATGATCTTGCTCAGATGGTGTAACTTTCATCTTGACCAGTATCTATACATGATTCAGTGCTTTGAGAATTTACTCCAGTGACTTCTGGACTTTGAGAATTTCTCAAAGCCGTATGCTGTAAATATCTTAATCTCACGCTAATACTCTGGATGCTGCAAGTAAAAGTCAATATGATTTGAGATGGATGACGACAGACGCTGTTGAACTTCTGCACTACCTTTCGAAAACTATATGACCCTTTCTGAGACGCTGTCTGAAGCCATGAAAACCAAATTTTGCAGAAGTCAACTTGAGTGTCAAAAAGCCAGACAAAGGCTCGATCAGCGTGAATTGGCATTTGCCAAAACTGTTGCAGACTTCCTGGTAGCATCCTGAGACCGAGTTTGGCTTTTGTTTTGCTCTCCCTGGATGTGAACTTCACCTCATCCACCTTAAGTGCGTGGGTGAGTATTGGTGCACACTTGGTTAATTCTTGTCAGGGGATAACTTTGTGTATAATGCCTGATCTCACCGATGTTTGGAGTGCAGACCGTCTTCAAATTCAATGAAACCCATTGTAACAAACCATATATCAATGAAAGCACCAAACTCCAATCATCTTACTCTTTTTCTCAATTCAATGAACGGTGAATAATCGTATTTGATTATCTGATAAACACAACCAGCCAAAATCATAGAAAACACACACCCACACACAAAAACTACATTTTTCCACTTATGCTTTTTCATTTCTCACTTTTTACGTTGTTCTTTAATCGTTAATCCAATCAGATCTCCATTCTTCAAATTTAAAGAAGCCAAAGTCACTTGATTAGCTAAAATCTTACTTCCTAACCTCAATTGTTGTCGACCCACTGGAATCCCTTTCAAATTCTATCCAACAAAAACCAAAAAAGAAAATCATCATGTCAAATTTATCTTATAATCAAACCAAACCGAAATCAAACTTACCGAAAGCTTATCTCTCAATACTCCGACTAATAAAGTGATTGGAATCTCTTCCAAACTGATCTCACTTCCATCACATCCCCATTCAGGTTTGTCTTCATAAACTGGTAATTTGATCAAGATTTGAATCGGATCAGGATGCATCTCTATCCATTGTTCCTCAGTGAACAATTGTGGAGTGACAGCTACCACTGGAGCTTCTTCTCCTACTTTCACTCGTTTCGCACCTGGTTGACCTTCCATTCCATTCTCATCTTCTGCTGGACGAGTTTGTCCTGCACCACTACTACTTCCTGTAATACTATCAATGACCATCTGGGCGGTCATAGGAGTCAATTGTCCTGGTGCCACTGTGGCACCTACACTTACACCACCCGGAGGAGGAGGTCCAGGCATGCCGGCCCCAAAGTCTGGTACGTTGGGTCGACCAGGTAAGCCAGGAGGTGCGAGAGTCGAAAACCCACCAGGAGCTAAAGGTGGTAAACCGTTGGCTGGCTGAGCTGGATTAGGCGATAGACCAGAACCGGGGTTTGCTCCAGCCATCACGCCATTCGGATCATCGGTTGGGTTAGGTGGGGGTGCCATACCAGCTGCAAGCGAAGATGGCATGGGACTCACTCCCTGTGGGGGTACACTGAGGTTCATCATCGGGGGTGGCATCGAGCCAGACATCATAGCCGCTCGACCAGGATCAATAAGAGGAGGTCGCGCGGAGAGAGGTTGAGGTGCAGCAGATAAAGTAGCACCACCGCCAAAGGATGGTTGTTGATGTACGGTCATATTAGGTGGTATCGGCTCGCCTGATGCTGTGAGACCGCTGGTGATGTTTTGAATATGCTGCTGAATCTGTTGCTGTTGAAGTTGAAGTTGTTGGTGCTGTTGAAGTAAGGTCGGGTTCGGTTGTGGTGGTGGTTGAATAGGCATAGCACCTGGGAGCGGTCCAATTTGTGGTCCAGAATGAATCGATTCGCCTGTAAGACCTTTCGAACGATGGAGAGCTTGAATCTGTTCATCAAGATTGGCTCCAGTTTGATAGATATTTGTAATTCGTTCGCCAGTATTGATATGACCATCCCATGTATATTTCTCTTTGGCCAATTGTTTGAGTTTCTTTTGTTCAGCTTCTCGTCTCAGCTTCTCTTCTTCTGTTACATTCTCTTCAAAGATATCTAATCTAGATTTGGCCAAATCTCGCAAAGATGAAGATACATCCGAGCCCAGTGTTAACATATTTGACGAACTTCGATTCAACTCAGTCGTCTGTTTCTTTTCCTTCCATCGAGGATCTAATAGCTCAATTCGCACATGCTCTGAAATCTCGTTGACATTGATTTGTTGACCACAAATTTGACACAGAGTCGTAATCACCTTGGCATTTTGCGCTTGCTGTTGTGCGGTCTGAAGTTGTTTATTTTTCGGCACGTAGTCTTTTCGAATCTTCATCCCAGTCGTATTCAACTTTTTAATTTCTGCAAGCTGCTTGGTCTCTGTCTGATTATCATCTTCAGCATCTCGTTGTGAATCGTCCTGTTCCTCAGCGGCTGCTTTAGCTTTAGCTTCTTCAGCTGACCGTTTCGCATCTTCCAACATTTCATTTGCCTCTTGATCATGACGTAAGTTTGTTGCATCTAATTGCTCTTCATCGATCGTGCTCATGTCTTTTCCTTCCATGACCATCGCAGCCATCTTCTTTTGAGCGATCGTCATGTTCTCCACCTCACTGATACTCATCGGTGGCGGTAAGTCGATCACCTCATCATTCTCAGTAAACTCCACCGTACTGACCACAATGAAATCTTCCCAATCAATCTCATTGAATTCTTTCTTTTCCTTCTCTTCCTCGGTCGTTTTTTTCTTCAATTCGAGACCTTTGTAACGTTCCCATTTGATTCGACTCTCAACTTCTGTCATCACTTCTCTTTTACCAATGATGGTACGTTCTTTCTGAGCTTGAGCAGCCTTTACAACGTCCAACCTTTTTCGATCGATGGCTTTTCCTCCGGCCAGCCGCTCGAGTCTTTCCAAGGTATCAGGGGTCGGAATCAGCACTTTGGTATACTGTTCTACGAGTCGATTAAAGAAGCCAAATAGCGAATGAGCAGGTCTCAAGAAATCAAATTGATAATTTCGACTTTCACGGCTGCTGAGGTCAGAAACAAATTTACGACCAAGTCGAGCGGTGAAGAGTGCAGTAAGTTTGATGATTTCAAGATCTACTGAGTTAATCTTGGGCATTTGATCAGGTTCTATCAAGAAGAGCAAGGGTGCTGGTTCGGGTGGTTTGTCTGGATCCGCATCAGTTGTCACAGGTGCGGCTGAAGAGCTACTGATGGTGTTGTTGGGTGCTGTCGAGCTTTGAACCTCACCATTCTTGATACTTTGAATCTGATGTCGATAGTAGGCGTTATAGGCGTCATCAGGGCTTAGGAAAGAGAATCGAGAATCAGTCTTCTCTCGTTGACGAATTTTATCTTCAACTAATATTCAGAAACAAAAAGATCGCTATTAATTTCAATTTATCTGAGCAAAAGCTTCAAACTTTTAGATAGATTAAGAGCTTCAACCTACAGAGTTGTGGGTTAGGATTTTTGGCGATAAATGCTGCTGTCTTATCAACAATAGCTATTCAAGGATTCAATCCGAAGAGATAATGATCGTTAGTAGGATGTTTAGACGAGTAAAAGTATTCGATTGAATTTGACTGACTTCTAATCTCAGGTGGTGGATAAATGAGTCCTTCAACATATTTTTGCGAATCAATGAGTTCATTTGATTCTTTTTCCTGATTTTGATCTTGATTTGGTTCTTCAGTTTCAATTTCCATTGAATTAGAGGGTTCTACTGGATTGTTGACGTCGAGATTTGAGTCGGGATGAGAGGTAACATTTTGATTTGATCCAGATGGGTTTTCATGAGTATTCTGATTAAGATTATCATCAGTCATGTTGATATTTCGTTGATGATGACTTGAATGATGTTATATTAGTTGTTGTAGTTGAACTTGCTTGGAGTTGTTCAATTCTTAGGCAAACTTCGATCAGCTTGATTACCCTCAGTCCTTGCCCGAAACCGTTCTCTGACATCCATATTAACTCAAAATTTAGTCATTAAAATCACACCCCCCTCAAATTCTTTAGCCTGTATGCGTGCATGACAAAACCTGTCCACAAACTTCTGACTTTCATCAGATCTGATTCCAGCTATCTATGACACAACTCCATCTTGGAAACACCTCGTGTTCATCACCAATTCCATAGTAGTGGAGACCCTTTGGATGTTACTTATATCAAATCCACTCGACACCCAATATCGTCTCCGTGGCGCAATTGGTTAGCGCGTCTGACTGTTACGCAGTGTCATCAGGAGGTTGGCAGTTCAAGCCTGCCCGGGGACGAACTTTTTTGACGCCTGTGAGTCATCTTATTTAGCTTCGATCCCGTAAGTTGACCATTCGTGCAAGGATTGCATCAGCTTTGTTATGGACCGCACAGCACAACAATTGGTTCATTAATCTGAGCCAAGAAAAGAGATTGATTACTGATCTAATTTGATCTCTCGACAAAAAAACAACAGAAAAGCAACGTCCATGTGTAGTGACTAGTCGAAGCATTTAACTCCTATGTCTGTTCACAAATGAGAACCGAATTAAATGAATCAACTGGAAGGGAAAGAGAACAACAAATTAAACACATGCACAAAAAGAGAAAGAAAAGTAAGAAGGAACAAAGCAGAAGATATCCATAGAGACCAAAATACACATTAAATTGAAAAAGAAAGGAAATGTATACAAGATATATTTAAGAACACTTACGAAAAAGGATTAAGTCAAGTTTTCAAATTTGTAAATCGAAGAAAAAGAAAAGATAAGTTTGAACGGAGAATATATATGAAAAGATTGAATCTATTTATAGTTTCAAAAAAAGAAACAACTAAAAACTAAAGAAAGGTAGATTGGATTATCTTGGTTGATTATTTAAACCGTGTTTTTGTGAGTGTGTAGGTGGTAGAGCATAATGTCCATAAGATTCTCTTCTTGTTATCCCAAATCCTTCTTTGTCCAAATCAAGTGGTGGTGAATTCATATCTAGATGACCATTACTTCGGAGTGGATAGCAGACTACTGATTGAGGATCATCAAAGGCCGTTGGACAAAAACTTCCTCTATCGAGAAAATGATTTGAAATACGGTTTTCGTAATGTTGATTCGCTAATGCTGAGGGTAGGGTATGAATCGGTGGAGGTCGAGTAAGGCTTGATGATGTAAAGAAATTCAAAGATCAATATCATGATGAAAATAGATATCTAGGAGAGATGTACAAACCTTGTTCTGATCTTATCTCGATATTTTTTCTCCATTTGAATCGTATCCAATTGTCTTTTTTGTTGTTTTCTTTTGGTTTGACCAAGATGTAATTCAGGTTTACCTAAAAAGGGTTTTAAACCTGACCAATCAAATAATTTTGATCTTGACTTTGATTTTGAATGATCATCTTCAAATTCAGATGACAGTGTTTTCTTTAATTTGATTTCATCTTTTGAAGATAGCCTTTCAGATCCTTTTACTTGGTTTTCTCTTTTGACTTTTAATCCTTCTTCACCCCAAAATGCTTCATGTGTGATCGGATTTTGATTTTTTGATTTTTTATGTTTATGTCGAAAACAACAACCGATGGCAAAGATCAAAGCAAATACACATAATAAGATTCCTACGATCCAACCTACATTCTCAGCTTTCGTTTGTCTTAGTTGTTCTTCTTTTGAACTAATTTCAGAAGTTTTATTACCACCTCGAGTTGCTACAATCACTGGTCTCTCAGTTCCTTGATCAGATGGTAATGGTACAGTCTCAAGAATTGAGTTTGGTTTTGAGATATTACTAGAAAAGAAATTTGTAGGAACGGATGTGATATTTTTTTGAAAGACCACGTTAGGACTGCTGCTCGTTGTGATTGGTGATGTGCTATTCTGGGTGAGGCTCGCGGAGAGGGGAAGCGAAGATGAGGGTGGGGTGGGTGTCACTTGAGTGCGATTTGGGGCCTGACGAGCTAGAAGTCTCGAACGACGTTGGCTTGGCTGTCTGGGACGGCTTAGGCTTCTTTTTCGGCTACGTTGAACTGGAGGAAGTGAAGCAAGTCCATCGAGAGTGCCGTCGAGAGTAGGTCTAGCGCGACGATTTGATTGATGAAGTGAGTTCATCTTTTTGGTAGGTGGTTCTGATGATTCGAAAGGCCCGGTAGTTAGAGAGCGTTGAAAGCAAAGTGATTGGCTTTGGCACCTCCCGTACAATAATTCCCAAAGAACGACTGGGCGGTAGGAAATGGCTCGATGGCGGGCTGTGCGAGAAAGCTTATATATATATATATATATCTATAAAAATATTTATGGACAAGTCCTTTCACGATAACGACAAAAAGATGATGATTCTTCACTGATGAGTATGAAATGATATTTTGAATGATCGTTGGACGAGAACTGCAATACGAAAGGAAAATTCAGCAAGAATCTCATGGAAAAAAGCTAGTCAACGCGAGATTTCAACTGGAAAGTCACCTGAGTTTTTTAAGTAACAAAGCTAAAGATATATCGACAAGGAATCTACACGAAGAGATACTATGAAGTAAGAAACAAATTGAAAAGGCTTATGTAGTTATGAAGAAACTATACACTCATGAACTCGATTCAAGTAAGAGGAAATTTTTTGAACAGCCAGCGGTGGGGATAGGGTGATTGATAAGATCAATTCAAGATAGCAGTGGTTGAACCCTCGTAGGTGACCAGATGCTACGCAAAATTGCCAAAACGTGGAGAAATAACGCCACGAAAGCCCAGTCAAGTGGATGTGAAGCAACCCGGATCAAGGTGTTACCGTAAGGGTCTGAATCCAAGTCTGACTCGCCTCCGTCTATGAGCTCTGAATAGCACGATTGACTTAAGGGATGAGCTATATGGTGGTTCAGAGGTGATTAGAAGATAACTACCTCCTCACGAGGTAATTAACTTCTTTCCTTTCCTTTTTATTGCTCAAAAAGGAGGGTCAACCTGATCTACATCCTTAAAATTTCGTGTTTTATTTACAAAGATTCCGCGTGGCGCTCTTCGCATGAATCAGCAGCTAACATTCCTCAACACTCCTGATCTGTACGCTTCTCGCGTCTCCTCTTATCTCATCCTTAGCTATGGTAACGAAGTCAAAAACGAAGTTAAGCATGTATGTATGTACGTGATAAGATGCGTGGATGGCTCCAGAAAGCAGTCTGGACTCTGGTGATATATACACCGGGGAGGTCATCCGATCACATTGCGACATGTGAGACATGCGTTGATCAGAGTCAAGGAGTGCATACACATCCGCAGTGAACCCGGCGTGTGTAAAGGGAGGATCATGGTTTACGAGTACAGTACAGTCAATTCCCTCGAAACCCATGCCTCTTTATGGAAACTCACAACATCTATGGGTTTTATGGGCATATGGTTCTAGAGGATCTCCCTCATAATCTATAGATTGAGGTTTAACAGGAAAAGTATAGGTCAAGAGGGAGATTTTTTAGAGAGTTGTTCAAAATATTCATTTCTCTAAATTGTTGTGTACAACAGTGGTAATGACATTGAAGATTACTGTAGTTAATTCTTATTAAAGACTAGACATTAGGCGGCCAGCCGCCACAATTTTCGGGGCTAGGTGAAGCGCTTGACTTTTCCCACTTGCACATCATGTACCATAGAGTCTTCGTACAACTTAATACGCTAGCAATACATAGCTCAATTATCTCGACCGCGCTTAGATCCTTTTGACGATTTGTATCAGGTCCTGTGAGCAGTAAAACTTTGGTTATTAATAAAAATACAACTTTTAGTACAATTTACGCAGTAAAGTGGGAATAATAAAGCATCTCATCAGTAGTAAACATTAAATGCCATGCACATTCGAAATGAAAGATAAATTCTATATTAAGGATTTTAATTCACAACTTTCTACAACTTTGTGTGACTCAGCAGTCGCAAAGAACGTGCAATTTTGAACATCGACTCGCCGTCGCTATACACAAATGCACCAGGTATCATAGAGCGTATTGTTTTTCATTTTGTGTCACCGATTACGCCGTAGAAATATCTGCAACCTATGCCTGAGTTAGCTTTGTTAACATCGGACTCCAGTTCATTACTTACTTTAACAATCCAGGAACGCATACATTTGTCATAGCCCACGACATTGCCAGATATTGAAACTCGACAGCCACTATCAAGAATAGCCAAGTCAACATTCATCATGACCTTCGCATCACAATCATATTGCATTACGAATTCCACAAGATTCTGGGACTGAATTAAAACCATTAGCTTGCTTCAAGCGCAAGAAAAGTAAATACCTTACTTCTTCATCCCACGCGTTATGTTGGACCAGTAATATGAAGTCACAGGCATTGGCACCTCCATCGTTGCGAAGCTTGGAGTACATTACTATACCGTTGCTTGACACTGCAACCTTATTTGCCAAATTTTTTACTTTGATTCCCTTGCTGCCGATTTCAATCGCCGTTTCTTCAGCGATCAAGGCAGTATTGTGACCGTTGCATTGTGATATCACCCTTCCGTCGAGCTTAAATGCATTGTCCGCACAGAGCATGACTTTAGAGGAAGGCGCTACAATCGTTAGGTCAATTCCCTCGAAAGATTCCTTTCCGATAATGACATGACTTCCAAATTTGCGGCGGCCTACTAAATCGGTCTGGGTAGGTTGCTGTTATATGGTATCAGTTTCGACTCAATTCTCGCATTGCAAACACGTACTTCTTTTGTAAGCCAAAATACACTGCTGAAATTCACAAAGAGATTATTATTTTTGGAAATCATCATAATGATACTTTGCCAATATGTACGAATTATAAAAACGCCTGATGGGCCAAATTTTTCGAGAGTTGATTTTTGAGTGAAGCAAGCGTTGCTTAGAGAGATGATTATACCTGGCAATCATGGCAATCGAGCATCATTTATAGTCTCAGGCTCTATTAAGCGATAGTCATTTTTTGTCCTGGCATCATGTTCACTGACATGCGAGGATCGGGCTAGAGTAATTATCATCATGATCCATACTGGTCCAGACCTTACAGAGGATCATTATTGGGACATGGTACACAATGACCGGTCCATCTTGATTCCATTGACCCAGTCAGTTGAATCGTCACAATATACATATTTTACAACGGGGTTACTCTCTATTGAATTAGTTACACTTAATCAACTGGGTTAATTACTCATTACTCTTTTACAAAAGTGCGATTGACAATATTTAGAGCCTTCTCGCCATTATTAGCACCTAAAGATACAGTCACGTTTGACGAACAGGTACAGCGAGACAGCGCTACGTACAATTGCCCGTGCGCGAATACCTCATTAGGCAATACAACTAATACATTATTTAAACTTTGGCCTTGGGCCTTGTTAATAGTCATCGCGAAGGCTAAAGCTACTGGGAATTGATATCTGAAGAATGGGATTGGGAATACATCGTCGCCAGGATGGTATAGCTTGATCTTCGGCATCATTATCATCTTACCCCGCTGTCGTCCAGAGACAATTCTGCAACGTAGCGTAGTCTTTCCACATTCCGACACTATTAACCGAGTTCCGTTGCAAAGGCCTTGCGCTAGATTAAGATTACGGAGCAATATGATCGGTACGCCACGTTTCAAGAGTAGTTGGTGTTTTGGAAATGAAGGTAGGTTGAACGCATTGAGCAACTCTGGTGATACTTCTTCAACATGGTCTTCATCCATTTGGTCAAGAGATACGTATTCTGATAACGGCGCGTCGAGACACTCCAAGACAGCGGCATTCATTACTGCAATGTCAATGTTTAATGGCGTGAGGATACATCTTGCGGAATAGTAATCTCCCAGCTCCCGCCAATTTTTTTGCTGAATTAGAGAATTCGCTTGCTGGTAATGATCAGTAACCACATCAGTGCTAAACTTTTCATCGCCACGCATGTTCTTCACATTACATAATCCAATATCTACCTTTTCGTAATCTTCATTCTGAAGCGCCCCGTTTCCTAGGTCCAGAAGCCATTTACCAAAGACTCCATTTGCTTCGACGTCTTCGTCAGATTGTCCCTCCCTCTTCCTTAAACGCACGTTGACAGACAATGCGAACTTCAATATATATTTCCAAAGCGGCGACCTCTTGAAAGACGCATTTGCTTGTTGTTCGGAGTTCGAATGCCTAATTACTGGCATTGTTTGCCTGAAATCGCCCGAAAACAGGACGCATATCCCGCCGAATGGCGCGGTACTGCCTCTAAGCTCGCGTAGACTTCTATCGACACAATGAATCACATCTTTATTTTGCATAGCAATCTCGTCCCAAACTAAAAATTCGGTCAACATTAATTTGCGACCCAACTTATCTTGCCTGCTAAAATTACACATAGATGAGGCTTCGATTGACAACGGAACTTGTAAGCCAGTGTGAGCTGTCTGCCCGTTTAGCAACAATAGTGCAGCTACACCCGATGATGCTACTGCAATATAGTCGATATCATTTACTACGGCATAGTGTAACAATGAATTAAGTACGTATGTCTTACCAGTGCCTCCTGGACCATCTAGAAAGAAGCACTTTGCATCTTTCTCCTCCAGACATTTCGTAACCGCGGTATAAATTGATAACTGTTCCTGATTAACATTCTGTAAAGCCTCACGTAAAGAGTGTACACTATTTGCAATGTTAATCTCAAGGATATCCCCGCGTTGATACAATGGCTCCAGAAAGGCCAGTTGATCGTGGTCTTCCTCTGGAAGGCCAGCATCAAGCAAAGATAAGTCCATCTCTTGCAGGCAACGCCGCAAGCGGTGTAGTCCCAACACTTCATTCATTGACTGGTCAGGTTGAAGATCGGGATGAAGCCGTGTTATATCTTTTTCGCAATCGTCGCTCAAGTCTGCTTTGTGCGAAAGCCACAAAGCGAGTGGGTCAGCTGGAGGCGAATGCTTCAAAATCAACGCAAAGTAATGTCGTAATTGAGACCCAGTGTACCAACTCGCAGCTTCAATCATTGAGGCGACATAATGCTCATCCCCGAGTAATAATCCTAGTTCGTGAGCAGCTTGTCGATAAGTATCGCAAATTCTGCCATTGACGGTTCGAATTGCTTCAAATGAAATGGCACCACGAACGTTGGCGAGTAGCAATCTCAAGTAGTAGCGCTCGCCCGTGTAAATAGAGGCAAAATACGTCCTAGATAGTGTTTCAGAATGGTTTGTACGTTCTTTCCAACGGTTTTGCTTGCTATCCCAAGAAAAATGTTTAATCATATCGCTATATAATAGCAATACAACAGGCGTAGAAGACTTCTCTAGGACGTAACGCTCTTTATTCAACCTGAAATACTCCGTAAGGGTCGTTCTAGCTGCACGTCCACTGTCAATATTTGTTTCAAGCCTCTCATCGTCTATCCAGTAGACCTGTTGTGCGTCTTCGAGATGCAATGATAACCTTTGAACGGCTGGATAGCGTCCACATATTGGAAATTTAAATAACCGCCAGCAAGCTATCAATACAAATGGCATTCAAGGTCAGCTTGATCCACACTTACAGCGACAAAAAGATGAATACCTTCAGCTGCGCTAACATATCGTCCATCAATATGTTTAAGTGTTTCATCATTGCAAGTAAATGAAAGTGCGGACCGATCGTGACCTTTAGAGATGTACTTGTAAAGGTATTTCACGGCCTTAATACCTACTGATATCTCGACATTAATATGACATTCGTATCGAAGAAGAAGGTATGGATTGTAAGGCACAATGTCTCGGCTTGTAATAGCACGACCTGCTTTTGCAGCTGATCTTCCTGAAGCCGGACGTCGATATAAAGGATAGGCATTGTCAGGAATCGTTGTAACATTGCAGTGCGCTCGAGGATAACCATATTTACAGCTGTTCTTCCTCCAGCAGCCTCTCCCTTCACATGGACCGTGAACCATAAGATTGACTACCAAATCATGAAGCCGTGGATTGTCTCGTGGGCAAGGTAGATCGGCAGAAACCTGTAAATCAATTTGAGATACGGTGCGAGGTATTGACGCTTCGTCCATAATAAGAATCAAATGGGCATGTGGGAGTAACCGTTTCTGGAACTCGATAGTGTATACCCATGATAAACATTTCCCAAGCCGGCCACGCACAGTAACATCTTCCAACATTGCCTCAAACTTCATAGCAAAGACTCTGGCAACCAGATCGGGACGATCTTGTGCAGTTTCGCCTGGTCGTAATTCGTTGACGATCTCGTCCCACGTAGGTTTAGTAGTCATTGTAATAAAATAGGCTGGGGGACCAACTTGTTGAACTAAAGCCATGGCATCATGATATAGTTCTGACATATATCGTGGCCCGCCAACAAAAGAGGATGGCAACACCACAGTTTTGGTCGGCAGTAAATCGTTCCGACCCAATGCCTCCATCAATCCGTGATAGATTGCAGCTTTGATTTTGACTTGATTACTCCTCACAAACTGTAATCGCCAGTGTTCGACAGCCACATACATATCGACCAATATTTCTTGAAAAAGGGAGCCGGCTGCAATAAGAGTTGAAAATGTGTCTGGCCGCGTAAAAATCATGTGTGCAAACCACTCGAGATTGGTAATTTTACCGTGACGATCTAAAACGTAACCATGAATCAGCGTGAGACGCTTACGAAACTTGTCTTTAAAGAGACTAACGTAAAGCATTTGGCTGACGATAATTAACGTCATACCCTTGCGTTCCATAAGGGAAGAGAATGGGATATCGCAAGGCTAAATATGAAGTATGTAAACTCGATAGTCGCTCGTAACCCCCTTGCTGGCGGTAGAGGAGAATATCACGCTCTAATTCGCCTACTAATCCATCGCCTTCGACAATCATAGCCACTTCATTAGCGGTCGGAAAATTATATCGGCGAGCATCGTGCGTGGTATTCGGCATTGTCTTGAGCTGAACTGCAATTTCCGGATAAGTTTGCAGGATATCTCCTGCGTATTTGAAGATCTTTGCAAACGGATTGAAGCGGTAGAAAAATGATTGGAATCCTTCTAGGATGCGCACATTTAATTTCCGGTTAGATAGTGCTTCTCGATATACTGCTTCACTTCTATCACCACTGCCCATTACGTATACTTGCGCATACCGGGCGTTTTTGTCATCGTCAGGTAACAGGCCGGAAATTCGATGGGAAAGAGCACCATTGATACGAAAAGTGTTAATACCCATTGGGCCATTCACTGTATGATCTACCTTAGCACCGAGTGAAGTGAAAGATAGACTGTTGTTATACGCTCGGATATCCTTTTTGAACTGTTTTGATGCTATACATTTGTCATTAGCACAGTTTTATCGTGACTTTCCAAATCTACTCACCAGGATCTTGGCTTGTCATAAGATGTTGCAACCATTTCGGGGTCATGCGCTTGCTTGTGTAATCAACAGGAAGAGTTACTTTACCATTCTGACAGCAGGAAGAGTAGGAATGTGAATCCTTTTTTTTTACGGAGACGGGCTTCTCCTCGTGCCAATGTAGCGCTTTGCAATGCAGACAGACATCGTCACAACGCCCGAGCCGGTGAGGAATCTCGATGTTGAACTTCGTTGTTAAGTATGCCTCGGTAGACTGGCCGGCATTATTTATGGCACGACCTGCTTTAGGACGCCGTCGGCCAGGAAGACCTTGAGAAGCAGCAAGAGCAAGGGTCATATCTAATGAGATTGATGTTTCTGCTGCGCAGACGTAAATTGTTAGAAGAAAATAGTCTTCAGAACGCAAATGATGGATGCGAATAATACGACGCAAGCGAATAATTCGCGGGTTGAAGCCTACACTTGACCGGAATTAGGCAGGATTGCAAGTACAAACGTTGCGAAAGACTGATTCGAGCATCAAAGCCTAAAACATCAAACACTTACCAGTCGTTTCATGTCACGGCAGAACACAAAGAAGAATGTGCAATCGAACCTGTCTCTGCTTATTAATTGCCAAGGCTGGGCGGAACAGCGGTTCATTAACAATTCTCGCACGTAGAGCGAAAATGACCGCTCGTATACTAAATTGAGGAACATTAAACCGTAAGGCTGATGATTGTATTGGATAGAATAAATCATGCGCAAAACCGTCAACGGTTCTGGAATAGACTACTGGATCAGGCACTTTGTTGGCGTCTGTTGTCAATTTCGATTTGTAAATCACCAGCCATAATGCTTACGGACCGATCATATTAAGCATACTTAAAATAGTGGTAAACTCAGAAACGGTATGTATAGGCGGTGAGTGCAATACGTAGAAAACCAGCAATTCGATATATTTGTGCGGGAGATGAAAACAAAAAGAATACAATTAACAACCCGACTAATAGGGGTAACAAAACCTTCCAGCATAGTCTTGCCTCATAACCGGATAAAACAACTACGACATGTAGGTAAAGAATTGAAATGACGATGTTCAGTGGAATAGACGAATACTGGCGATTACGATGCTTCTTGTCGTTGTCCAGCTTAATTGTTGTGCGTTAACATCTAGTACACAAGACCGGAGAAGCAGATCAACAAAAACGGCGGCGTGAATTATTCAATAGATGGACTTGATTTTGGTATAAAAAGCTTGCCTTATCAATAGCTTCCAAGACAACCAATTCGGCTTCAGTAAGTTCGTAAGGTGCAAGCTCAAGCGGAGCATTGTGCGTATGAGCTATCGTGAATGATTCAGTTAAATCGGCATCGTCGCAGAATAGCATAATTGCTTACCAGTTGACTGGTCATTAAAACTGGCCTTCGCGAGATCAGCTGGGGTCATATATAATACATCGAGGCTGTATTTTTTCCCATTCGTCACAAATCGCCAAGCGGAATACGGTGCGGCTCGTTTGGGTTTCTTGCCATCCACAGCAACGTTGAAATCGACAGTACATGCGGTTCGAAAGTGCCCAAAAAGGCCGCAGCGAATGCATTGGTCGAGACCAGCCCAAACGCATGGGTGAGCTCTATTAGTAATCTTTAGTGGGCGTATTTCGGATTGATCACGTTCAGATAAACTATTAAAATACGCGAGTTGATCAGGTGTAAGCACAGACATGATAGTAATTGGACGGAATTTGGAACTTAAGGTCGGTTTGGGTAAATGAGACTGGAACAGAAGTAGTTTATCTACTTTATATTATGAGCGTAGATGCTTCGAGGTATCAATAAGAGAAACTAATAAATAAACCAACAAAGTCCGATCGGCTCGGCAATCGTACGCATATGGGCTTTGCTACAAAAGGTATCATATCATTGCTTTGAGTATCACATGATTAACGTAAATGCTAGCGATAGCGTCAATAATGTTCGCAGGAGTACTATTTAGGCATATGCGCCATTGTAATGACAGAGTACAGATCGTACTCTTCGGTACAACATATCATTCGAGAACTTAACGCATGAGTATAAACATAATGTTGATTAAGATTGGGAGAATATATCGAAGGATATCGATATCTGATATACGGATTAACATTGACTCAATTATAGGAAATAGTGAGGATTTCGTAAACTCTCGGCGTATGCAAAACATTATGTTGAGGGTAATACACAATGACACAATCACAAAGTAACAATGTAGCCGAAGAAATGCCGGATTCTATCGCGGATTGGAAACAAACATATACGATTAAAAAGACAATTCTTTTTTTGTACATTTATAGAACAACTTTTGTACATTTATATACAACAATGGCTTAAAATCGAACACTATATCAATCTATGAACATTTAACCACCCGGTAGTTGGGGTTGGAAGATACACAGTGGAAGTGAGTGCACTATGCACCGCGAGTGCGTTTAGCGGGAGGTTTAACTTCGCTCTGTTGCGATGTGCCCGGGCTTTGACTGGATAAAGGCGTAGGGCTAGGTAAGCTCGTTGCTGCGTTTCTAGTGTGGACAGCAGGAAAATCAAGCCTATAGAATTATAAACATCAGCATCAGCAATTGAAAGAGGAGAGACATATCTTACATGGGAACAAAAGAAGTGCTTGGCTCAGACGAAGCGGTTGATGGCGATGAGAGAAGAGCATCGTCCGGCCTGAGTAACAATATTAGTACCAAATGGTAATGACCAAAGACAAACGTACACACCTGGGCAAACGAACTCTGCCAGCTTTGGTTGTTCGAGTTTGGGCGGTTCCGGCGAAGGTCGTGGGTGTGTTAACATTCTCGTGGCCAGTAGCAACTGAAACAGAATAAACCTAGAAACAATGCGTCAGTAATAGTCAAGTGTTCATACATGCTTCACGCACATCTACTTGCAATATATGACGCTCGCGGTCATTGCCGGTTATAAATCCATTAATGGTAACTTCGCGACCTTTTTGGAAAAGATTTAAAACCTTGGCTAAATTTCGAACGGGCCGGCACCAGTATTCGATATGAAACTCGACATTGTCGCCGGCCTAAAAGAGGAAAGTCAGTAAAGGGAATAAATATAAGTTAAATGGGCTAACCATGGGGTCCCAATCAGTGTGCCGAATTATGGAGACAGTGGTGGGCTTGCCCCCGTGAGCAGCCTCTTGGACCGTACGCCGATCGGTTATAACACCAATTGAGCTAATAGCAACGTTATTAATCAAGTTGCCAGGAAAAGTTTCAGCGCTCCCGGCATGGATATGATGACTCTGCTCGTGGATAGCATGAGGTATACGCGGGGCGTTCGCGGCAAGTAATTTGGCTTTTAAAACATATATTTCGCCAACGGATAAACCAGTGCCAGCACTGGCGTAGGATGAGAGGAGGATAGGATGCTCGAAAGGAGACGCGCCGTCGATGCCGGTGCAATTAAGACCTGAGGTGACAGTGGAGTAGCCTGATTGAGAGGATTGGCTTCCCGGACCCTATCAATAAAACACCGTATTAATAATACAGCCATGAGATAAGAAGGGAAAGAACAGTAATCAAAAATTCACCGGAGCAGTAATTTCAAAAGCGGAGCTTATATAAGCCGGCTGAGAGCGACGTGGACCAGCGGACATAGTCTTGAGGGAAAGGATTCTTTGGGAAGAGTAGTAGTACACGGAGGGACGATAACTGTTATAAAAGCGACGAATAGAAAATTGTGGGAAGGGAAAACAGATGTTGAGGCAGTAGCTCTAAATAGCGAAAAAAGCAAGGCCAATATCATAGCTCTCGTGGAAGTTGAACCAGGAAGGACCACGTGTAGCATTAAAATCGCACCAACAATAAAAAAATTGGCCTAAAGACCAGTCTAGACGTTCATCGGTGCGGAGAAGGCAATGAATGGAAGCGTGAACGGCACAGGGTAAGATTCAGATGAGCAGCGGCAGCTTGTCGCAAGTTGAGTGATCTAATTCAATTTCGACGTATAGCTGACGACAACAAAGTCATTAAGCGTTAATAATAGAATACACCAGCGTAGGTTTTTTTCACAGTAACATAAGTTTGTAGTATTATAGGAGTTGAACCCGGAGGGACCACGTGTAGCATCAAAATCAGACCAAGAATAGAACAATTGGCCTAAAGCCGGTCTAGACGTGCATTGATGCGCAGCGGGCAATGAATGAAAGCGTTAACGACACAGGGTAAAATGCAGATAATGCAAAGAGGCAAGTACAGCGCCAGGTTGTCGCAAGTTAAGTGATATAATTCAATTTCGACGTATAGATGACGACAACAAAGTCATTAGGGGTTAGTAATAGAATGCACCCGCGTGGGTTTTTTTTTCACAGTAACATAAGTTTCTTTATTATTATAGGATGAAGTCAGATACTGAAGCCTGCTTTAAAGAGCGTGTATGAACCAAGCAAATATGTCTGGTAGTAGCACAAATGGAAGCTTCAAAAGACTTTGCTTTGAATGTATCTTCATGCTTAACATACTTGGAAACAACAGAAAGAGATTGGTTAAAGGCTGAGTAGCTCAGGAGAGGAGGGGGAACCTCTATGATTTCTCTTGTGGTATTGTGATCTGCTTTAGTGTCTTGTTGATTGATTGATTCAAACATTTCCTCTGCAGTCCGTTGCTCTAATCCACTAGAGTGCTCTCCATGAGGATTGAGAAGCTCAGCAATCAACATCTGTGTCTGTTGATTGACAAGGTTTAGCTGTTTAAGCTGGTCAAGACCTTCAGCCAACACAGCCCGGGCTTCAGGATCCAAGACCTTTGGAAGGTTTGTGTCAGAGTCTGATTGGAGGCAAGTAGGATTGGCCTTTACTGATCCATCAAGATTTTGAGGTGAGATGATCCCAGTCTTAGGGAAGCAATTTGATGTTTCACTTAAAATAGTAATTTGAGTTGAGAAAGTTTGGCTTACAACCTGACCAGTTCATTGTCTGTGATCTTACCATAAGACTCTCATTTCAAGTCTATATTCTAGATTCTATTTGGGTGTTGATCACCTCACTAACACCATTTTTTAAATTTGTAACATAGGTATACTTATATATATATATAAACCTTTGTAGCTCCTAAGTAACCATTAGGACTCTTGTCAGGGTCATCTAAAAATCCTTGCATTGTTAGAACTCATTAATAAGTGCCACCCTGACAGTCTCCTGGAAAAAACCTATGGGTTCTGGGAATAGTGTGAGGTATGGGTTTAAGGCCACTTTTCCCTGCCCATAAATTTTATGGACCCAAATTTCTATGGATTATCAGGAAGTATGGGATTACAGGGATATGGGTTTTGAGGGAGTCAACTGTATGTGTGTGTGTGGGTTACAGTAGTGTTGTTACATGTAGGGGTTTATAGAAGTCCATGTTCTCCTCCCTTCCCTAGTCTCTCTTCTTCCTTGAGGACCTCTTCATTCCACATTTTCTCTTAGTAGTTTTTTGATTGATTGTTCTTTGGTCCAGGTTTTTAGGGAATCTATCTTGGTGATTGTTCAGTTTGGCTATGGTCATCAAGAATACCAGTTCCCAGTGAAGGTCATGATACTCACAACCTTACAGCATGACTGTGGTTGTGTGTGCACACTGTGACACTGATCAACATGTTCCTCACATATTGGTCTGTGACTAATTTTCCCCCAGTGTCATCTACAACAGTATTTAAAAGTGTGTGGTGCTCAATAGTGAAGAAATCTGCTCTGATCCTCTTGGCTTAACAAAGCCCTTGGAGCACCCACTATATACGGTAGAAGAGGTGTTTTATTGTAATTTTTGCGGTCCCAAACACAAAATATAATTATGTGCAGGTTAACTCACCAGAATAGTTAAATATTTAGGGTGCCCAAAACTAGTACAGTTGGCTTCATCAAAGCCCAACTACTGTGTGCCTGCAAAGCACAATTTCAACTTTGAGCTGAATCATACACATCTCCCAATGTACAGTACCATTCAAGTGGTTTTTGTAATCACTCAGTTCTGTAGCAGTACAGGGGATTTCTTTATAGGCAGATTTTAGTGGAAATGCTTAAGGGGGATCTCAGTGTTGGATGTTGGTTCAAACCAGAAGGTTACAAATGCTAGGCATGGGGACGTGTACATATGACACATATTTAAATGCCCAATGGACTCAGGGGAGCTATCTTTAATTTTATGAGGATGGATCTGTGTCAGGCCAAAAAATGGTTTCAACATTTTGGCCACTATTTCAAACCAAGCATATCTATGTACAGCTTAATACGGCCTGTATGCTTATATGTGTGCATATATATGGGTTTAGCCCCATGAGACTATGGTTTTATACCCTACATCTGCCAGTCCAATGGTCTGCAGAGCATTGAGCAATGTCAAAAACAGAGAGCCAGCACAGGATACAAACCAGGGACCATTAGAATTCACCTTTCACCCAACTCCGCACCTTTCACACTGAGAGTGACACACAACTCAAGAGGGATATTATTGCTGATAAATCTGGTCCTCCAAGGCCAAAATTTCAAACCCCCCTGCGGGGACAGTTGGGCTTTGATGAGACCCACTGTATGTTTGAGCCACCTTCCTGAAAACATACTCTGAAAATGCTGATTTTGCAGGGAAAGTGGACTGTAGCCAATCTTATTTCCCCCCCAAAAAAACCTTGAATCTATGTTCTTGACACCTTTTTGAAAAAGGTTGCTCAAACATAATAGTTTTGAGTACCCTAATTTGACCAAAGATCCCGCAAAATCCACGATGATGAATCTTTAAGCAAGGGTTAGTTGAATATTCTTTGAAATTTCTGTAGCTATCCTTGTTCCTGCTCTCCAACTACTCCCAACAACTTGACTTCCATGTATATCACCTCAAACTGCTTACCTTCCATCTCAGTCTTGTCAACACCTCAACATCCTCTACAGTGCCATTCAATATATTTCTATTTATTGTTTAAGGTGATCTTGCACAATCAGATTGATCAACCATTTGGATTGTGAAAATTTGCTAAAATGAGGATAATCTACTGATAGGGGACTTTGTTGAGTTTAGAGTTGACAAATCAAAGAGATACTCTTAGGTTGTTAACCACATGAAATCCACTATGGTACACTTTACTCAAGCAAGGGACTTAGTTAAGCTCCTCTGGTATATATGTCCTCAGTCCCGGATCAAAATTGGACTTTACAAGCAGTTATTGCCCTTTTCCCACCATTAGCAATTCAACATATCTTTTGGCATTTGATTTCTTTAGTTGTTCAGAAATACCTGATTGACCATGAGATTCAATAAAAACTCAAAACTCAAATGTGCTCTACTGGGAAGCTCGTGGTGACTCCAGATGTGGTATGGTTGTGGTCTTGCACCTCATTCCAACCATGACTCTCACTTCATACCGATGAATTACGTACTCCTTCTTGACCTGTGAAATCAGATGTATTTTGAACATGCATTACGAGCAGGATCTTATCTTACATACTCAGATATCTCTATAGTTCGGAAATCGACCCGAAGGGTTTGGATATGTGTACCGGCAGAGTGTTTTCCTTAGAGGCCGAACGATCATCTCTGAACCATACTGTCCACGTAATTGGGAGGATCCGTGGTGGGGAATTAAGTAAAGTGATCGGTACAAGTGTCTGATTTAGCTGCCGAAGTAGAAACAAGCGAGTAAAGAATATGCGACTGCATATCTATGGTTCATGAGCTCGGGTTTCAAGATAACTCGACCATTAAAAACTCAGTTTGCATCATTTCAAAAGATTTCACATTCTCCCGAGTCCCACTTGATCTTTGAAGAGTCGAATCTGGATTAGTCCACTCCATCAGTCATGAGTCGGTCAATCTTTTTCAAACGACTATGTTTTAGTGTATCTGTCCTGAGCCTTGTGTCAACTGTCCAAAACACCCAATCCCAAGGAACAACGTTGGAATTGATCATGCGCAATCAGGAATCTTTATTACATGGTGATATTGATAGGAGTTCCAATTCACATCTTTCAAAGGTGAAGTCTGAATTGAAGAGAAGTAGAAGCACGAGGAAACAAGAATATAAACTCATTTCAGATCCCATAAGTGAAACCCACATAACAAAGAGGATCCACAATGATCAATCAAGACATGTTGCTGAAAAAACTTTTGAGATGGCAAAAGAAGGGTCAAATTTGGATTTCTTGACGTGAGAAATCTTCAGGTGTTAAAAATATCGGAACCTTCACTCCTGTTTAACTAATCAATGTTGTATTAGAATCCATTTGCAACCCCACCTTTGGTCTTGGCAAGAGACAAATCATAAGGTTTTGAGAGAGAGTAAGACAACAAACACTGCCGTGGCAGATTATGAAGAGGGAGAGTTAGAAGAAGGACGTAAGCCATCATGAGTATTTCAATGAAAAAATTAATGATGGTTTTTGGGGGCTATCTGACCGGAACTTTTTCCATAGAAGTGATACCCAATAGACAGTTGGACTCCTACAGAAAGCCAAAAATCAGGTTGGACACTCACTGCAGGTGTGAACTCTATCTTGAGTAACAGTGTTCTGTGATGGCAAAGCTGACTGTATTTCACATTTCAAGGCTTGAAAGAGGGTCAGGGAACAAAGACAAGAAGAAACTAGCCCCACCTTTAAATGATCCTGGTGGTGTATTAATGGAAGAAAACCATTACAGTGGGCAGAAAGGTAAGTGGTTTGATCCACATTACTAGAGTTGACATTGGAGTCAGATAGAAGCAAACTGGTTCATCTGACCTTGGTTATTGTTTGCACAAAGCCCTTTCAGTGGAAGGGACCCACTTCCATTCCATGACAAAGGCAAGGCAACAATTGAAACATGCCAGATTGGAAGTGTACTCTGAGGCCAAGAAACCCAGGGAGGAATCATTGAGAGATGAACTTTCCAATATCTTGGTAGGTTTGGAAGCTAAAAGGGCATCTTCAGGCTATATGAATATGAGGTTACCCACAGTCCAATTCAATAGATTGATAGAGATTGAAAAATCCATGAAGAACAAAGAATGGAACCAGGTTTTGATCCAAGTCCGTGTTTCTCTTGGGAAAAATCCATGGAAATACTGGGAAAGAGCTATCAAAGCTCAAATTGAGCAGTTCAAATTAATTGAAGATTGGAAAAGTACCAAGATTATTGCAAGTGATAATCTCAAGGATTGTATGAAGCTCTTGAAGGCTGATGAACATTGGCCAGTCTATGTTGGAATTGAATACAAAACCTTTCAGAGAGCCATGAATTTGATCAAAAGAATGCACTCAGAAAGCAATGGACATGATCTCAGAGAACTATGCAAATTGATCCAACCAAGACAACTTCAAAACAGGCTATCTAGGATGGAATTCATGTCCCAGTGGTCAGATATCATTCATCAGTTGTATTCTGATGAAGAGCTTAAATCTAAACAAGAAGATGGATTTGACCTATTGGTAATAAATCTGATGGAGCAGGCTATATATATGGCAACTCAAATACAGACGGAAACCTCCTGTTTAGATACAAAAGACAAAAAGGCATGGGACGTCTTTGTAATACTTTTCAGGGTAATGGGTGGGGAGATTCATAACAGTCATATTAACCATATCATACCCCAGCTCAGGGCATTAATGAACCCATACTGGCGCCCGTCAATTGAATTTGAACTGTTTACATGTGGATCAACTCCTCAATCCCACAGATTCAAACATGGATTTGAGATTGCATTGAAGCAACTTGAAGGAATCCAACATATTTATAAAGATTCCATGAATAGTTCTTGTTTTTTTAGACTTATGAGGATGGCAGGAAATTGGTCTCTTCCTGATATCCTTTTAGGAATACACAATGGTATGGAATTGAAAAAATTCAAGTCTTTTGACAAATTTTCTAACTCACACCACCATTCATATAACAAAGAAGTGGCTCAGTTTGAGAAGAAGGAAATGAAATCACTACAAGAGATATACTTTCACACATTTCTCAAAGCTCGCATGGAGCTTCAAAAAAGGGGAAGACTTCTATCCTATAGGCCTTTGAAATCTTTAAGAGCATCATGACCTACCATAATGTACTCAAAAGTGGATGTCAAAAGAGGAGCATAGCAGTTGTTTGTTGTACTATATTCTACTAAGTATTGATGGCATCAGAATCCCATATCTTACATTTCACCTATGCCCATCTATGTGTTATATGAGGAGTTTGTGATTTTATGATTAAATATTGGTTGCTGATCAGAATGCTAGAATTTTTTTAAACACAAAAAAATGTTCTGCTCCCACATAGGGGTGCTTGTGGGTGTATCAAGTGACTAAATCCACCATGATACATAGGGGAAGGAGAATAATTTTGCAAAGTTCTGAAAGCTTTTCAGACATTTGAGTAAACATTCCAGAAGAAGTGAGTATTTTCAGAGAGAGAGGAGTAAATAGATCTGACAGGCTTCTGACTGTTTGGGAACATTGCCTTTGGTGATAACCCACCATACAACTGATTGAAATAGACCACTTGTCACTGTTTGTTAATTGACGGCTGGACCATTAGTTCAGTCTCCAATTTGCACTGGGGAAATACCAATGTGGGTATTATTTGCCTTCTTCTTCCACTTTGGAGTGCTAATTGGAAGGTGGGATTTGTGTTTATTAATGGATTCAAATTTAAATATGTAAGTTCTTCAAGGATATTGATGGATCAATTGATATGTATCTCTTGCTACCATGAAAATGTTCATGTTGGAGTAAGATATAAGCTACTCAGATGGTCACAACCAAGTGAGTCTTGACAAAATGAGACTCAAACAACTGTAAATCAATGCAGCTAAGTGGGTAGACATATTGGTAAAATTTGAACAGGTTGGATTTAGTACAAAGGGAGTTCAGGAGAGTGGTGTTGTATTACAATCACTGATCTGGGAATTTTTAGAGGGAATCATCTGGATTGAAATTTGTTAAGATGCTATCTTGTTATGTGGTCAAAGATTGTTTTCCATGTATGGTGATTAAACAGGTTGAGGTAGAAGTTGTGAAGTAGAAGAAAATATGTGATGCAAGTTTTAGTGTGGAAGATAATGGAGATGAAGAAAGGGGTTACCTGGAAAATTGTATCTAGGGGTCTTTCTATTGCCTTTTTTATTTTATTTCCCCTCTCTTTCTGCTTCTTTTTGTGTCAAAAAGACACTTAGTTTTCCCTCTAAATCAAATCTCCTGTGCTCTCAATGATTATCTCAGTACTCATACTAAGACCATTATCTTCAACATAGATTTATTGATCTTTCAAAATCTGTTAACCCATCTTCTTACACATGCTCCTCACAGTTCTGTTTGGGGTTTCAGGTTAGTTGTTTTGTTCATGGTGTAGACTGTTCAAGCTATAGTCTAACACAGTTCTTGTGCCCTCAGGTTTCTGATCCATACTGTGGACCTATATCACAGAATAGGCTACTCCATATTCTTTGACATCTAGAGAACAATTTACTTTGAGAGCTCCTTAGAATTTAGATGAACTAATCTCGCTTGATTAGTGGATTGAAGTGTTTTATCTACTGTCAGATATTTTGGCCTTATATACCTTGCTCTGTCTGCCTTTGGAATCTTTTCCCTCCATCAAGGAAAAGAATTTTAGAGCTGGGTTATTACCAATACCTGTTTTTACTTTTATTGCTATATGGAGAATCCAATTGATTTACTGTCATACAACATCCTGTATCTGTAGTTTATTTTTCTCTTCTACTTTCTCTTGTGTATTCCTTGATTATTCTCCGCACATCTCTCTCCCAGGTTTGTTGAGTTTGAAACTCATTCATCTTCTCTTGCCTCAGCTTTGTCTTGTTAAAACCTGCTGAAAGTGCTGTGAACCTTTATCAAGGTATGTTGGATAAAGTGATTGATTTTGTTTCCATCTATCAAGGAAAAGTATTCTAAAGTTTTCCTTGTTAGCTCCCTCGTCTGTCTTTCCCAGGTTTATCAAGTTTAGAACTAGTTCATCTTCCCTTGCCTCAGTGGTGTCTTGTCAACACCTGCTAAAAGTGTTGTTGAACCTTCATAAGTTTTGTTCCCAAAAGTCTTACAGGACCAAGCTGGTTCATTTCATGATCTTACAGTTCAACTGTTTGGAAAAACTGGTGATGGATATGTGAGATCAATTCCATACCTATCCTCTCCTCCTAGGGAGCTGTACTGACCTATATAAGTTCAGGTGAGTGTTCATCTGATAGTATCAAGGATCCTATGAAAATTACAAATTAACCAAATATAAATGGTGACTGGGATGAAGTTCAGCAGATAAGAAAAGAGAAAAGAAAAAATTTTGGACTATGAGCTCTACATATTGAGATATGTATTTTGATCAAATGCTACAATTGGGGTGGTGAAAGATTGACTTCACTGTGTTGAGTACATCTTGATCAGAGTCCTCATATCAGATTCTGGTGTAATATAGTGTGGAAGGTAATATGATATGGTTTCAGGGGTGTGATGGAGCTTGAGGTGTCCCAATTTGGAGATTGCTGGAATGTGATTAATGTGGATATGCGATTGGATATGGATCTCTTTCACATTTGGGAATGACTAAGATTCATCTACGTGGTGAGAAGTGCTGAAACACAGAGTCAGTACATGTGAGCAGGAAAAATAATTCATTCCTAATCATTGACCTGAGACAAGGGATCAGTACATATGAGTAGGGAAGGGGAGGGAAGAACAATAACCAGACCACTACAAACAGTAGTATGAGTCACATGTATATAACTCTTGAACACTATGAACGTGTTCAATTTTAAACCCCTTTCCGGACCACAGAGCATAGTGGAGAGGTGGTTCTGCTATGAAATTTCATTCATTGGTTTTGCAGATCAGAGCAACCACTAAATATGAGGATAAAGATAGTGGTACCAAAACCACTCCACAATTTCTATTGGCTGTGGTATTTCTCCCAATATCAGTGGGTTTAACCTGATTCTCACTCTTCCAGCTGTGGAATTGACCACCACAAACTGATGCTACCATTGAATGGAAGCTCCTTGGATCATTTTTTTTCACTCAAAGTCTCCCATAGATGTGGCTTTCACTTTTTCATCCTCACCTGCATCATCTTTCATGGAACTCAGATTTAGAAATTTACAGAAGTTGTTAAGATTTTCACCTCATATATGTTTCTTTAGTGGCTAGTCAAGATGAGCTCTGGACCCAAGTTTTGGCTGGGTATCTGTAAGATCCAGATGTCAGACAGGTCCATGGGGCCATTGGGTGGCTGGATAGTCCAGCCGGTTTGGTATCCAAACACAAAGATGAAAACATCAATATGTGGTTGGATATCTGCCAGGTATTTTTGATGTGTTATTGGGTGCCTTGCTGGCACAAACCCCCTACATGGACAGCCCCCATCTAGCAGGCTCTGGTAGGCCTGAGACTACCACTGACTCCAAGAAGACTTTGTGAAAACTTCAGAAAGGTTTCAAGTAAACTTCAATATGTGTTCAATGAAACTTCAATGTAACTTCACATGGGCATAAGATCCAGCACAAGTGACATGGATGAATTATATGCAGGGAATGAAACTGGCCAGCTCTGAGATCAAGGGGCCCAGTTTACTTTTTTTCTCCTATTCCCAATTTGTCAGAAATTGTCTTCACTTGTCATCTCAAAATTCAAAACCAATTAATCAACCAATACAATAACAGATGTCAAAAGCCAATAATGACAAAATATCTTTTGTTTCCAAAATATACATTACAAATTCAATGGCCATTGTGATCTCTTACTGCATATATATTGTGTCTTTGTTGTGGTTGTCTTGCACCAATTCCTAAGGGTGGATAAGAAGAAAATTAGTATACAGAAACAAATTAAGAGCTCATAAGATGTGATTTATGAAATGATCACAGGTATTGGAAGGGGTGAAGGTTGTGATATTGGTGATGGGGTTCAGTGTGCTTTCTTTTGACCCTTGATTGTACCATCCAGTCCAGTAGAAGAAGACTCTTGGTGATGAACATTGAATCCTGCTGATTATGTTTTTTAACAATGGTGTGATGTTGGTTTGTGCAGGGGAGCTGAGACTGATGTTCCTGGGGGTCAGCAGTTACAGTACAGGCTTGATCTGAGGCCTTGGGTCCCAGTAAGGTCATGGGAATTCAAGGCCAGCAGGGGGCCTTTTGAATAGCTACTGCATGTGATGTTCATCAGGTGCATATATTGCAGGAACCCAGGGGAAGGTATCATCAGGTTGAGGCCAGTGGGAGGCTGGCTGCATAGCTTCCTATGAATATTTGAGTGTCTTGGAATCAAGTCTGACCCCTGTGGGTTTAAGGTCTAAGAGCATGCGCAATAGCACTTTGAGAACTAAGTCCTACACAATATCTAATAAGAAAGGTTCTGACCTAAGAGCATGCGCAATAGCACTTTGAGAACCAAGTCCTTCACAATATCTAATAAGAAAGGATCTGACCTGGATAATGGTACAGATTATTATTAGTATGAGTTATCTCTGATCAATAACTGATCTCTGGGAGCTAAAAGAGACAAGAGTTTCTCTTTCCAAAGATATGTATTATTATTCACCTAAGAGCATGTGTAATAGCACTTTGAGAACCAAGTCCTACACAATATCTAATAAGAAAGGTTCTGACCTAAAACAAGCCACAATTAAATTAGAAAGATAAAAGATAATAGAAAAGAAGAACTATCAGATGTACCTGGATAATGGTACAGATGATTATTAGGATGAGTTATCTCTGATCAATGACTGATCTCTGGGAGCTAAAAGAGACAAGAGTCTACAATAAGAGGAAACATAACAATGATTAAGAAACAGAAAGATTAATATGTTTAATACAGAAATAAGAAGTTGAAATATACTTACTTCTCTTTCCAAAGATGAGGAAATGGAAGTACAATTTGGATCAGCAATGACTGTTATAAGTATTGACTGTCATTTGATTTGATGGGGGTGAATTCTTTTTAAACCATTCCTCAACGGATAATCTCAAGTAAGTCTCCTTCTCTTTTCACTTGTCCTCTAACATTTTCAATTTGACATTCTTCTTCAGTCAATTGCACATTTCAACACTTCTTCATGTGAATCTCATCTGTTGTATATGTAGCAGGGACCTGGGGCCAGGCATCATCAATTCACTGCCAGCAGGAGGCCTCCTGCATACCTCCATCATGTAATTTCTGTCACATGTGTATGTAGCAGGAGTTTGGGGCAGGACTCAGGAACTCAAGGTCAGTGGGAGGCCTGCTGCATAGCTCCCTCACATAATTATCATCAAGTGTATATGTGGTAGGGACCCAGGGTCAGGTATCATCCAATCAAAGCCAGCAGGAGGCCTCCTGTATCCCTCCAGAGCTGTTGAGATGGTTGCAGGCATCAGCTTAAGCTCTTGTGAATTTTCTTTGAAATTACTTTGACTACTTCCTGAAGTTGTGGTAGTCTTTGGCCTGCCAGAGCCTATAAGTAGATGGGGGCTGTGATGGCCCCAGGATGGACAAAAAATCAGGATTGGTTTTGGTCCACATAGCTTTTAGGCCAGGTTGGTGTTCAAATCCTGGCTGAGAAATCCATGTTTATTGAGCTGATGGATAGCCTCTTTGAGTGTTGGATCCAGGATTTTCAAAAGCAAACCAATTGGATAGTATCCAACAAGTCTGGATGTCCAGACTAACCAATGGTTTGGTGTTTGGAAGGACCAGAGCTGGCTGGATGGTGACTGAAGCTCATCTTGTTTGATTGTAAACTCAAAGGTTCTTGTAATTTTAGACAGATTCAATTTAAATTTAAGACAAGAAAACTCAGATCTATCTAACTTAACATTCATTCATCACACCACAGGAATGATTAAGTGTGAACCCTGATTGAGCAAAGTTGCAGTGACCAAGTCCACAACTTTCTTCATGCACAGATCCTGTTTGTCATAGGTTTGCTAGCTTCCCTTAAGCTATCCTTTTATTTTATTGATTCATTTTTCACTTTAAAGTACTTTTGACTTCATTTATTGCACTGACCAACTACATAGGTCTATTGCAGAAAGATGTCTCTCAAAACTTCTTGTGGGTTTTCTTTCACCATGAGCTTCACTACATATGTGGTACTGTAGTTACATATGTAGTGGAGAACTTGAGGCCCAAGGGCAACTTGACACAAGCTAGCAAAACCTATGGCAAAACCTGGGAAAAACAAGATCTGTGATTGCAGAAAGTGGCAGACCTGGTCACCCTGACTTTACTCAATTGGGGTTCACACTTAATGATTCCTGTGGTGTCATCACATTGAGTAGGGAGAATCCAAAACTTGACACTTGATTGAATGTTAGAGTCAGGGTAAAGACGTGATGATGTGACAGTTTCACTGGGCCAATGGCTTACAAAAAGAATATTATAGGCATGATGAATGTATGCTTAAGTTAAATAGAACATCAACATCAATCAAGCCACAGATCAAACGAAAAAAATGGATTTGAGAAAGTGATTTAAGTATCTGAAATTAACAAAAAAAAATAAAAAACACATTTAAATACCAGAGATGATCAAATGAGTAGACTAATGATCAAGAATTTGGAAATTTATCATTAATTGAAATTCATCTTGAGAATTCATTTAATGAGACTGAAAATCAAATTCTTCAAAGAAAAAACTCAAACCAAGAGATTTGTTAGAAAAAAAAATAGAAGACATTCATTTAGTTCAAGACTTATATATATATATGTACATCTATTCCACTAAATCTTGGACCTTGAAAAGATCAAACCTCAGTTTTGACCTTGATTTAACCCAAGGGAAAACTGGATATTTTCTTTTTCAGTGTTAAATTTTGATACTGAATCTACCTTAAACCAATTGAAAAACTTGATGATGATTTCTTTTTCCAAAAAGTTCAACATCTAATCAAATGATTGCATGTATATATCTAAATCAATGGATTCAAAAAAAGAAAACATTCAAATCTCTCAACCTTTTAATTTTTTTTTCCTTTCAAAAAATCAGTTTCTGATTATCTTTTTTCAAAATCACATATGCATGATCATCCAAAAAAAAATCAATTTTAGAAACCAATCCTGTTTTAAAAAAAATCTTCAAAATTCAAAATTCAAAATTTAAAAAATTCAAAATTCACAAAAGAAAACAAACTTAACATCATTTGTTAGATTTTTTTGCAACACATATATCCAAAGATTTGATAATCAATATTGAAAAATAAATGAAATAAAGTTTTTGAAATAGAAAAAAAATGATATGAATTGATTGAATTGCAAACAACATCTAAATACATGAAAGAAAACAAAATTCAAAAAAAAACCAAAAAAAACCAAAAAAAACTCTCACACAAAGCTTAAATCTAAGATGAATCTAATTTCAAAGTTCTTAATCAGAAAGAGAGATCTGATTGAGATATCTAAATATATCAGAACTAAGAATGAAAAACTTGATTTTTGGATTCGAATAAGTCTTTCAAAGAACCCAAAGTTGTTGTTGTTGTTGTTTTTCTTAATTTCATAAACAGTTTGCATGCATTCATCAAAAGAAAAAGAATCAAGTGAAATCAAAAAGGAAGATCAAAAGGAAATTCCATGAATTCTTGTATCCTCATCCATCATCGAAGTTCTAAGAAAAAACCAAAACCCAAAATCGATTTTTTAGTTCATCTTTTCAACTCAAATCGACTTTCTAATCTCACATCCAAGAAAACCTTTCCACTCACTTTTACTTTCAAAAAACCCACGTAAATGTCTCAATTGCCAAACACACATATAAAACAAAACGATTAATTGTAATAAACTCCAATAAACCGCTCGTCGGTTCACTCCTTCTGAAAGTTCTCGAAACTCAATCTCTCTTTCACGTTGGAATTGTTGTTCTCTTCTAATATCATGTAATCTTGAATTTAATTCTTTCACTCGAGAGGCTAAATCTTTCACATGTTCTTTTTCAAATTCAGGTTGGATCTTCGCTTCTCCTATCGCTATATCTAAATGCATCTTCACTTGTGGGGTTGAAAACCATCCTCCGGTATAATTCGTTCGTAAACAAATCGAATGATCTCCTGCTTCATGTGAGGTAAAAGTAAATTTGCCTTGTGGTAAACCACGTGTGTTCACAATTCGTTCCTGACTATGAGCTTCCTATGAAATCATGTGGTTGTTGTTTTTTTTTTCGAAACATCAAAGATTGAATCAGTGAAAACCAAAAGTGACCATCTCAATTCAAACAAATCACTAACAGTCACAGTGATCTGAACACCTAATTTATCATTCACATGAAACGTATTAGTCTCTGTTGACCATTCTTCTCCCTTATAGTGACCTAATCCAATCCGAAACCATTCATGCATTCATTCATTCATCAGTCATTTAAAAATTTGATGGAACAGATCGAAAGTTCTTCAAGATCATCATCATCATAAAGAGTTTGAAAAAGCAAGAAAAAAGAAAAACGAACCTACGACGATTGTATCTTTTGGTAAACCTTCTAAGAAACATCTTTCTGAACCTGCATCTAAATAAAAGTAAAGAGATGAGATAGGTAAACTGAAACTGATCAAGAGAGGTAGTAAGCTCTTTCTAGATCTCATCTTGGGTTTAGTTGAATTTGAAGGTTTTTTTAAACTTGGATATCAATTGTAAATCGTCTTCTTTGGGTTCAGAGATCTCTTTTACAGTTCAATGAATGGTTTCTTGTGGGTTGAAGTTAAACAGGTGCGTGGAAGACAGCTAAGGTTTCACAGATCGATTGTGACTGGTGATCTCTGTTGTTACATAGGATCAGTTGACTTTGAAGGATGTCACCTCTTGTGTGATGTGAGCTCTAGTACAGTCTAGTGGGTTCTCTTTTCTAAACCCATGAAACTACGTTATGTGATTAGATCGACTTCCTCAAATTCCCATTCCACATTTCAAAAAAATTCAAATCAAATTCCACTTAAACCAAACCAATCCATCCTCAATCTCAACTCACTTTAAACTCATCAAAACAATGCCTGTAAGTCTTCATCTCATCCCCTATCTCTTCATCCCATCCAATCTCATCCAATCTCATCCTCTCATCTCTTCCTTTCTTCCTCTCTCTTCCTCTTCAGCGTCGTTCTTCAAGTAGCTCAGGTGGAAACCGTTCATCCACCAGATCCGCTTCCACCTCAGCTCGTCAACCAGCCCAAGCTCCAGCTCCAGTCCCTCATCAAACTCATTCATCTGTTCCAACCGTTCAAGCTCCTACTTCCAATGCTCCAGGTTTATTCGGTCAAGTTGAGTGATTCGCATTCGGGTTGGATTTTTCCAAAATTCGGAATTCGGATTCCTAAATCTTAAAACACTCTTTTTTTCTTCTACAGATGGCTTCTACTGCTGCTGGTGTAGCTGTCGGTCATACCGTCGGTCATGGTTTATCTAACATGCTCTTTGGTGGTGGTGGTGGTAGTAGTTCAAAGGAAGAGACCTCAGCTACCGCTCCAGTTCAACAACACCAATCGTTTGAAGAACGACGAATGGGTGGTCAATGTGATATTCCAGCCAAAGGTAAGTGATCATCTTCACAATCAATCTCTAGATCTATCCTCATCACCAAATTCATTCATTTGGTGGGGGTTTTTTTCGGTGGTGGGTTTTAGATTTCACAAGATGTTTAGATGCTACTTCTGGTGATATCGGATCTTGCACTTATTATCTCGAACAACTCAAAGCTTGTCAATCCATGTACCAATCTCATTCTCAATCATCTTCTTTTTGATCTCCTTTTTTTCAATTCCCTTCTCTCAACTGATCTATTTGAGTGAAGGGTGAAGTAGGATGTGTGTGAAAGGCTCTCTGTTAGTCTTCATTAAGTCGGTTTCCAATTGACTTGAGATTGAATTAAATTTGATCATTTGGAAAATCATATTGGAATTCCAAACCTCTTGATCTTTCTTGAACTTTACCTCTGTCCCTTTGTTCATCCCCACTCTAAGCTTGTTAAAGAATTTGAAAGATTGAAATTTCATCATGTCTCTTAAGCTCTGGTCTTTTTTTTCTTACCAATTTGTCCCATTGAGCTCAGAATCTTTGGGCCTTTCATCTTGATGTATTTGAGCTCGACCTAGAAGGAGTATTCTCTATACTCACTGTCTCATTGGTTATCTACATCGTATGATGTTCAAGTATGATACTCAGGGGTAGTGATCACCTTCTGAGGTTTGACTGTTCAAATCCAAGGTGTGATCACTTGTTCAGAACCTCATCTACATCTCTTCTCAATAGAATAGGTTCACCAATCTCAAAAAGGATGACTCAAATGTAACTCATCCAGTTAAGTAAAAAGACATCCCACTGAATGAAGATCAGGAAGGATGTGTTAGGAAATCATTCAAGAAGGAAGTCTTCTTATCTCAAGGCTAGAGTCTACCCAACACAGTTCATGAGTCAATTTCGACCTTTAGCTGGTCCAGCTCTGGGATCAGTTTATTGGTTGATTGATGGATGAAGACACAAGAACCAAAAGCTCCTTGAAAGGTGTTGAAAAGATTTCACGGGTTTTTCTATATATCCTGATTGAGAAGATGGAATAAGTTGATGGATTGATGTTTGATACTCTATGGATGACTGTTCTCATTGATCAGTTGAGTTGATCTTCCTGAGATTTAAGTAAATCAAACTTGAAGATGATTTGGTATTGAAGAGATGATGGATTGAAGAGATGATTGTTTCTGTTAAAAATCAATCAATGGTGTTTCTTTTTTTGCGATAGTTTTGAATGTTGATGGTTTATGAATTAAGTGATGATTTAAAGTACAAAGTGTGAAGGTGAGAATTGAATTCAAAATCGAATTTGAAGAGAGATCGAAAAACCCGAATCATCAAGTTGACCAAGTTTGAAGACATTCACTTAATTCATCCATTCTTTCTTGATTAAGTAAATCCAATCGATCAGTCTTCATCCAACTGATCAAAAACTGATCTAATGAAATCACTTCCGAATTAAATTCCGAAAACAATTCTCGTTTTGAGATTAATTCAGATTGATAAGAATCAAAAGTGAAATTTAAATGATCTAAAGCTTGTTTTGGATTAAACCCATTAGAAGATCCGATTTGTTGCATTTGATCATCAATCGAATATAAACTTTCGGAAAGTTGATCAATTACGGATTCTAATCGGTTTAAACTTTCGATGATCTTCATTGTTAATTCATTCTTGCTTTGGTTTAATCGATTTAATGTTCTTTCTTTTAAATCTGGTGAATCATTTGAATTTCTTCTTGATGAGGATGATGATTGAAAAGTGCTTTGATTGAATTGATTTAAGTTTTCGTATTGAGTTTCAATTGATTTTAAACCTTGAACGAAATGAATTGATTCATTATAAATCCTAAAAAGAAAGAAAAAGAAACAAATTGATTAGTTTTTTTGATTTTTGAATTTGAAGTGGATGAAGTAAGTAAGTAAAGAGATGAATTTAACTTTTTGAAATCTTGAGTGAGTTGATCTGATCTGTTTAAGATGAAGATGATTTGAGATCCTCCTGGATTTGGTTCATGAAGTGACATGTTTTGATGATCAAACTTGATGAAGTCTTATTTCCTTTTTGATTGATTAAGAATTCAAAGTTCAACATCAAAGGAAGCTGACTAGTATGGGATTAGACAGGTTTGTTAACTATCCCTAGTATGCTAATAGACAGGTTTGCTATTACCCTTTATCATTTCACTTTAAATTCAACTTCAACTTCAACTTCAAACCATTTTCACAAAAACAAAAAAGAAAAACAAAAAAGAAAAGAAAGAAGAAAGATGTTAAGATTAAATGAAATCAAAACTAATTTCCAAAAAGAAAGACAAATCGGAATCTCATCAATTTTAAAATCCACCATCCTAACTCAAAAGATTTTCAAAAATTTAAATCAAACTCAAATCATTACTAAATCAGATCGAAGTCCCGTCACAAGTTAAATAATCAATCTCTGTTCTTCAACTTTTTTATTGAATTTTTTCTACTTATTCCGAGGTTCTGATGATCATCTCTCTTTCTTTTTCGATTTTTCTTTCATTAGTTGCTGATTATGGTTCACAAGCTATCATAAATTGTTTAATTTCAAAACATTTTCCAAATGATAAAATAATCGGAGAAGAAGAAATTAAAGAACTTCAAACCGGTGGTGGTGTCGATGGTGCTGATCAAGGATCTAATCAAAAATTAAAAGAAATTGAAGAATTGATTAATGAAAGCTTATTAACTGATTTATCATTACTGGAAGATCAATCTATTTGGAATCAAGACGATATCCCGAAACGTTTAAACCAATCTGAAATCTTAAATTACATTAACTTATCTAGTCATCCTGCCGCAAAAGAAACAGAAAAAGGAGAAAATAATGGAGATCGGTTTTGGACTTTAGATCCGATAGATGGTACCAAAGGTTTCTTACGTTCAGATCAATATTCGATTTGTTTATCACTAATCATCAATCAAAAAGTCACTCTAAGTTTCATCAGTGCACCTAACCTATCCATTCATCCATACCTCTCTCCTCAATCTCAACAGTCAAACCTAGGTACTTTATTCTTTGCAGAAACAGGTCAAGGATCGTACCAAAGATTAATCAACCCAACCCAAGAATCAATTTATTCACGACTTCAAATCGATCCAATCGATCTAACCCAATTCAGATCGACCGGAACGTTTTGTGAATCCTATGAATCGGCTCATTCAAATCAAATCTTAAATTCAAAAATCTTATCACATTTAAACTTGATTAATCCTTCGAAACCGATCCGATTAGATTCACAAGTTAAATATGCTTTGATTGCTAGAGGTGATGTGAATGTGTATTTAAGATTACCGATCGATTCGAATTATAAAGAAAAGATTTGGGTAACTTTCTTCATCATCCCTTTCTCTCTCTTCCTTTTATCTTTTTCAAACAAAAAACCAAATTTCTGATCATTCAAAATTTTCTTTTTTTTTCTCATAGGATCATGCAGCTGGTTCATTATTAGTTGAAGAATCAGGTGGGAAAGTGACGGATATGTGGGGTAAACCTTTAAATTTCTCTCTAGGTCAAACTTTGATTCAAAATGAAGGCATCTTAGCTTCTCATCCGAATTTACATCATCATCTCTTGAAGGCTATTCAATCTGTTTCTAAATCAAATTAACTTCTCAATCTTCTCTCTTTCTTTTTTTGTGTAATTTATTTATTTTAGTTTACAAAAAAAAACAAAAATCTGGATGAAGACTAAACTTTTTTTAGATATACATTCATCAGATTAAATGCAAAAGGGAAAAAAAAAGAAGAAGATATCTTATACAAAAAAAAACAAAAAAACCTTACAAGAGATTAAACCAAAGAATCCCAAAACGTTTTGAAAATCCTGAATGTGAAAAAGAAGCAAAATCTTAAATTGATACAGATCAAGACCAGGAATTGAATTGATTTAAAAGAGAAAAGAGAAGAGAGAAGAGAAAAGAGAAAAGTTTGATTTGAAGAAGAAAAAAAAAGATGAAGAAAGAGAAAGAATTGAGAAAGAGAAAGATGAAGTGGTTGAAAAAGAAACCAAAAGGATTGGAAAGAGTTTTATTGAAGTGATCTTTTATGATTAGGTTTGAATGATGATGGTACTGGTACTGTTGGTGGTGGTGGTCGAGACATACGAGTAGAAGATGAAGTTGAGTTTAGAGGGATCGAAATGATTGATCTGAGGGGAGTAGGTGGAGGTGGTTTTTTAGTTTTAGGCATGAATAAACTACTTGGTTTTTTGGATGGAGTCGAATTGGGATTGGAATTGGAATTCAAAGAAGTTGGATTGGGATTGGGATTCGAATTCAAAGTGGAATTAGAGATCGATTTGGATGAGTGAAGATGAGATGAAGTGTTCGTGATGGGTAAGTTGAGTTGAGTTGAGATTGGATTAGATGAGCTTCTAGGGATCGGGATGATCGGTCTAACTACTTTGATCAATGGAGCTTTTGAAGTCGATTGGAATGGAGTAGGTTTGATGATCCGACTCGAAGGCTCAGATGGAGGGGTCGGTTTAGATGGGATGACTTTCACTACTATATTAGGATTTTGAAGATGAGATCTAGGTGCAGGTTGATGGGAGGAAGAAGTGGATTGATGAGTAGAAGTGGATGAAGAAGGAGTTCCGATCGAAGTTGTCAAAGAAGAATTGGATGATTTGAAAGGTTGAGAGATGATGGAAGATTTGAGTCTAGATGCATTAGCATAAACTGCACAAGATTTCTTGACTTGTTGTCTAGCCTTTTCAGCTAATGATTTACTTTGATAAGGACGATGATTAAGATTAGATCGTTTTTGACGTGCGTGGATGGATTGAGCTCGATCAGTTTCTCCAGTAAAGATTGCTTTCCTTTTACCAAACTCGGATCGATTGGCTTGAGTTCGTTCTCTTAATCTTGCTGATGCATCTGCCAAGGCTCTTTCCTTTGATTCTTTAATTTTAAAATATTTCAATCGATTCAATGGTAAATTGATTTCTTCATTTGTATATGGATTAATTGTCTTTGTAGGATATGATGAGTTTGAAGTGATTGATGAATTCAAATTTGTACTTTCATTTGGATAATCTCGTTTTAAATGTAAAGACCAAATCTCATCTGATCCTAACATTAAATGCTATTCAAATCCAAATCCAAATAAAAATCAAATCAACTTCATCAGTGTGTTGTTTGTTTCTTTTAAGATTTCTAGTCATTCAAAAAACAAACAACTCACAGGTGATAAATCTTCAATTTCAACTAATTGATCAACTGAACATGCAAAGAGTACAGGTCTGATTAATTCATAAACACAATTTCCTACATCTTTTAATCCTAATTTTTTGCAAAAGTAAATCATCATCAAACTTCATCAACTTTTCAAATCTTCATCATTCATATATTGAGAATATTTCAAATCTTCAAATCTTACCAGAAGAATGAGCAGTTAGGACTATGATCAAATTCAGATTAGATTAGTAATTCGATAGTTGAAGTTAAAAGATTGAAGATGACAAAAAGACTGACCACGTAAACATGATTCTTTTAGTGAGATCAGCATGATGGGATTGGTTCTCAAGGATGGTGGTTTGAAAAAGTGGATGGAAATGGTTTAAAAGTTAAAATCGAAATGGTCAAGTTCAGAGTGGTAATACACACTGACACCTCAACCCGGGTTAATCGTCTGATCCTCTTCTCGGTACTCTTTCCTCGGTACATTGCCCTCTTTGATCACTTTTTCACATCATCACTCTCTCTCACTCTCTCTCTTACTATTATTACAAGACCCCCAAGAACAAAAAGGAGATTAAACTTCCTACTCCAATGAACCAAAGTGGAGTTGATTCAATCAAACACATCAATCAATGATCATAATCTTCTAAAAAGAACAACATAGAACATAGAGAAAGACAAACAGACCAAAAAGGCTCAATCAATCAATCATTCAATCAGTCATTCAAGATTGATAAGGACCTATATGAACATGTTGTATTTTGATCAAGACTTTGAAAATAGACAAACCATGAAGATAGTTGTGTTGATGAGAATTGAGAATAAAAGTTAAGAGTAGTCTTTGTTGATAACACCAAAAGCAAGAGAAGATAAGTTTATGGTCATCTCTTTATTGGATTCTTGGCTCTTGATCAACTTCCTTGAAAAGACATCTACAAATCCTACAGCTAAAGATCTTAAGTAGGAATGAGAACATCCCTTCAACTTGAAGGTCCATCATGATCAAGATCTATAGACATCTCTAACTCTGATCAAAGTTCATCTTGATTGACTCATTCTAAATATGCCCTCAATGAAGCATTCAATTCTAGACTCAGATTCTGATCCAGTGAGTTTTGCTCCTTTTTGCTCATTCGACTCAAACAGAAATACTACAGATTAACAACAGAATATTAATGAATTCAGTCAAAGATGACCAATTGAATTCAAAAACTCATTCAATCTGTAAACTGTGTAAGATAAGATTTCAAGAAAAGAGCTCATTTTTTTCAAAAAAAGAATTGAATTTGAGTTTTACAAGATGAAGAAGACAGACAAGATTTTCGAATCAAGAAGAAAAAAGAAGAAATCGTTCAGAAGAGTTTGATGGATGACAATCAAATTTTCGGATTTTAAACAATTTTGATTTGATGAGTAGCTGATTTTTCAACTTCACTATTGAAAACATTGATATCCCTGAATTGAAGAAGAAAAGAAAAAAGGAATGATGATCAAATAAGGATGGGTGAAAACTGATTGAGCATTTTTTTTTGAGTAAACTTACCATTTTGGCGTATAGGTCATCGGTACATTGAATCTAATCACTTTTTTCTCACCTAATTTGTTAAGCGTTTCATAATCTTCATCTGATAAATCTACTTGTTTGAAATTAGATTCAATTCTAGATGGAGTCACCCTATTTTTTTTCCAAATAGAAGAAAGAAAACAAAACAAAAACTTTATTCAATTTCGGATTTGATACCTTTGAGATTTGATTTACGGTTCCTCCCACTTACGATTTAGGTATCACTGAGATCCCTCCACGAGCTCCCCAAGCAATTAAAACTTGAGCAGGATCAGCTGATAATTTTTTAGCAATTTCAGCCACTATTTTTCCCCCAAAAGAATCAACAATCGATAGATACTGATCAGTACATCAATCACATTTCAATCAATCCATTTCGGAACATCAAAAAAAATCACCTTCAGGATAATCTACAATCTTTAATTCACCACGTAAGTTATTTCCTAATGGAGAATAAGCAGTGATATGAATTCCTTTAGATTGACAGTATTTGATCAATTCAGGTTGAATTAACAAAGGATGACGTTCGATCTGATTTGATAAAGGAAAATTGTAAAGAAAGATCAATTTGAAAAAAAAAATGATCAATCGATTGATTGATTAAAAAGGGTTTAATCGATCCTTCCTTACTTGATTCACACTAGGTATCACTCCAGTGGCATTGATTAAACCTTCGAGATGTTCAATAGTAAAGTTACTAACACCGATAGCTATAGAATCACAAGATTAGATCCAAATGAATTTAAAAAAGGTTGAAGAATTGGATTCAAAAGATTTACCTTTCACTTTACCAGTCTCTTTAAGTTTAATCATTTCTTTCCAAGTATCAACTAATGAAGTTTGAAGATCAAGTTTCACTTTTGTATCAGTTGGTGCGTCTTTTGGAAAAAGATATTCAGTTGGAATTGAGACTTGAGTAGGTTCATCAAAAGCTACAGGCCAACTAGATTAAATTTGGATCATATCAATTTAACTGTAAACTGATTTTTTTCGAATCATTGAACTCAATGAAAGAACTTAACTGAATTAAATACTTTTTTAATCAAATTCGAATCAAAAAACAAAAAAAAGAAAAAAGTTAACACAAGTGAAGTAGTTCAATTGGAAACCAAGTTAGAAAAGAGAGATCAAATTGAAAATAAATTTAAAGCTTAACTAAATCAAGATAAGTCGTTTTTAATTCTTTCAATGTATCTTCAAGTCCGATCGACACTCTTGAAGGATGATGCCAAGTATTCCAAAGTTTAGAAGTTAAAAAGATTTCTTCTCTTTTGATTCCAGAAGCTTCAATCCCAGCAGCCACTTCATCCTCTATATGAAAAAAGGAAAACGAAAATGAAAGAAAACAATCACACTGAGAAAAACGAAAGTCATCATGATTGGGTGTGTTTTTTTCTTTTCTTTTTCTTTAGATTTTTGATGAATTTTATACACACTTACGGTTTTGATAAATCTTGGCTAAATCTAAATGACGATAACCGGTTTTTAATGCATGAGTGACTGCATTTTTAACTTCATTTGGTTTAGATAACCAAGTACCAAGACCGATTTGAGGAATTTCAAGACCTGATCCGATTTTAATTGAAATTTGTTTTGACATCTTTTCTTTATGTTTTCAAATTTGACTATTTGAAAAATTGGATTTGTGTGATAATTTTTTTAATTTTGAATGAGAGAATTATAGAATTTAAGAAAACTCTTTTTTACAAAGAGGAAGGGTTGAAGTGGTTTTTTTATAATTCCGATCATGGAAATCAGAAGAAAAGAAAAGAGAAAGCGTGTGAGAGATTAAGTAAGATGACGTATATCTATATATGAATGAATGACGCCATCATATCAACAAGACCTCTACAAACACATATATTCCAATTGAATTAAGAACTTTATATTGAATGGTGGATTTACAAATACAAGTACATATCAACTTGTTTCATATTCAAACTTATAAGAAAAGCTTTTGGGCGCAAAGATGAAAAAGATACTTAAATTGTCAATCTTCTTTAAATTCACTTTGGTCAAATCAATCTTTACTTACATTTATTCTGTTTAGATGGATCTAAATTGAATTTAAACTTGATGGAAAAGGAAAGGTAGGGTTGAGGGTAAAACGTAAATTACCAATCAAAGTATGAATCAAAAGGAAATTCCTAAGGAAATGCTCTAAAGATGTTGGACAGTCTAATCTGGAGGGAATGATCACATGATCGATAAAAGATCATGTTCCTACTCTAACTCTATGAGTAGATGTACCTTTACTTTTCTCTTCAAGGCGCTTCCCTGGTTTGAAAATCTTTCCAGATGATATTCAAGCTATCCGGAAGGTCCTGAGTAGATGTCGCTCTTCCTGCTCATTTTTCTCCTGCGACTTCGGACGGAGGAATACGTTTGATGCCTGTTTTGGGGGCTCTTTTACGAGCTATAAGGCCGATGTCGGTCTCGTCAGAGTGAACTCTTTGTTTAAGTGAACGGATTGGTTAAGTCCGATATGATGAGACCGATGCGAGTCCTTCATCCTTATCAAGATCGAGTGAGCCATCCATGGAGACCAAAGATGTACTTATCTTCAAGCTGTACCGATAAATCGTTGTCTGACAACCGGGATAGCTTCGTCACAATTGAGGGGAATTGATCCTTGTTTATATTATCTTCCCATCTCCATAGTCGGTATCGGAAATGGTTCTTGTTGTGGCATTTCAACGTGGTTTAAAAAGAGCTCAAGTAGGTACATACCTAACTGACTTCGAACCTCGCTAGAGTGGTCTATATTCGATAATCTATTAAACGGTTAACAAGGATATCGACTATCGCTGTCGATTTCACCTCGTGTTATCTCGAGATAATTCAATAAGACATCTTTGAACAAATGAAATTTTTCACATCCTACTTGACCTCTGTGATCATTCGGAGTCCAAATCCCGCTCTGCCTTGGAACGAGATCTAAAGCAGCCATGACAAAGGAATTCATGTACAGCTAGTAAACCAAAGTATCTAACGTTTCATTCCTTGCATCTCGCTATCAAGTTGATAGATTCAACAAATCTGAATCAATAAAAACAGTTTCATTAATTATAAATCAACTGAGTTGATTAATCTTCGTTGGTTTCATTATGTTTTCAATCATACGTTTTTCTACCTTCATTTTGATGACTCTAGTCCATAAGAGTCATTCAATTCCTGCTCGTCAAGAAACAAGTACCTCTAAAACTTCTCAAGGAACGTATTGGGTAAAGATTTTTGCATTTTTTTTTTGATTACTTGAAAGGTTTGAGGAGGAAAGGTAGTATATCTGTTTGAGCTCACAATCTTGGGTGGTCTGTTTTTTTTTGGAAACTGCAAAGGGTGGAAATTGGGCTGGTGGAAAGTGAGTGAAGCTTGAGAAACTTTTTCAGTTCTTATTTGCCGTAGCTATACCAACTGAAGCCTTGCTCTCTCCCCAGTTGTGGTTTCTCTACTTGGCCCCAACCAAGTAACTATCCTGAAATTGCTATTGCTGGAAACTTGTGGGAAAGTGGAGCCTACTGCGGAGCATGCTTGAAAGTAAAGGGACCGGGTGGTAAAGTCAAGGTTGGGATTGTAGGAGATCAATGTCCAGATGTGAGTATGTATCTAGATAGATTCAAGTGATTGTGAATGGGTAAATGATTTTCTGACAAACTACTTAAAGTGTCCTCCTAATGGACTTGATATGGATCCAGCTATGTGGTCAGCTGTATCAGGAAATCCTTCACCCGGGAAGATACAGATCACTTGGTAAGCACAAAGAGTGCTATTCATCTCTTCCCTTAAATCATTTCACAAAGTTGAATAGAGGTTATAGACTAAAGAGTAGGATCTAATTTTCAGGGAGGTGGTCTCTTGCGAAATGTCAACTCCCATTAAACTCATTAACAAAGTCGGAGTATCTGCTCATTGGTTCTCAATGCAAGTAGCTGGAGCGAATAATCCTGTAAAATCTTTAGAAATCTCAACTGATCAAGGTAAAACTTGGAAACCTACAAAACGTCAAGCAGGTTATAACTTTTGTAAGTGATCATTCTATTCATTTTTCTTTTCTATGAATTGTTTTAGTATTTTCAAGCAAAAAAAAAGAGAGAGAGAGAGAGAGTTTCATCAAGAGAGGAGGGCTTATTTTTCAGAAAAGAGGAATGATTGAATTGATTTCTACACTTTTATTTTTTTCTAAACTAAAAAAAAAACAAAAGTTCAACCTGATCAAGCCGCTCAAGGAACTTCTGGAGATATTCGAGTGACTTGTAGTAATGGAAAAATCGTGATTACTAAGAAAGTCTCATTCACCTCTTCTGGAATGCAAAATGCATCTGGAAATTGTTGAAAAAAAGTGATAGATTTATCTTTTGTTTTACGCTGGTCGTGATCTTCGGGATACATCATGTACTATTTTAATTTTGTATTATCAAGTCTTCTAATGTACTTTTTTAATTCTGTATCATCAAGTCTTCTATGTAATTCTATTGAAGTCTAGCAAATCAGGAATGTCTATTGTTTCTAGAGCTTGATATCTTCTTTGCTATCGATTCCAGACATTCCCATTCATTGGTTATTGCACCAAGAACACTGATATACCGCATCAAAACCACTGGATTTGAGGAAGAAAAGAAAATTTGATCAAGAGTTCAAATACAAAAGTTTTACATCAGTTGACCTGATTAGTTTTTCGTAATGAAAAAAAAACCCACAATTGATGTGATTGTAGGCGTTTTGGTGGTGAGCCACCATCAGGATATGAAAAGAATCAAATGAGATCGTGAAGTAAACAAATCCTTTTCATAATCACGCATAGTCAAGTCTTGATCCTATGACTATGACTTCTCTATTCTTATTTCTCATCCACTCTTTTCTCTTTTTCTACGTTGTACAAACAGTTTCAATCTTAAACAGTTGGTCACCGAGCCTGGAAGGTTTGAACTTGAAGAAAGGTCGCGCATCCGCGATACCTCAACACCCGGAAGCTCTTTGATATCCAATCAACCTTCAAGTTTTCCTCTTTGATCAGATTGGTTAGATTTATGTAAAAAGCTGTTAACACTCACTGGGAGGAACTTGAGTCGGAGCACGCCGTGTCTTGCTCAGCATTAGAGCGCGCACGCCGCCGCAGGGACTGCGGATATGAGTGTGTACTCCGTGCCTCGGTATTTGATGCAACAAGATATCACTTCTCCAGTGTCTCGAGTCTGCATCTTGGATCCAAGAACTTGTTGTTTGACGTCCGGCTTTTGCACGTTCGAGGTTAAAATTATATGCAGATTTCAAAAAAGCTTGTCCCATTTTTTTCCGTAAAGCTCGCTGCTCGAGCAAATTGACGGACAAATTGCTTGATCTGGGTGTTTTGATATGACAGTTTTAATGTTTTCAATGTCGTTTACGAGCGCGGTAAACTCCCGACATCACGCCACTGATATTATCTCAAAATGAAATGGTTTACCGACGAAACTTTCTCACCGTGATGTTACACCCACATATAGGAAGCATGAACCACTTGGCACTCGAGATTTATCTTCATTTTTATCTCGTACCCATAATCCCACTCTATAGGTGCTAGTCAGACTTATTCTCATTCAACAGAAAAATTAACTAATCCTCTTACATTCGTTCGGTCTTATCATGTTGTCATTCGTTTATCTTTCTACGCTCATTTTGACTCTAGTCAACCACAGCATTTCACATCCTTCGGTTTCGAAAAGGTCCTACACTTCCAAAGGAACTTTCTGGGTAAGCATTTTTAACAACCTGTTTTCTCTTCTCTAGAAAAGTAAGGAAATCTATTTGAGCTCACAATCATGGCTACTTTTTGCTTTTGGACCTTGAAAGGGCGGTAATTGGGCAGGAGGAAAGTGAGTGTAGCATCCAAATTGATAGAAGAACATTCAATAAAAAATTTCAAGTACACACACTTAGAGATTGAATCTTTATATTTTCAGTTGCGGTTTCTCTACTTGGCCTCAACCCAGAAATTATCCTCAAATCGCTATCGCTGGAAACTTATGGGGTAGTGCCGCAAACTGTGGTGCATGTTTAGAAGTCTCGGGGCCAGCTGGTCAAGTCAAAGTTGGAATTGTAGGAGATCAGTGCCCGAGTGTGAGTAATTTGATCAAATGATGGGAAGAATGTATATCATTTGCTGACAAACAAAATCAAGTGTACCGCCAATGGACTTGATATGGATCCAGCCATGTGGGCAGCTGTAACAGGAAACGCTTCTCCGGCTATTGTAGACATCACTTGGTGAGCAATGAGTAGTATCGTTTTCTTGCGAAAAAAACACTCAAAAGACTAATCAATTAGATTCTAGGCAGGTGGTGTCTTGCGGATTCTCAACTCCTATTCAACTCATCAACAAAGTGGGAGTCTCTTCTCATTGGTTCTCAATGCAGGTAGCTGGATCAAACACTCCTGTGAGATCACTGGAGATCTCTACTGATAATGGTAATACCTGGGTCCCTACAACACGTCAAGACTATAATTTTTGTAAGTCATCAATCGACCTTTCATTTCAAAAGGAAATGTAAAACCAAAAAAGATCTATAATCAGATTAGGATCATCTAACTAATTAATATGCTTCTCTATTCAAAGTTCAACCTGCTCAACCTGCTCAAGGAGAATCTGGGCATATTCGAGTCACCTGTGCTAATGGTAGGACAATCATCACTCAAAGGGTTTCATTCACGGCTTCAGGAATTCAACCCGGCTCTGGAAACTGCTGAAACAAGAAATGTATGATACGTTGAGACGTGAAAGCCACGCAGGTTGTAATATATGCTACACCACATTTGTCTTTTTCCATGATAAAGTCTTCAATGAATTTCTCGTGCGGGATTTCAAATGTTACTTCGAGTAGATAATTTCGATAGCTGTCATGATGGCTCACAACTATTATTATTTTGATCGACCTCGACCATCTTAATCCAAAATAGAATATAACTTTTAATTATCTCTCTCTCATTGTGACTTTTGGTCATGTTACCTCCATCACCATCAACTAATATAAAGCCTCTCTATATTCAAAGGGGTCCGAGATTTTTACAAACTACGAATTCCAGACGTTATTGTCTGGAAATTGCGTTCTTCGTAGAAATCAACTCTCACTGGGAAAAAGTTGAATTTTACAGACATTAAATGTTTGAGAAGTTCGGAAATGAAAATTGTTGTGATTTATTGCTTGCAAAGTTGTGAGTTAGAAATCAGATTGTATATTTTTGCGAAAAAAATTTTGAACACTGTGCAGACATAATGCTTTGTAAGGAAAAAATGTCTGTGAAAATGCACATTCATCTTGTATCCTATAACATTCCGGGTCTTTCTGTTACAGACATTTTCGTCCGTAAATAAAGGTGTTCGAAATAATACATGTCGCAGACGTATCATTCAAATTTACAACCCTTTTTGCAATCTTTTTTGAGTTTTAAAAACACAAATGCAAAGTGAGGTCTACGATAAACACCAGGAAAAGTTACTTATTATTAAAGGACAAACAATGGTAAAGACTGAATTAATCATTAAAAGAACAATAAGACGACTGAATTTATCAAGAAATCATTAAAAGAAAAAAGAGACATTGATTCGAAATAAGATGATGAAAGGGAGACAAATTCACTCTCTCTTACGCTTGGACTTCCTGATGCCAGCTGTGGCATCCTCCTCCTGGACCAATACATCCGCTTCAATGGCGTCCTCTTCAACCAGAGCCCAACCTTTCCAACCCTTGCGTTTTTTGTGTTTTGCTGTCAAAGAAAGACCGTGATGTGAGCTGAGAAGTTTGAGCAAAAGCAATATACCAACCAACCACGAACCTGGTTTTCCATCAGTATCTTCCTTTGCTCCTTTGGTTTCCTTCTCAACCAAAGGAGCACTGGCCTTGATCCTTTTTGCCTTCTTCTGCTTCTTCTGCTTTACTTATTCGACTACTAAGGACACCTCTTCCTGTAACACCTCTTGCTTTATCTTCTTCACCTCTAATTTTTCATCTTGGTCGGAGAAGAATTCTTGCTTTATCTTCTTCACCTCTACTTTTTCATCTTGGTCGGAGAAGAATAGGACGTCCATTTCCTCCTGTGTGAGCGTGGCAAGAAGTTCTTTTGAGTCACCTGCAATAATAACACATAAGTCAGCATATGTTTGACATATCAGCAATGGTGTGACACTTACCAGTGTCTGCTTCGCCATCGAGGTCAAGAGGTTGATCAGTTATGTTGCCAGACTGTTTCTCAGTTGTATAAGACTGAGAAAAAGGTATGTCTCCATGAATATCTGGATTAGTTTTTCTGATCTTCATTTTTGCCGCCTCAATTATGTCGCATTCGACAGCTGTAGGATTTTGACTATACATTGCCCAGCTTGTACTTGGCAAAGCGCCGCCGATGGTTTCCAGATCCTTGCTTACCAACGTTGCAATGCCTGAATTTTCCAGGTTGTTGTGATACCACACTCCCGTCAAGCCACTGACCGTACGTATCACCTTACACCAGAAGTGCCCTCTGGCCCAATAGCCCCGTGTTCGCATGAAGTACTGTACACCTGACAGTTTTAGTTCGTAAGGTAAAACTATTTCACCTTGCATCTTGATCATTCCGCTATGTTTAGTATCTGAAATCAAGAATGATGAGAGTTCCAGATGGACATAGAGGTGAGGAGGAGGTGGATCTGGATCAAAACTTATTTGATTTCTTTCTAAGTAAGGTGGCGCTCCATCCAATCCTTTTTCACATACTTGACAGTGCCGGGATGAAACACCTCGAAGTCCAGTCGGAGAAGCCCATTGCTGGAGCAGTTGTGGTGTTTGAATGTAAGAGAATTGTTGTCCGAATTCTTGAGGTGATAAGTTAATGGTATTAGTTGGAACATTTTTGTTGACTCGGTGAGAAGGATCTTTTGAACAAATCAATTTCCTTTTACGGTTTAAACGAAAAAGGGTCCTGGCATGAGCTGGAACGGAGTTGTCTTGATTTCGACAGTCAAATATTAACTCGAAAAAAGTGTCTGCTGAAGCAAATTGATCAGTAGGGAAACTTGATGATACCTTCTGAGCTGCATGGTGGATTGAATTTTGGCCGAGGGATAATATTGATTTGATGCTTCCTTCTCTGGACATCTCCCATGTCGCTCGTGAGGAAAGAACTTTCATTAACTTGGTGTATAAGTGTCCAGTCTTCCCTTTACATCCATGAAACCACAGTGGCGACTGCAGTGCATGAAAGCACTCAGCCATCGCGTCAAGCCAGCATTGGTTCCTCCGGCCAGCTGAATTTGAGGCGTAGAAACCTTGGAAAGTTGTCACCGGGTTCCGGTCAATGTTGACTGATCCTACCGGTCGTGCAGGTTTTTTCGAAGAAGTCCCAAGAAGCGCCTCAGTCGTGTCTGGAGCACGACCATCATTAAACCTATCTTTTCGAGTTTGAGCCTTCTTTGTCCAACCTAAAGTCTCGGCGACTTTCTTGTAGTTTTTGAATGCACCGTATTCAATCGCCACACCACGAAGGAGGTTGTTGTTATCGCGTTGAAGACTGGTAACCAATGCATAGAGCTGTACCAGTCCAACCTGGACTGTACAGTTTCCTTCCCTGAAATTAAGAATAAAATTATGCATAGAGGTTAGCATTAAGCATGATAGAAATCAACATCAGAAAAATACTTACGAAATCATATAGTATACACGGTGCATTGATTCCTGAGCATTTGTTGTCTCAGGAATATCTGAACATAGGCCATCGTCATCTACCTGCTTTTGCCTTGACCTAAATAGCATAGCTTTGACGTCTGAAGCTTGCCACCAATCAAGCCACCGCTTGGCTTTTGGAAACAAGCGGCGCAATTTTGCTATATTCACCTCATATGAGTCCTTTCCTGGCTCATCCTTTGTCAACAGAGATTCGGTGAGCCTGACAAATTCTCCCTGCAAGAGTAATTCAAATGAGTATACGTTCAATGATGAGTTTGTTGCAAAATCTTACCTGTTGATGCTTTGGCACAATATTAAGATTTCGCCTGATTCTAGTCACCTGAGCTCAAAAGTGCTCCTGACACCCACTGAGCTTACCTAGAGCTTCTTTGCGATCTGTCACGTCAAAGACATCCATGTAAGCTTTGATAAATCCATTCTTCTGTGCGGCTGAAAAGTCTACTACTTGTCTAACAAGTATATCTCGCTCCGCTGGTAACAGTTGGGCTGATTTAATTTGGTTCACCAAAGTGGTGAAGTGAGCGGTGTAGTGCTCTTCGGAAAGCCCATATAACCAAGTCAGCTGAATTGGTATCCACCGGTGGAGTACTGAGTGATACATCAAAGTTGTCATGAGGTAACCATTGGCAAAAAACTTGTAAGTTACGTCTGATAAGAGACCCCCTCTTTAAACACTGCCATCATCCTCTCGAGCCAGCAATTGGTCCGCCATCCATTTGGTTTGAAACATCATGTGGGTGTTTTTGGCCAAAAAAGATGAAGAAATCATCCGCAAGCCTAGCCTGAATATATAAAGGGACAATTGACAATTATATATTCATAAAATATACAAAAAGAAGAAGCTTTTGTTTGATATGACTCACTTAGACCAGTGAATCATATCAAGAAGGAAGCTGTCGCCTGATCCTGGAATCTTCTTCTCAGGAATGACACCTGCATCCACCAATAGCTTGCGCCGGTAGTACGCTGTCCGGTGCAAGTTACCAAAGGCTGGATGGATACCAGCCGCAGTGGTGATCTCCTGCTTTCCAGCAGGAGCTCGACCAACCTGTGAATGGTGTGAGTAAGTCAGCACTCGTAATTCTGACTACATCAAAAAAGAAATAATTTGCCTTATGTTGCAAAGGCCCAGCGGAGGGATTGTTGACGACGCGTTTGGCAAACTTGCTTAGTGAGAGCTTGTCCGGCTTTCCACAACGTGGCCATGAATGTACATGGAAACCAGCGTGCCGGATGATTCCCCAGCCAGTGGGCAGGTGCTCGTCCATTTGACAGATAGTATCTTCGCAAGGAATGTGGCGAAGATAATCTGAGCACAAGGCTGCTGGACATTTTGGCGGCCTGTAAGAATCAGAGTGAGCCCACTGAATCTTATGATGAAGAGATGTTATCATATAAACTAACACAATCTTCATTTCTTCAATCTTGCCTTTTGCCGTTGGCGGGGACCCCAGGTAATCACAATCGGCGTTGGCACAAACCACCATGCCAAGACAATGGAAACGGACAGTTCTCCAGTCAGGACGTCCTTTCTTGATACCACCGCCAGACGTCTTGTAAGTGAAAGCAAAAGTGCCCCAATTTTTGATTTCCTGGCCTGAATGCCTCACAAATACGGTCTTGGCGTTTGGCAGCTTGGGGTAGCCTTCCTCGTCAAGAATCGTATTGTGATTGATGAAGGTTTCAAAAGATGGCCTATCAAGGGGAAGACCAAACGTTTTCTTCCCCTTTTTGCCAATTTTCTTTGGCTTCAGCGCTTCTTCTGAAGTTGAGAGGTGAGTGGCGGCACCTTCTGCTGCAATCTCTGGGCTGAAATCATTATAACCGCTGATATAATGGACTTTGTCCTTGTCTTCCATGTAGGCCGATTCAGTTTTGGTGTCCTTGGGAGCAATGGATGGCGCATTGGAGTCGGAATGAAAGTGCTTGTTCATTTCGGAAGAACGAATACACTTGAATGTTTAATGAATAATGATTTTGAATGAATGATAATGATTTTGAATGATAAATGAATGAAAAGGAATTGAATGAAAACAGGAAATATAAAATATTAAAAATTAAATTTGTTGCGAATAAAAAAAATCGAATGGAAAGCAGCTTGACTGCTCTTCCAAAAGTGAAGCTTTTTTTTGAATGGAAAGAAGCTCTTCCAAAAGTTTCTCTTTTGGGTATTGTGTTGGAGAAAATTGGACAGACGCCTTGAATAGAAGTCATCTGTCAGTGATTTGATTTCTTCATTTCTTCTATATGAAAGCATGGAATCAAATGCCCAAATTTGATTCCAAAAGTATTCGAAGCGTCCCATCCATCCACCTTTGGTGGATGGGTAACCACAAATAATTTGACTTTGAATTAAATGAATAGAAGGGTCGATTGCAACCTCTCATTTGCAAGCTTTGATTCGGAAATTTCGAGTCTAGACCCAGTGAGTTCAATTTGACAAAAGTGTTTTTACAGATATAAAAACACCTGTGAGGTATGCGTCGGGAATTTATAGCTAGATAGAGATTTATAGCTATTTGTGGTGAACATTTTGAAAGATGATTGAAAGTGGGAAGATATCGAACTGAATTTTCCACATTGAGAATGGGCAGACATATGTTTACATACATATGTGTACAGCCTTTTTGTTTACATACACTCCGATTTTGACGAGGCGTGGTACACCACGGAGGGGTTTTGAGGCGGAAATCGTTCAGACAGTGTCTGAGATGCGTCAGATCAGAAATCGGCCTGAAGACCGATTGGCCGCCTGTCTAAAGGCCGGCTGCTGGCGGGCATACTTTTGTCATGCAATTCTGGCGGCCTGCTGGCCATTGATAGGCGGTCTGCCGCTGGGCATCATTTGTGCGGCCTAATCCAACCAGTAATCCGCCTGCAAAAGGCCAATAAACAACCACAAGACGTCCACCACAAACATCAGCAACTTCACAGGCTGCATGTCACACCTCCGCAGTACGCATCAAAACCATCAAAAAATTTGTAGTCTTCATCTGTACGTATTCTTTTAAACAATCTTATAAATCAGGTTGTTTCCCTATCTTTTTCAAAAATATAAATATCTTAATTCCGGTTTTGCTCTTGTTTTGTGTTACTTGAATAGCCGATGTAGGAGCTGCTCATTTAGCTTTATTTATCAAAGAAACTGATGATAAATTATCTTATTCTTTGTTTACAAAAACAGATTAAACCAAACACAATCTCAATCTTTAAATAACTTTTAAAAATTCAAAACAATCAACAAACCAAACCATCACAAGAAAATCTATATCAGTCTTTATTAGAATTTCATTCTATTTCAAGATTCATGAAAATTAAAATTAAATATGAAAACTAAAATTTCAATCGATTCTCAACATTTCAAAGATCAATTTAATCGAATCAGCTTATTAAAAGGAATCTCAATTTCTGGAAATTCAAGATTACCTTCAAATTGAATCAACTTGCAACAATCAAAAGAAGATTTCTTCAAAAATCATAAAACCATTTCGTTTCTTCAACATCCTATTAACCTAAAAGATGCTCATTTTAATTTAAATCAATTATCTCATTTAGGTTTTGAACTGATTAGATTAGTAATTTGTTGGGAATCAATCGAACATGATGGTCCAGGTGAATATGATGTAGATTACATAGATTATATCGTAAACTTGATTGAGATTTGTGAACAATTAAATCTTTTGATGATTATTGATTGTCATCAAGATGTTTGGAGTAGACTTACTGGCGGTTCTGATGCTCCTTCTTGGACTTTAGAATTAGTGGATTTCAATTAGAAAACTTATTAGATACTGGTGCAGTTACTTTACATCAATTTAATCATCTTAATGGAACTTGGCCTTTATCTCAATCAAAGTAGTCTTACAAGAAAGTATGATTGAAGCTTTTGGTGAACTGGCTGATCGATTGAGTCAATGTAAGTGTGTCATTGGTTTTAAAGTAAAGTAATCTTCGTTTTCAAATGTCCCTTTTTTATTGATCTCAAAGTTGATTGAGATGTTGATTTACTTGAATTTCTTTAGCCTATGAATGAGCCTCATCGTGGTTACATCAATTTGCATTCTCCATATTGATGGAATTTGACTACTGATCGTCAGTCATTTATGAAACGTCACCTCAATCAAAAATCTATATCTTCAACATATCTAATAATCAACTAAACTGTTTTTTTCTTGATAGTTGCCTTGCCCGACTGTCCAAGTTTTATCGAATCCTTAGCCTTAGGAGACGGACACCCCCAAAGCATAGATTTCTATACCCCAAGCTGGCCAATGCCAGCTATGAAGTTCTGTCGTAAAAACTCAAACCCATCTGTAAAATTTACATTTAATCATTATCACTATTGAAATCATTTTGAATCAAGAAATCCAATTAAATATCCAATTTATCAAACGTATTTTTAAATCGATCCTAAATCTGATCACAAACTTATTCACTTCAAAACATTCATCAATCTCACTTTGATTAAATCGATTGATTCACTTATCTTTACTTAAAGCTTTTCTTTTGATTCTTGTGTGTATTCATTGTCATCATTTATTAATAAATCTTTGATTCTATTTTTCTTTTGAGCTTGTCTCTTGTTTAATCTTTTTAAAAAACATGATCAATTCTTTTGTTTCAAAAAGGCATCGTTTTAAATCATCATTATTATTATCACCACCACTATCTTGATCATCAGATTTTCTTTTTCAACTGATATTTGTTATCTTTCGTTTTGGGTTTGATATGTTTTTGGTTTGATATGTTTTTTTAATAATGATATATATTTTTATATGCAAGATGATGTGCCCCGGGCCAAACCAGAATAGGACTGGCCAAATAAGCCCGAGAGCTGAAAGCCCTCCCAAGTTGCTCGGGCCATAAACCGAGCAGGCCTTCTGAAGCCGCAATCCAGCTGGCCAGCAGGCGCTGACCAGCCCGTCTGCAGCCGGGCCCAGCAGGCGCCTGCTGGCGGTCGCTCGTGAGGGCGACCTACAGACCGCCTGCCCCTCTGCAAAGGCTGGCGGTCTGCAGCTGGCCTGCCTTGCCCGTCTGCAGACGGGCAGAACACATCTGTGGTGTAAATTTCAAGTTTATCCGGGGCAATCTTTAATTTTCCGGACACACTACTCTACATACAACAATGTCTGTAAACAGGTGTCTGTAAAATTCATTGATCCCATACAGTCGCCTCTGCTAAAACCAATAGCCGTCAAAAGTGATACTCCTTGAAAACCGATACATTTTGGCCAAAGATTTTTTTTATTTGCAGTGAGATTTCCCCTGACAAAACCGATACTCGGCAAAAACCGATAGTTTTTGACCCAAATTTTTGGGTATCGGTTTTAACAGAGTCGACTGTATTCAAACCGCTTTGCTCTCTTGATGGTGTTAAAGAAAATTTTGGTGATCAGATGATCTGAAGAGCACATTTATCTAGCCTATGTCATTCCTCTATCATTTCACTCTTAACAAGCACTGATATATCACATGGGGCCCATCAGAGTTGATGAAGACAATTTCATGACGAAATTGTAAAGTCAAAAAGCGGATCATCACGACAAAAAATCAAGAGTGATCACATACCAATAGTGAAAATGTATGCGGACATAGGATATTAGAGAAACATTTGGCTAAACTTTCCAGAAAACGCATAGAAACGCAATCCGAACGTACTGTTTATTGAGAAAGAAAGTGACGGCATACGAAGAGTGCCAAAATGAAAACAAAGCTGTGTATTCTACCATGGCAATGGGTCTAACTCACTACTTCATTACAACAATTGCATCAAATTATTACTCAAAAAGTCAACCAAATCAAAGCCAGACTTGTACCCAAATTCAAAACCTTATGACCAGTTCCACAAGATGTCACGGACCTACAGATCTCCCAACTCAGACCAATTTGTACAAAAAACTCACCAATCTAAGTGTTCCCGACTGGAAATTAGAGGAGAAAGCCGTGGTCCATTGGTGATCACACGCTGAACACTACGCTATCGAAAGCCAAAAACCTGTTGTCAAACCTGCTGAACCTGTTGAGGTCAATGACCAGGGATCTAAGTACGATGAGGGCGAGATATGCCACTACACGGCATGATTAAACTGTAATTGTATAGTTGAAAGTAAGAAACAGTGGCCCAAGGTTCAAAGATAATCCTGACAAGTGAATGGGTTATAGAATTCCAATGTAAAAATTGATATGCCAGAACGCGCTTTGAGACATAAGCAAGCAAAAAATGATGTGGAATCTCTGGTTCTTTGCTTATATTGCTCGCGGCCTCTGCAGAGGTAAGCAGGTCCAATGTTGTAAACAATTGAATTCATTCTGATGATGTACACTTTCTTCAATTTTAAGTGCTTTGGATCTCACATATCACTATCTTGTATGTAACTAATTCACAATCTCTGTCTTGTCTTCTATCATGAACCGGACTACTAGCCTCCACAACAGTCTTCTCTTGAGGAATATAGCACCCTAATTATAAACAAAGAAATCTAATGGTAGAAAAAAGAAAACGAAACTTAGACATAGCAGGAGAGAAAGATAAACTGACATAAAAAGTTGATGAGCCACGTTGATTGTTTATTCTGAGGTGAATAAATCTTTCTGTGTCCTCAATATAATGTGCTTTGGAGCTGATCTTATCTTTACTTTAATTTTATCTTCCTTTAATTTTTTTTCTAAATTTTTGTCTTTGTGTTGACCTTTTTGCAAAATATCAAAAAATGATGTGGTGATTCTACCACTCTGCAATATTCACATTTGTTATCTTCTTCGACACCTATCCAATGCAGAAATTTTTGCAGTGGACAATGACCACATCTTAGTTGGAATAGCCTGCCCCTTTTCTAAGTTTTTCAGTGCATCAGCGATGTATCTTCCCTTTGTTTTGAAGGTTTTAATTGGGACTGCTTCCCTTTTGAATTCACTGTCAGACTTCAGTGGCAAGTGAAATTTAACTGCCATGGGTGATCACGGGGACGACGGAGCCCGGAAGTATCATAGAAAAATACCCGGTACCGCGTGGAAATTACTTCAAACCAAATTCAGAGGGGCATACAGGTGGAATTTTTCATCCTTCAACGCAAACATGCAAGTTTGCCTTCAACGCTTTTTCTTGTGCCAAAATCGGCGTATCACTGCTCACAAACAATCAGATGCTTAGAATTGCTTTCCGCAGCAGAATGTCAAACTTATCATGACTTCGTACTCTAAACCATCATAAGAATGTGGGACGCAAGGGCTCTGAAGATGTGTTTGAGATGGTCTACACTTTGGAGATATACTCTGTGGTTGATCCCAACGTTGCGAAACCTCTCCATTCATCGATCTACGCTGAGCATACCATTGAATGACAAATCCAACTCGAGTCACCTGCTACCCATCTCAAAGGATCCCGGCGTTAATAGGGACGAGGCGCAAATTCCCTCGTCTTCGTAGTATTGAAACGAGTCGATTTTCACGATGGTTGACATTCCCACCTGAAATTTCGCCTATTTTCAAGTATGTAATTGGAATAGCAAATTCAATCGCTTTTTTCTTGTCAGGCCTAACAAGGTTACAGTGAGGCGCAGCATCTTCCACTCTGCCATCATGAGAGTAGGATGCAGCTCTATGGCGGACTTCAGATGCATCACATTGCATAGTAAGGAAAATAAAAGATCCATTTTTGGATCTTTTTATTCCCTTACAATTTGAGGAGTTTGTTGTCTAAGATTGGATTCCTTCACCTCTCATATGTGATTTATGTTGCACTTCTTTGCAATTTTGCTCGTCCACTTGACCTGCGTGAGAATTTATCACAGGAAACAGCTATGGGTTTTGAATATTCCTTTCTGTGAAAGGTGGCGGGTGAGGTATAGCGTATATGATATACATACATCATATGTATATTGAGCCCAACCGGATTCCCTTGTTCCTCAATCATAGTTTTGAAATTGCAATCTGTGTGGTAAGTTCTCTCCCTCTTTTTCAGGTATCTTTTGTGTCGGTATTTTTTAAGCTGACATTGGGCTTTGTAGGTATCCGAATAATTTTCACCTTCTGAAATCCTTATCTGTGTGGTGCGTTTCATTTCTTCTTGCTTGGGTGTGTGACTGGTTGTGGTTTGGGCAGCTTACATGATTTCTCGTGGCTATCCAAAATATTTTTGGGTTAAACACCCCCTCAGTGTTAACTGAAATATGTCCATGGCGAACTCCCAACCGAATTGGTCACCCGTGACCGGTCTGAATGTGACGAACTCGTGGCCTGTTCTGGTGAGCAATATGTTGCTCTATGCTTGATGTGGTCAATTCTGAAAAAAGGTTTTATATGACCAGTTTGGTAATACAAGGGCACTTCCAGTGTTTAATTCTTCAACTCGCCCTCACGTAAGCTTGGCCGATATAAGTGCAAATGGACTTGGAGCAGGATCTTTGGGGAACACCATATCATTTGGATTGATCCAATTTGATCGCAATGGAAGGCGGACTTTTTCCCCAAGTTCTTCGATCCAATTTGATCGCAATGGCAGGCGCACATTTTCCCCAAGTCCTCCGGTTCCTGATCGACAAGGCCATTTCGTGAGTAATGTATTTGACAGATTGGCAAGGGCGCATACATTGATTATATATATATTGTATGCAGGTTCCGCATCAGCCTGGGGTGGCACATAATGCAAATCTGCATCTGCCAGGCTGTGACGCCTTGTTTCAGGCCAGTCCCGCGTCGCGCTCACCCTATTGGCCTGGGCCGCTTCCAGCACATGCCCTCAGGAACGACATATCTGGTCCCGGCTGGCCTATGTCGTCAACTCCACCTCCGTATTCAAGGTCATCCCCCGTTCCTGGGTTAAATACAAGCTCAATCCAACCCGGAAGAGTTGCGTTAGTCCGGAAGGCGTCACCTCTCACGCTTCGAGGGGATGATCTCAACATCCCAGTCACTCGCAGGCGCTTCAACGGATCACAAGCCTTAGATGAGGAAGATGATGTAGTGGAGATAACGTCCTCTTGCGCACGTGATGTCAATCACGTGCGCGAAGGCCCGGCGGTTCAAGACGACAGTCCAATGACTGCTGAAGCTTCCCAACGCGCCGATGAAGGCGAAGGCACGACCTCGACTGACCTATCCACTAACCCAGCTCGGCCTTCCCGCCTCACTCCGCCTTTGAGTTCTTCGAACAGTTCCAGTCTCACGTCACCTTCACCTTCAATAATCGTTTCGCAGAAGGAAACTGAGAGGATACCGACCTCAACCAAGGCTTCCGAATCTTCTCCAGCAACCCATAGTCGAATGCGTTGGCCATCTCCTGGCAAACTCGACATAATCTGGCTGTCGCATCTGGCGGAATTGCGACCTTTCGCTGTGCACAAAGAGCAAAATGCTAAATTTCATCAATGCACTCTCAATATCAAGGCGAGTAATGTCTTGACTTATACCGGTTTGACACCTGGTTTCTAACATTCCAGGGGTTGATTACATACAGAAGCAACCAGATATTGCCCATATGTTCGAAAACCTGTCTGACAATCCCAAAACCACCACCTTGAGAAACCGGTTCGACTACCTAGCAAAAACTTGGCTCAAACAGGCGGAAGCCACCACGCTCCGCGCAAGCGGAACGCACGAGACAGATGAGCAACTGCGTGAATTGATCAAAAATTTAATTGTACAAGAAGAGGTCAGTCCACTTTCAATTTCGTCTACGATGCTTCATATTACATACACAAATGTCTTATGAGGTTCATTTCACTATGTAGGAATTGAATCTCACCGTCCAAGATGCCAAGGCGACGAAAGACGCCGCAGCCACCGCCATAGCCAGAGCGAATGAGTTACGCGACGAACGAGCCTTTCTTCGACCTCGAGGTACCCCGGCGCGATCGCAAGCAGACCCCAATGAAGACGACAATTCGGACGAAGGGGAAGTTGGCAACCGACCTCGGAATACTTTAAAAGCATTACGCGAAAATTTGAGCAAGAAATACTTCAGCGAAGATACTGTGGGTACCCACATGATCAACGTCACTCTCAAAAGTAGCAAAGCCGCCGAAAAGTCCAATGAAATCGCCCTGCTTGCTCTCGAGAAACACAACGAGCAAACCATCATTATTAACCAACAACGCGAACGCGAGTTAGCTCAATCGCAGACTCGACTCGAATTGGACTCACAAATGGCCCGTGATACTTTGAGCTTGCGACGCGAGGAGCTAACGGCCGCAACCTTACGTCAGGAACGAGAAGATGGACAAATCCATGAGTTGAAGTCTTCCATGGTCAATGTCCAAGGTACTCTAGCTGAGATGGGATCGGTTTTGAAGTTGCTAGTTGAGCGACTTCCGGCCGGAAATGGCTCATCTTGATTGTTCAAATGGTGAGCAGTCACTCTGCGCATGAGTCTCATTGCAATCATGATCATGAGACTCATGATCATGTCCTTCCAATATGTCTATCTTTTTCTCAACTTCATTTGTTGTCAACACTCGGCTCATGTCAGACTTTTGTACGCGATGTTTGAATATTATCAAACCTCTATCGATTGCTGGGGTTATGATGACATTTGTATGCTAGTTTGAGTGTCTTACTGTGAGAAGTACAAAAATATATCATTTGTTTCGAATCGTACACAAGATTGTTGATACCTTATTTATAAAGGTACTTCGGTGGAACGATTCATCTTTGAATCAAAATGATCCACCTTAAACATGATCATGAGTTGATCATCCAAGATTGGCAGCAGAGTTGATAATCCAAGATAGGAAGCATTCATCATTTGTTCTAACCTTACCATGATGAGAATCAAAACAATAATTTGATCAGAAGTTTAAAAACCAGTGTTTCAAAGTTCTGATCACAAGTCTCACTCGCGATCTGAATCACGATTGCTCACTATTGCCTTGGGTCTTCTTAAGTAAAAACTTCTCTCAATATGGTTTTTTAGAATCTAGATCATCTTGAATCTGAATGTGTGCGGGGTGCTTGGAAATATTCTTTTTGCATCTCAATCTTTAATATAAAATTATATATTTCAAGAATTTAAATACATTTTGATTTTGATCGGTTCAATATAATTGAAGACATTTTGATTTAGATCTCTTTAAGCTAATGAAATATGAATAACACTATGTCATTAATAATGACATGTTGACTAAATCTCGCACTAATAGTTAAGGGAATTACTAGATATGACCCACTTATCTATACGCAGAAGGTATCAATTAACAAAGGCATCAATCTAAAATTGGTCGAGCACATGAATGAGGCTCGACCAGATGAGGATAGCAAGAACACTTACATCTTAGATATAAAGGTCCCCCCAAAAACCTAGTCATCGAGTCCAATAGGATCTATTTGAAAGTTGTCTGCACCTCCCCACAAGCTTCCCAAATACGCCTCTAACGTTGGTGGTGCTGCCACCCCACCTAAAGCGCCACGACCACAACAAATCAGGAAATTCTTGAGGATCACTGCAGAATGATATAAGGAATTCAGATCATTAACATAAAAGCGGAGGTTGTCTAATTGAAGTACACAAAAACAGCAGTTTAGCCTGGCAAGCTATTCACTGTACTAGCGATACAAATGTAAGATGACCCACCTTTGTATTGTGTCATACGAATGATATTCCTGAGTCTTCCAAACTCGTGTTCCACTGCTACACGAACGCTTGACATGAGACGATTGAACCTGGCTTGATCGGGCCCAAGATTGAGACCAGGATACGGAGTGAGCATGACAGGGGAATTTTGATAACCTTGATCCCCGTATAGCATCATCTGACGACCACCAAAACCTTTCGCATCACGTCGTAATACTTCAGTCAGGCCTGACAACCTCATAATGGCAGTATCGTGTCGTGAACCTATGTACGCCTCAGTTAAATCAGCAGTGATCCCACTGTTGAACCAAACAGTCATCAACATAACTCAATCAAAGAAAGTCAAGTCAATACAAAGTACTCACTCGGGTGTAACTACGGCCTGATATTTGAGGCTGTGTACCCGCTTGTGACCGTTATAGAATGCACGCTGGTTGTATCTCGGTCGTGCAATACGCCACACTGTACCTGGATGCGAGGCTAGAGCACATCAAAATCACATCGCAAAGAGAGAAGTTGATCGAAATCACTGACCATCTACAAACCCGACACAATTGTCCATGGGACAATTCTTCTCCTCCACCAAACACGCAGCGAAATCTTCCAACACGTCCGGTGGATAACGTCGGACATCCCATCGCAAGAGTGGTGCCCAGTTCTCGTATACCCATGCTTGAACCCACCGACAAATACGACCGATGTTGGAAGGATCTCGCCCAAAAGTCTGCGAGAGATCGAAATAGCGAGAAGGAGTCGCCAGGCGGGCCATAAATATGGCGAGAGCCGTGGTGCCATTCTCCTTGGCACGGTTGGGCAATACGATCGAATTCGGAAACCGACCCCAGTGATGAATTTCCATAATCTCGTGGGGATAGAATCGAGTGGTGAGTTTGCTGATATGTGGGTGCCACGTTTCGACGTTGACACGTCGATACGACAAGTCGGGGAGTGGCTCGCCGCCTAGTCGGTCGATCTCGTGCAAGTATTGAAGAATTTGACGAACTTCGTCACGTTGATACAAATACCACCAGGCCAGCATTACGGATGAGTTAACCAACGCGCGAGATCGAACCGGGAGCCCGTTGGTATGAAAAAGTAGAGGATTATCGGCCATGTCGAATGAAAAAAAAAATAGGTGTGATGATTGATAGGAAGGGAGAGAGATGAGCGACTGGGTATAAAGCTCAGCATCCGGACATGGCTTTACATGGGTTAGTCTGTGACATCCCGTGGCATGTCAAAGACTCTGTGAGAAAGTCATCCGCAGACCGTCGCCGATCCCAAACTCAAAAATCGCTATAAGAGTAGGTATAGTACTACGACGTGGCAATTCTGCGCCTGGTCTCTAATGCTGAAGTACATACCAGATTGACTGCGCAGCGACGCAATGTGGATGAGAAAAATTTGTGCATTTAAAAAGATTTAGAGCATCCCCAGCGGACTACGGACTCTCGGAGCTCCGAAGGATTTTGGGGCTGAAAGTCACAAAATTGCTCCCAGCGGACTACCGATTCTCCGGTGTCAGGGGTCGGAGCTCCGACATTTTTTGTCGAGACTCTCCACATCTGGGGGGTCTGGTCGGAGCTCCAAGATCACGTGCCCTGCCCTCCACGTGCTGGGAGCCACATGTAGCAACCATGTGTCCGCATATAGGTACCGGCCGGGTCAGCTGTCTATTGGCATATTGTGATGCCGATAGCGGGTGTCGTAGGTCTGTTTTGGTGGTCCGCTGTGCAGTCATCAAATTGACTGACAAAGGCGGGCCCCAATCAGCCTGGTGGTGGGTCTTCAGCCACGATCGGAGCTCTGAGAGTCCGTAGTCCGCTGGGGATGCTCTTACAATCGATCGACAACGATGAAGTTCACTGTTCCCGTGATGACGTCTTCATCAGAGTGGCAAACTTGCTAAGATTTCGAGCAAAAATCTCGCCATCTGATGAGCTTCGTGCACGACGACTGCGGTAACTCTTGAATTATCTTTGCGGAGGTCTATCGACTTAACACCTTCATCTCACATTGAATATGGTTTAATCATCTGTTCTCACACTTCACAAGACCTTTGTTTGCCATGGTCCATGGATAATCGATTCCCTCGCCTGACTGAGAATGAGCATTTAGGTTGTTTTCGAGTTCTCAAATTTGAGAAGGGAAGGAAACTTCAATGACACGCTTGTCAAGGCTTTTGCGGGGTTTATCGCCTCTTTTGTGCTGAAGAAACTTCTTGTGCCAGGATTCACTTAGCCAAATGCTCGATTTTTGCTTGTAGACCCTTCTACGTTTCGATTTATTAAGATTTGAAATAAGAAAAGATCGACTGAATTGTACCATACTTCCCGAATTGAATTGAAGCCAGTATATTTGCTTTGATTGATCATACTTCACGTTCAACATATACCTACAAGAATTTCAAAGCGCGTGTGCTGCGTGATTATTCGCATCATCATGGTCGAAATTGACATCTCTTTCTCCCTTGATGTGTTTTAAAGCAAAAAGGGTGTATTCCATTTATATTTAAACGCACAAGTAAACCAGGTCATTCAGATGGCAGTTTTTTTATTCCCCTTCCGTACTCCAAATAGATAGATTCTAAAGACTATATCTGATAATAAACTCTCGTTGAGAACAAGGAAAAACTGGCTTCTTTTCTGCTATTATGTTGTCATTAGTACACCTTTTTACGCTGATTTTGACTCTAGTCAATAAGAGTACTTCGCGTCCTTCTATTCAAGCGAGGGCTACCTCTTACAACGCCAAAGGAACTTATTGGGTAAGAAGTTTTCTCTTGAAAGCGTGTCAAAGCCAAGATATCTTTGGACTCACGATCTTGGGGGATTTTCTTTGATCTTGTAATAAGGGTGGAAATTGGGCGGGCGGAAAGTAAGTTAACCTTCCATGAAACAGATTTTTCTTTGATTTCTCTCTCGGTGAATCATACGAGCTGAAGTATCGTGTTTCTCAGTTGTGGTTTCTCAGATTGGCCAGAGCCAAGCAAGTATCCCGAAATCGCCATCGCCGGAAATTTATGGGCAAGTGGCGCATACTGTGGGGCATGTTTGGAAGTAACGGGACCAGATGGACAAGTTAAGGTTGGGATTGTAGGAGATCAGTGCCCGAGTGTAAGTATCTTGATTTTTGAAATGAGTCGATCATTTGCTGACAAACGACCTCAAGTGTACAGACAATGGACTTGATATGGATCCAACCATGTGGGCAGCTGTGACGGGAAATGCTTCACCATCGATTACTGATCTCACTTGGTAAGCGAAGTCTTATCTTCGCATTCTGAGATAGTTTGAGACCAGTATTGGTTGACTGATTTATTGTATCTTAGGGAGGTGGTCTCTTGCGGATTCTCGACTCCTATTCAGCTCATCAACAAAGTAGGAGTTTCTTCTTATTGGTTCTCTATGCAGGTAGCTGGAGCAAACAATCCTGTGAAATCATTGGAGATCTCTACCGATAACGGTAAAACTTGGACAAGTACTACACGTCAATCAGGTTCTAATTTTTGTGAGTTATCAGCTTATCCAGTCTAGAACGGATTCATCTGAGCATGTGACTTGATTTTCAATGTATTCTGTATTATAGTTCAACCTGATAAACCTGGTCAAGGCGAGTCTGGGGATATCCGAGTCACCTGTAATAATGGAAAGACTGTCATTACTGAGAATGTCTCATTTACGGCTGCTGGAATTCAAAAAGGGTCCGGAAATTGCTAAAGATAATTGCTGTTGAATTGCAATATTGTCACTTTCAAGTTCTGTGAACCATTATTTTTTCTCTTTGGTCAATCAAAGATTGACTATGTTTGATACATGAATGTAGAGCGTTTTAAGATGCCGAAAACGTCCATCCAGAGTCAAACCTGGTAACATTTTATATCATTTGTTTTTTTATATATCGAATGTTTCTCACTTCTGATGTATAGTGAACAGAGTTGTCGTTCAAGAAGGAACACTCATGAAAGGTTGTATTCATGTTTTCTTTGAACATTCGGTATATAATCACATGAGAACAAAATCAAATCTATCATAGAAGCTCCACAAAATGATTTGCTGAACCAGCCCTTCAAGCTTCCCATGTTGGCTCCAGGCTATCTTGATACTGGACATGTCCGCTTCTGATTTTTTAGATGAGATTGGACCACATCCCAGAGATCTGCAATGTTCTTCAGTGGTGAAGATTAGCATTGATGAATCTTCTGTTTACGCATTTAGATTCTAGCAAGTGCCACAAGAGTAATTGCAAATCAAGACATCTCAATGTGAGCAAAAAGGTCACTCCCATTAGTATGAATACACATTGTCCAATAAGTCATTTTGAGGCTAGAAGTAGGGTGTCTGTGTTTAATCAGACTTGACCAAGTCATGTTGTTGTCCGCTCCAGCAAGGGGCTTACACCTAAAGTCAAAAAAATGGTGTGAGAGTGACCAGGACTTTTCAGCACACACTGGTCTCTATTACAAAAAGACTTTTTTTGTTATCAACTTGTCCCAGGACCATTAATAAAGTAATGTCTCTTTGTCCTCTCTACAACCACTCACTCTTCATTTATCAATAACAGAAGTGGTTGTTGAGATAAATGCAAAAGTATTTCAAGTCTTAAAGTTGAAAATGGCAGTAATTTGGATTACCAAGTATTGTTTTGGTGTACAATTTCAAGATATCAATGTTTTGATTTATTTCATGAACTGACCATGCTATCAAAAGATGAAGATTGAGATATTGTAGAAGAAATAAAGATACATGTATTTCCTTATGGAGATGGGGACAAGTTAAAATTGTCAAAAAAGGTTTCATCAGGGGACCAGTGTTTGAAACCCTGGCCAATCTCTCATCATATTCTTGACTTTAGGAGTGAGATTCTTTCTGAAGCTTACCATAATTTCAGCAAAAGGACTTGGTTAAAAATGGTGTCAGATATGATTTGACTTGTTAATCTTACTGGAAACTTGTTTGCCTCCTGAAATCTCAAAAGAAATCATAAGCTTAGGAAATGAGCTGATATATTGATGGGTGATTAAGGATGATGGAATGAGAAGAATGAACTGGAGAAGGACACACCAGAATGTGTTGGTGTTGCAGGAGTCATGTGGTGGGTGTCATACAATACCAGCTTTGTTTATGTGTGGCATAGATCCTCAAAGTGTCTTTTGAAAGCACAGGGCACCCCATCTATCAATGATATGAGATCTGTGGTATACAGTCAAAACTCTCTGAATCCATACAATTCTGTGGAGCTTTTTGTCAATGGGATTATAGGGTTTAGGTATGCTTATGGATTGGATATGAAGCCTCTGATATTATAGATGTACGGCTTTCTCTGAAACACCCTTTAAGACCATGATTTATATGGCTCTCTTGACAACCCCCTCTTATACCATGTACATATAGCTTTTGGACACCCCATTTACACTATAACAAGCATGGAGGTTGTTACCCACTTGAGCAGACCAAATTTTGGACCTTGATGGGAAACCCATGGTAAAGGTATGGCTTTAGCAGGGATAAAAACCATTTTTTCTCATCATTTTGATATAGATCAAGAGGATAGGAGGTTTAATCAAAATCTGGCCCTGCACCGCAAATGTGCAACCTATGGCTTTGGACAGTTGATGCATTTATTGAGCTATGCGTTTGGAAAGTTATGACTGTATGTAATTGTCTCAGACCTTCCTGACCCATTTGCCAGCTAGACCCAAAGTTAACTAAGTCTTGCGCTATACTGTACCAGATGCTGGACTAGCAGCATATTTCATAGTCTAAAACCTTGTGAAAATAAGGTGTCAGAGATCAGGTGGTGGGTGCGGCGCATTTGGCGCGTCAAAGGGCGCTCCCGCCCAGGCGCGCCAAATATTTTTAGAAACAGGGGGGTGGCGCGCCCATACGCAAGATATTAAGACCTATCTGTACGGTCTTGACTGGTTAATGGAATGAAGGATGTTCTGACACTAGCAACTTGGTTTATTACTAAGATTGTCGGATGAAGGAAAAAAAGCATATTACGTAATACAAGATGTATATAGCCAGCTTTCAACTGCAACATGTCACTCGTGTTACATCTATGAATTCGTAACATTATCCCCCTCTTAATTCCCCCTTTTAACGCCTAATCCCTCTTTTGTAATCTCTACCTTCTTTCCCTGGGCAGCATTAAAAAACCCAATGGGAAAAAGCTATGCCCACTCTCACTTTCTCTGTTTTCTCCTATGTCTTGACGCGCTATTTGGAAACCTTTTGTTGAAATCATTTAGTAAATTTATGCAATTATTTAAATTTACCTCAGGTTCCCATGAGTTTTCATTTGATTCGTATCCTTTCCATTTAACTAAATATTCAAATTTCTTGTGTCTTGACCTACAATCCAAAATTTCTTCAACCTCCCATTCTTCTTCTCCATTAATTGTAATTGGTGGCGGTTGTTTGGCTTCTTTTCTATGATCAATTGAGTCAACATCATGTTTTCGTAATAATGAAACATGAATAACTGGGTGAATGCCCTTCATCAAATTTGGAAGTTTTAATTTGTAAGCTGATGTCGATACTTTTTGATAATAAAGAAAGGACCTAGCCATCGATGATCCAGTTTAGGAGATGGCCTTGTCGTGGAAATGTTTTTTCTGTTAAGCCAGACTTGATCTCCACCGTGCCACTCGGGTGTTTGTCGTACATTCTTGTCAAATTGATGCTTCATCGACTCCTGTGATCTTTCCAAGTAACTTGTCAGTTCTTTTTGTATATCCTCTAATATACGTAACCTATTTTCCACTACTGGGATACACTGGTCACTGGATGGGATTTTTTTAAACGTTGGGTTATATCCGTAGTTTGCCTTGAAAGGTGATATACCCGTTGATTCGTGGTCTCGATTGTTGTATGCAAATTTGGCTGTTGGCAGCAATGCCGCCCAGTCATCTTGCCGGTACGCCACAAAGTGGCGAAGATATTGTTCTATTGCCTTGTTGACAATTTTGCTTTGCCCATCCGTTCTAGGGTGAAATGCCGTCGACGGATGTAATTTGATTCCTAGCCTATTGTCGAGTTGTTTTGTGATCTGTGATATAAAAATTGTACCACAATCAGACACAATACTTTTCGGGGTACCGTGTAGCTTCCAAACGTCTCTAATCATGATGTCAGCTAATTCATTGGCCGTCATTGATTCATTACAAGGAAGGAAATGTGACATTTTCGTCAACCGGTCCACTACCGTCAATCTGCTGTTGTGACCATCAGACTCAGGTAATTTTGTTATTAGATCGTAACTAATGTCCGTCCAGGGTCCTGCCAGTATAGGCAATGGCTCCAGTGTCCCGAATGGCTTTTGTGTGCTTGATTTCACTCGTAGGCAAGAATCACAACCGTCCACGTATCTGTTTATGTAAGATTTTTGAGATGGCCAAGTAAAGCATCGACGTACCAGTCCAAGAGTTTTAGCTCTACCTGGGTGTCCTGCGAGGAGGCTGTCATGTCGGCTCCTCACGATCAAGTATTTGATGTATTCATTGTCCAGAACTTCAATACGTCCTTGATTGTACAACACACCGTCTTTGAAATCATAATGCCTAAGTGCCACCTTTAATTTTGCAGACATCGGGTTCTTTTGTGCTTCTATAAGTTCAATCAATCTTTCATCCTTACTGCTTTCTTTCCTGATCAACTCGATAATTGTCTCATCCGTCACAAACTCCTCATTGGCATCAGACGTTGCGGTGGCTACATCTGATACTCCTAACACATCAACTTCGAACCAATGCTCTGCATCCTGAAGTTTGACTTCCTCGTCGTCAAAGCATGACTCGAAACCTGCCACGTCTACTGGAAATGAATCATCGGCCAAGTTCTCCGGCTTTAGGAGTTGTCCGAATGTGAGTCTATCGGCTTCAGCAGGTGCAAGATCCGGTCTTCGCGACAACGCGTCGGGCTTAGTTGCTTTCCGTCCCGGCCTGAACTTGATTACAAAATCAAAGCATCCTAACGTCTCTGCCCACCGTGCTTGTCTCCTAGTGAGCTGTTTAGTAGTCATAAAGGATTCTAGGTTTTGGTGATCCGTGTAGACAATGACCTCTAGTCTATTTGGATTGCCTTCAAGGTAATGACGCCATTCCTTAAAGGAAGCGACAATAGCGAGTAACTCCTTGTCAAAAATTTCATAGTTGCGTTCAGCTTGAACTAATGACCTAGATAAATACGCTACCGGGTGTAGTTCCTTATCCACTTCACAGTATTGTGATAGAACTGCTCCTAATGCGAAATCCGAACAATTGCATTCAAGGATGAATGGTTTGTAAGGGTCTGCAATCTTCAGAATTGGTGCCGATGTGAAAGCGGTTTTTAATGAGTTAAATGTGTTTTCACATTGTTTGTCCCATACATACGGTATTTGCAGTTTGGTCAGGTTGTGTAATGGTCAAGTGGTGCTGGAAAAATGATCTATAAAGCGCCGGTAAAAATCCAAAAACCCAATAAAGTGTTGGAGCTCATTTACGTTTCGTGGCGCTGGCCATTCTTTTACCGCTTTAACTTTTGTAGGATCCATTCTAACTTTGTTTTTTGAAATGATGAGGCCTAGATATTCAACCTCAGATTTCGAGAACTTGCACTTTTCCGGTTTCAGCCATAAATTGTGCTTGCCTAAGGTGTCTAGCACGCTATCGACCGCTTTCTCGTGATTGACTCCGGTTTTTGTGTATATCATTGTGTCATCTAGGTAAGCTGCAGTATCATTCCCTATTCGACCTAACAGGATGTCCTGCATGAAATATTGAAAGTACCCCGGTGCTCCTGTGGGTCCGAAAGGCATTGTCAGAGGTGCAAATTGACCTTGTTTACATATGAAAGCCAAAATGTCCTTGTAGCCTTCAGCTACCCTCAAGTTTCCGTAGGCATTACGGAGGTCTAATTTCGTGAACTTGTTGGCATCTAGCAGACTATCTACTAGATCCATAGTCAGGGGTAACGGATGTTTATTTTTGACTGTCAGCAAGTTAAGTCTCCGGTAATCAAAGCATGGCCAGAGGTTGCCATCTTTCTTCCCTGTGAAGAGCACAGGGGCAGCCCATGGGGACGTTGTCCGACGGATAGTCCCGTTCTGGAGTCCTTTGTTGATCATTTTCTCAAGTACTTCGTTCTCCGCAGGTGAAAGAGGAATAATTTGACCCGCTTGCGGTTGCGCACCGGGTACCAGATCGACTTTGAAGTCATATTTACGCCGTGGTGGTAGCCGCTGAGAGTTTGACTTACAAAACATATGTAAATGGCAATGATAGTAGGCCGGAACTAGTTCTTCAACGGTTTTAGTTGGTTGATTCATCTTCAGATCGGCAGCTAGTCTTGCCGAGGTTGACCATGAAGCTTTCGCAGAGTTTATACTTGCATTTGAGGAACTATTCAGGAAGGGACGACACTGGCCAGCTGCTTCGAGATGTAATGCAGAGTTAAGATTGTCAGACTCATCTTGCGGGGATGTTAGCGTGTCTTCTACGACACACATCCCCTCGTCACTTGTCCTAGTTTGTCCCTCTGGTATTACGTCAGGAACTTTCGGGGTGGAGTTTGGACTGGACGAAACTGCCGTAGCAGTTGCGGGTGGGTGATAAGACGCTTGCTTCGTCGGGACCGTTGTCCAAGTTCCTAATGGTCGGGAGGTCTGGGATATTGGAGGTAAAGGAAGATCGCTAGCTGCTCCCAATGAACATACGGCAGTCTGAGAGTCAAACTCACATTGCGGGGATGTTAACGTGTCCGTCAGGACACACATCCCCTCGTCTCTTCTCCTAGCTTGCCCCTCTGGCATCACGTCAGGATCCTTGGGGGTGTTTTTTGGATAGAACGAAGCTGAGCACGCAGCTGCAACATTACTGGTGTCGCCAAATTCAGTCATCGTAATCAATGTTGGTGTTATAAGCTGTGAAGTCAGGGGCAAGGAGTGATTGCTCTTTGTGTCCAATAAGTCCAAGTCAGTAGGGGAATCATACGCACTCTGCGGGGATGCTAATGTATCTGAAAAGACACACATCCCCTTGTCACTTTGTCTGGCGTCCCTTAGGGGTTCCATTCCATGGTCATGTAAGGGTGGGTTCGACACGGACAAAGCCTTAAAGGCTGCAACTAGTGTAGGAGGGTCAGTGATTTTTCCGGTTGTCCAGTTAATGCAATGGTGATGTTTTCTGATCCACGGAATTCCTAAAATCCCGTCATAGGTGTCTTTAATTTTGGTGATGATGAAGGTGGTGGCTGAGTCGTCGTCCGAGATGGTCAGATCGGCCTTGTGAAGGGCCTGGCTTGTAGAACCATCAAAAGCAGTCACAGTTCTAGAGGTTTGGCTGGCTAATTGCAAGAGGTTAGATTTTGCGGCAAAATTTTCACTCACGACGTTATGTGTTGCTCCGGAGTCAATGAGGAACAGGGCATCAAAGTTGAAGGGTGGTGTGGCGCAGGATTGGGACAGTGACAGAGTGGTACGCAAAAATAGACGAGGGTCATTTATATTGCAAGATCTGATTGTACTAGCTCCTAGATTTATGTCATCTAATCCCCCCATTTGGCTCAGGATAGGCACACTCATTCCTGAGCTGCGCCATTTTTTGAAGATTCAGCTCTACTCCCCCCTTCATGTTGATCACTTTGATTCACCCCTACACCTCCCATCGCTGTGATCCTAGCCTCAAGTTCATCAATCTTGTTTTTAAAAGCATTAGAACCACTAAAGCCCCCTCAACGCTTTCCATTGCAATCACTTCTCTTCGCGGGACACGCCGAGGCAATATGGCCTTGTCCAGCACAACGAAAACAAGAGCCCGTGCGTAGTCGTTTGGAACGCTCCTCGTCAGATAACTTGACAAAGCCAGCGGAAATGTCCATTGCGTTAGGGTCCGCGGTAGGAACATGAAAGGTTGTACTCGTGCTGGTGACACCATGAATCTTACTGTTGAGTTTGATTGCTAAATTCGCTATTTGTTCAATACTAGTAAAATCCTCCTGAATCATTACCATGGCGACTCTAATCTCTCTTTTTAACCCTTGCTCGAAGTGACTAATGAGGGTAGGTACCTCCCAGCCCGTAGCCATCGCATACATGTTGAATTCATGTGCGTAAGCGGCCACCAATCCCTTTTGAGTTAATGTACGCAAAGCGCGTTCAGCCTTTGATTTTTTCTCCGTATCAAAGTACATCGCCTTGAAATTGGTGATGAAGCGGTCAAACGTGACGAGATGGGCCGTCGTAGTGTCGAGAAGTTCTAGCGTAAGAGGATGCGCCCAACTGCTAGCCGCGCCAGTAAGGTAAGAAACTGTGAACACCACCTTGCTGCAATCATCAGGGAACTGGTAAGTGTGTGCCAATATATACAATTGGACTTGAGTCGCAAAAACCTCCCCAGGGGCACCGCGAGTACCGCTGAATTGGTCTGGAGTCGCTACTTTGGGCCCTTTGGGCGCTGCCACAGGTTGTGCGTTCATCGTAGCCATGAAGGGCTCGGGATTAGGTTGTGGTGGGTTTTGGCCGGCTGCTTGGAAAGCAGCGAGACGAGCCTCGGCTTCGCTAGATCTAGCCTCGGCTTGCTGTCTAAGAGACCGTTCATTTTCTAACAAGGCTGATAACTCGTTGATCTGTCTTTGTATGTCCTCCATGCCAGTAGATGATTCAATGGCTAGATGAGTTTCCGAATCGACGAATGGAGTTATGTCGGTATCGGAGTCAGCGTCGCCGGGGATGGTGTATGAGGGTGACGTCGTGGCGTTTGGTTTCAGAGTAAGGTTTAATTCAATCTAATATTTTTAGTTCAGTTCTTTCGGTTTCTTTCAAGGTTCAATGTTTAGATCACAGTTTCAATTCAATTCAGTTCTAACTCTAACTTTATCTAATCTAGGCTTTTGCTCTTGAGGTCAATCTAATTCGAGTTTCCTTGATTCCTAAGTTGAGATCCGACAATATATTAAGACCTATCTGTACGGTCTTGACTGGTTAATGGAATGAAGGATGTTCTGACACTAGCAACTTGGTTTATTACTAAGATTTTCGGATGAAGGAAAGAAAGCATATTACGTAATACAAGATGTATATAGCCAGCTTTCAACTGCAACATGTCACTCGTGTTACATCTATGAATTCGTAACACAAGACTGGGATAATCTGAGGGTTAGAAGGTCTTGTTGGGCCTGATCTTGGGCTAGAAGACACCTATTATTGTCCTTTTGGGCTGTTTAACTTTTAAGCTAGAGAAAGCCCTACAAATGAGCCCTGCTCCAGATATTTGTGCTGTTGGTTGTTCATCTGAGTTGCAGGACCCTTAAAATGGTTCTTGAATGAAGATCTCATTCTACCTCAAAAATGTTGCTTGAAACAGCTTTTCTTGCGTCCCCAGCTGTGTTTGAGCTTCATCTCCGCCTTTTTTGCTGTTTTTAAGAAGAAAAATTTCATTTTTTTGTGTTTTTTTGCTCAAAAGGCGCGCCCACACGCCCCCTGCTATTTGGGCGCGTCCCAGACAAAGGATTCTGCGCCTGGGCGCGCCTCTTGCTGGGAAAACTGCGCCCACCACCTGAGTCAGAGAGGAGAATTTGATCAAGTGATTAGTAATATTCTGAACCTCTGATCCGGACGCTTATTAGATACAATCTTTTGGTTTCTCTAATTGAAATCAGACTCAGAGTTGAGACAAGTTCTCAAGATCAAGACCAGGGAGAGAGCACCACAATGAATCATCAACAATACGGTGCCTAGAATTTTGGGGGAATTTCCCCTCAATGTTGTGATTTTTGCCCACATCCATGATGATCATATTTAAGGAGAAGAAGAATGCTTTGGAGGTAGGGCTATGATCCAGTCTTGTGCTCGAGTAAGAGCTGAGTTGAACCCAGAGAGGCTTAGGAAGTTGGCTGGACAGAAGTGCAGGCTAGTCTCAAAAAAGAAGGGCTGCACACAAACACCTGCAATTGTGTTTTGCAGCCACATATGCCTTGTGATTGGTCTTAGTGAGACCAAAGGAATAGACAATTAGAAATCTTTTGATTTTTAGCTTCAAAAAAACTGTTTCACTCCTGCTTTCTCTTGTGGCTCACACCAGAAAACCTTCCACATCATCTGCACCATTTTATCTTGGGAATACACGTTTTGCTTCAATTCAACACTCTCAAAGGCATTTTGGTGCTGCACTGCATGCACCCCCCATTCACGCACATTGATCCTAGGAATTGGCACATCTGTACACACAGACTGAGAGAAACAGCTGCCGTCCACCTGATTCAAACCCCAGCCGGGTCAACTCAGACAAGCCCTCGTATAGGTGCCTGTTCAGGAAACGGATCAAGAGCTTGCATGCAAGTTTGATTACAATCTTTTCAGCATTTTACATTCTAATCCGGATCATTTGAGTACATGATTCATTTTTGTCCTCATAATCATAGGCAGCTCAACATGTTTACACTTTACCAGTAGTAAATAAGCTAGCAGCTCCAACCATGCGTGGCTTTGGGACGGGGCTCATTGGTCCACTTGAGCAAGTCCCGAATGATGTCAAGAAAGATTTCGTTCGGTAATTGAGGCAATAAATCTTTGGCATGAATGTCAGATAATGATGATTTATGAGCTTTATCTTTCTTCATTTTGATCGAGGTTGATTCAAAATATGAGAAAAGGTGATTATGTAGTGAGATATGTATGTTTGATGATTGAAGTCGAAGTGAGGTACCAGTCTGGTGTGGTGATGAAATGTGTTATGTGGTCCAACATACAAAATTGGTCAAAAACTCGTCATACCTCTGGACGGTGACCCGCATACATGTGCGTTTCCTTCGATCTGACTCTGTTTACCATTCTCAACTCGCGATTGAATTTCATCATCATACAAACATACTTCCTCAAGATGTCTAATGCTGATTTCTCAAAAGGAAGACCTTTCCAACTACCAATTCTTCCTTTGAATCGTAACCAGATTATCTTTCCCAAGCAAACTTTAACTAGTTTTTACCATTCAGCTTCCCCAGCATGGTCACTTCTTCAAGCCGTTTCAAACTCATTTCATGCTACTACTCAAGGCATTTCACCTGACCTTATTCTGGGATGTGTGCCCCTCAAGTCAAATACTCACAGACCCGGTGACTCTCATCATCAACAAATCCGTTTTCAGATTGTTCGTTTCCCACAAGATTCAACCAGCTCTTCGCCCTCCGCCGCTCATGTATCTATCTTGGCTCCAAACACGCGAAACTCTGAGGAAGGATCTTTATCTGATCATAACCCATACGACCAACTCTACCAATGGGGATGCTCAGCTAAAATCGTTAATATCACGCCTTCGTCTGATGCTGATCAGACAGGTTTTCTAGTCAATCTGATTGGACTCAGGCGCTTTCGTATTGATCGACTTGTCCAAGATGATTCCCCGTTTTGCGAAGCACGAATTACGTATTTCGACGATCGCCCCTTTTTGATCAGTACTCCCGAACAGAAAAGTGAAGTGGATCGTGTCATCCAAGGCTTCAAAGCCAGTTCGATCACTTTTATCAACGCCCTTAGCTCTCATCAGAGTCCTGATAGTGATTTGGATGACAAGAAAAAGAGAATGTCACATTTACTAAATCGAGTTACCATCAGTCAACTTCCCAGACTGATTGACGTCATGGTTTCGAGTATACGACACGGTTCATGGGATGATCGACTTGCATTTTTGTCGTATTCTGAAGCCGAAGTCAAAGTGAACAAGATGATCGAGCTTCTCACCACACTTGTACAGCAATTTGATGGTTCTGCTAACTTACCAAAATTAATCAAGCCAGACAATCAAAGTTCTAATTTGATTCGGTTCATTGAATCTAGCAAACATCTCACACCTACTCAGAAACAATGGCTATTGCAACGCCGTTTGACCGATCTACAACGCGAGCTTGATGAAGTCAAAAATTCTACCAGTGACCAAGGCTCAGATATTCGCTCTGTCATTCATCGCACTAATTCTCCCATTTCACGATCTACGACCAATGGACCTGGCTTCATCGTCAATCGCAGCAATTTTTCTGGTGGTAAATTTCCTTTTCGGATCATGGGTGGAAACCCTCTCAATCGTTCAACCGATAATGATCCGCTCGAAGATGAGTTGAAACAATTAGAAGATAAGATCAGGAGTTCTGGCATGTTACAGGAAGCTCAAGACATATGTTTAAAGGAGCTTCGACGTCTCAAAGTGATTCCAATGGCTTCGGTAGAGCATAGTATCATCAAGAACTACTTGGAGATCATGCTTGAGTTACCTTGGACAAAGAGTAGCCTACAAGATGCGGATATGGATGTTATCTTGGGTAAAGGCTTTTTACAAAAAGCAAAAGAGCAATTAAACCAAGATCATTATGGAATGGATCATGTCAAGACACGATTGATTGAATTTCTTGCTGTGATCAAACGTCGAGCTGATCTGGATCGGGATAAATCGTTAAGCAATTCAACCGAATCTGCCAAGCATGGCCCAACACCTGCGAAGACTGACGTCGAGCTGGCCGACGATGACACCATGTCACAATATGCAAATGACTTGCTGTCACTAGATGGCGACTCAGCTAACTTGAATCCTGAGAGCTCGCCCATTTTGAAGTCCATTACCTCAACTGATATTCAACCAGCTGGAAAGCCAAGTCAGAAGTTCATGAAATCTCACACAAAACAAAAGGCCCCAATCTTACTTCTCGTTGGTCCTCCAGGAGTAGGTAAAACCTCAATTGCGAAGAGCATTGCTAAGACGTTGAATAAAAAGTTTTATCGAATTAGTTTAGGTGGTGTAAAAGATGAATCAGAAATCAGGGGACATCGTCGCACGTATGTAGGTTCGATGCCAGGTGTGATTGTTCAGGCTTTACGTCGTGTTGGGGTCAATGATCCAGTCATCTTACTGTAAGTTTCCACAATCTGTCTGTGTGATCTTAAAATGTACCTGACTTTGGATGAACACATAAGGGACGAGATTGATAAAGTGGGCAGTCATAACTTCCATGGGGATCCATCAGCGGCTTTACTGGAAGTCTTGGATCCCGAGCAAAACACATCCTTTGTTGATCATTATATCAATACACCAATCGATCTTTCTACAGTTTTGTTCATCGCAACTGCCAACTCACTTGACAGTATCTCTGCACCATTATTGGATCGAATGGAAACCATCAAATTGAATGGTTATCTTTTTAACGAAAAGATGATGATCGCCAGTCGAAATTTAATACCAAAACAAATGAAAAATTATAATTTGACTTCGAAGGAATTTGTTTTAGATCATCAAGATGTGATATCCAAAGTGATCTTGAACTACACCAGAGAATCTGGTGTCAGAAGTCTAGAACGTGAAATTGGAAATTTGTGTAGGTTTAAAGTAATGGAATTTGTGCAGTATCAAGAAAGTTGTGAGGAAAGTTCAGATGAACATGTGTCTAAACCATTTGATCCTCGGATTCATCTTGATGACCTTGATAGAATTTTAGGACCCGCAAAATGTCAGTATGATAAGATATGTACCTTGTCTATCTTTTTACTAAAATTCTAATCATTCCTTTGTTCTTTTTTCAGACGAGATCGAAATGACAGAAGTTCAACTGAAACCGGGCGTAGCGATTGGCATGGCATACCAAGGAAGTGGAAATGGTTCAATATTATTCATAGAAGCTCAAACGTATTCAGGTAAAGGAGAGATGAAATTAACAGGTTCATTAGGAGACGTGATCAAAGAATCGGCCGAATTAGCGATCAGTTGGATCAAAAATCATGCATGGGAACTTAATTTAGTTCAAACTTTAAATCATTCTTCTTTGCTAGATCAACTTGATTTACATATTCATTTCCCTTCAGGTTCTATACCTAAAGATGGACCAAGTGCTGGGGTGGGTTTGGTGGTTTGTTTGGTTTCTTTGTTCGGTGGAATTTCTTTGGATAGTAAATTGGCTATGACTGGTGAGATCAGTTTAAGAGGTCAAGTTTTACCTGTGGGTGGGATACGTGAAAAGGTTCGAGTTTTTCTTTGAAAAAACTTTTGGACCTTTTTGTGTTGACCTTGAGCTATATTCAAAGGTCAAAATTGAAATCTTGTTTTGTTCTCTTCCTTTGATAGGTATTAGCTGCACATCGAGCTGGAATCAAGCGAATCATTATGCCATCTAGAAATCGTAAAGATGTAGAAGGAGATGAACAAGTGAACATCTTGAAACGGGATATCCAGTTCAACTTTGTAAGTACTTTAGAAGAAGTGATCATGATTGTTTTTGGAGAAAGGTTATGGGAGAAAGACTTTAATGGACCAGTAGCAGGAGAAGGGAAAGGGAAAGGAGAAGATCTTGAAGCTAGAAAAGTTAGATTTCAAAAATGTTTGGGATCTTTGGATAGTTTACTTTGAGCTTTAGGTCAACTTTGGAGGATTGTGGGTTTTAGAGGGTTGGAATTCATAGAATGTAAAATGTAATGTATTTCTCATCGAACATTTTTATCATGTCTTCTGGGGGTCTGACCTACCGTTTCAAGATGTGGGGTATCTTAATCCGTATTTTCTGGTGTTTTCAGTATTCAAGGAGTGATGTTTATGTTGTTCTTAGTGTACAAGAGAGTAAGTTAAACTGCACAAAAACAGGCACTTGACAAATTGAGTTCTTTGTAGGAAAAGTCTTTATCTATACATATTTTTTGTAGTGATTATCTGTTATTTTTTTTGTATTTTCTCTGAGAAATTGAAATGATAAGATTAATTTGTACCAAAGTTTTACGGTTTTGCTGAAGAGAATAAACTTCAGTTCTTGAGAACCATGAAGAATTGATATCTGTTGTGTACAATGTGTTTTTAGTGAGGATGATCCAGAACAACTGTGATATGAAAGAGCAGAAATGGTGACTGCAATGAGTTTGGGATTTGTAATTGCCCCCGTTTTGAAGGAAGATTTCTTCAATTGAATCCACCTATGATATCTTTTCTCGTTGAAAGCCTATACTATTTCTTCTATTTTAGGTGTAGACCTTTTTGAATTTTTGTTAAACCAAGTCAAATGTAACCTTTTGATTTTTCTGCCTTGCATATTTGTCTATAAGATGCCTTAGAAATAAACAAATATTTGTATGAACCATGGAGGTCTCATTGTTGTAAGCAAATGCATTGATTCGAGTACACAACGCTCATCATGACATTCATAGATCCTCTCAATAATCCTCTCAATAACTTTGAAATGATATTTTGATCAAGTTTTTTTGGCTCTTTCACCTTCCTTCAAATTTTGGCCAGAAGTGACTCACGAGAGTATAATATCTATTATGTCCAAGGACCACCTCCAACAAAAGGTTCAGTACACCCAGCCTTACCGTATCATTGCCATTGTGTTGTTTTCCTCGGCTTGATCTGTCCATGGCAGGATTGTTTTAAAGTGATTATTGGCATGAATTGCATGTATATAACAACACTAATTAAACAAGTTAAATACGAAAAAAAGACTAGTTTACCTTGAAGTAACGAAGTCTGAGCAAGGAATTTCGTTCACATTTCGGACGTTCTGGTCATGGTAGGATTGCAAACAGTTTCAAAGCCGATTGCACAAAGTCGCAATGATGGGAACAACTGGCCCTGAAGACCGCGACTTTCGTCGATCAAGTGTGCGCCTGCCGCCTGACACTTGGAAGTTGGGTGTCACATGTATCCGAAATGTGACAGGTGTAAAACTGCCCAATGCCAAACTCTGACAAAAATTTGCGTGACGGCTATTACGTGAGACAAAGAAAACAAGTTGAACACCAAAATATTTCGATGGCATCAGAAGAACCAAACCAAGAATTGATCACTCAATCAACTTACATTCGAGATCTACCAACTTCAGAAAAGTTAACCGCCTATGAATTACTCCGGGCCTGTGAAAGATCAGATGTATCAAAAGTGAAAGAGATATTAGAAGATGACTTATTACCTTCTTATTCATTACAAGATGAAGATGGTTGGACAGCATTACATCATGCTGCTGCTTCTGGAAATATATCAATAGTAGAAAGACTTTTACAAGTTGGAGCTCTTTGGTCTATGCCAAATCATTTAGGACTTGTATGTTTGAATTGATTTCGATTTTTGTGAAGAAATGAAAAAGAAAAAAAAAATTATCAATCTCAGTTTGGTTTTTACTGAGTTTTTTTTTCAAGAATTCGGATTTTATGTTGACTGAAGTTTTAAATTCTCATTTCTTGGATAGACAGCTGGTGATGTAGCATTTTCAATGAATGATCAACCGATTTATCAATTAATTGTTTCACATGGACTTAGATCAGAGATGCTTCGAAGAGTATTAGAATCTAAACCGAAAGAAACCGGACCAGAATTACAAAATTCGATTGAAAGTCAAAATGAAAAATCAAGTGCATCAGATAATGCGACCTTTTTAGCTTCAAGATTAACTTATAAGACTACTTCAACCGGTCAAGATGTTTGTATTGATAGTGAAGGGAATGGAGTGATGCTTGGATGGGAAGATGAAATTATGAAAAAATCTGCTGAATTCTTATGCGCTCATCAACCCAATTCAGATTCCTTTGAACTTAGCGTCTTAAACGTTGGATTCGGTTTAGGTTTGATCGATTCATACCTACAAACCTTTAAACCTCATCGACATGTGATCATAGAAGCTCATCCAGATGTATTAAACTTTATGGACCAAAACGGTTGGCATCAAAAATCAGGAGTCGAGATTTATCGTGGACGTTGGCAAGATTTTTTCAATGAGATCGAATCAGGTCAAATCGAAGCTAATTTTGATGGGATTTATTGGGATACGTTTTCGGAGAATTATGATGATTTGAAAGTGGTTTTTGATCATGTGTTTGATATGCTTTCAGGACCTCAGGCAAGGTTTTCTTGGTTTCATGGTCGGTTTTTTCAGTTCTTCTTTGACCGTTCAAAAGGTATGGTTAAATATCTAATTTAATTTGATTGATTTGATTAGGTCTTGGAGCAACATCTGTAACACTTTACGATATATATACTCAGATTGCTGAGTTAGACCTTCATAATGCTGGCTTAAAGACGATTTGGCATGAAGTGAATGTTGAGGGTGGTGAGGCAGTATGGGAAGGCATTCGACGCAGGTATTGGAACATACCTTGCCCTTATAGGTTACCCATTTGCATGTATGATATGTAATATTCCATGAGATCCATTTCATCAATCTCTAGAACTTGATTGATCTCAAGCTTCTCTTCTTCAGAAAGCGCATGAGAGGAAAGATCTGAGCAAGGCTGAACACTTGAGATCTGTAACATCACCCCCACAAAGAGATCAAATTTCTTCATTCTTGTGTGTATAGGTTCACCACATTAATTACTTTACACTTGAATGACACATCTGAGTAGAGTAGAGCTTGTCTACATATGTGTCACTGGATCACAAGTGAAGCCTCATTGTTAAAGAGGGATGAAAACTGGTCTTACCAACTAGTAAATTCAATGAGCATGATGTGGTCGAATAAGAAAAAAATTGTTGTGGTTAAAGATTTTATATCATAGATTGACGAAAGAGTTGGAATTCATAGTCGCCAAATGGATCACCATGATCATGATCATGATCATGACTATCTTTCAGAATCTCCCTAGGTTTTGAATTTCTGAGTTAAATGAAAAAAAAGGTGAGGATGTAGGGAAGAATGAAGAAAAGTTCAAATTCCTTGATTTACGCATACATGCAGCACGAGAGACTCGAGAAGCAAAAGAGAACGATTCTGTGAACTTCTTGTGACTTGTGTACAACTTCAGAAAACGGTTGAAACCCTCAGCCGCAACCGGTGCAGGCACCACTTCCTTCTGTATCACGGCTCTATATACAGATATAAAGATGTAATTACAGCCTGTTCATAGATCGAAAAGCAGACTTCTGAGCTCCACTCGCAATCAGTTACACAACAACTCAACTTACATACACCAATAAGCGAAATTTCGAAATTTACAAGTCAGCAAGACTTATCCGGCTCAAGAAGCCTATGTAATGACGCTACCCGGGTGACCCGAGCTTAAGACTTGTAAAATTATCAATTGCAACCCGGTCTCACAAGAGATATCATCGCATCTTCACCACAATCACTCACTCAATTTCGAATCTCAATCTTCTTCCATCGAAACCCTCAATGGCCATTTACGGACCCCACTCCAACCCCGTAGCTCCAGTCGGAGCCCCAATGGCAAGCATACCCCGACCGTCGCCAGCGTCGCACACCCTCAATATGTCGCAGTCCAACTCTGCACCTCAGCTTGGCACACAGATTGTCTCGAATCTCGAAAGGATGGCCGCTGCTGTTCCTCACGGACTTCCTACTCCCAACTCTACCCAAACTTCAGCTAGTGTCTTGGCCTCTACTCCGGCACACACAAGCACTAACACCTCGAGTAAACGAAAAGCCTCGACCACAAACACGAACTCAAAAAAATCAAAATCCAAAACGTCAAGAAGATCAAGAAAAACTGCCAATAGTGACACAGATGACGATGACGAACCCGTGTTTGACCCGGCTGAGTTGAAAAACTCCCAGAAAACGGCAGTCGAGCTTCGATGCTTAGCAGTGAAGTTTGCTACCTCTGGTCTCACGGAAGCCATTCTCGAGTCTGTGCTGGAATTCCACGAAGAGATGGAGACATTGATAGCTATTAAAGCTCTCGAGCTTGGCATCACCGTGTCAGACATCGAAAAAGTCTTGTAAGTACCTTCTACTCTGTCAATATACATATTGCATTCACACTAACTCCTTCTCACATGTTAGCGGAAAGTATGTAGGCATCCGTCGTCCGTCTCCATGGAACCGCTTCCTTCAAAGTCCAACCGCCAGAGCTACTTTCAAAGCAGGTGAGCCGACTATGACCCACACAGTAAGATCAGCAAGGTGACCTGATGTTTGTAATTCGATTAGCTCGAGGTGTTAGTAGTGGTGAAGGGATGAAGATGTTAAGTCAGGTGTGGAAGAACATGACCCAGGAGGAAAGGGATGCATATAAGGAGGCGACTCAAGAAACGGATTCGACTACGCTTCAAGATCTTGATGATCAACTCGAAGCCATCGATGTTGGAAGCCAAAGCCGTCATACCATCCTTCAATCTCGATCCAACATGGTCGTCAACCCTCGAAACCTCTTACAATACAAAAGGAACGCTGAAGACTTTATGGATGGATTGTTAACAAAAGTGAGTCTTGAACAACCGGGTTATCAGGCCCAATACAACTGACAAATAGCTCTCTCTATAGTGCGTTCCCGTGGCTAAGTCGAATCACTTCGAAGTTGTACTTATAGCAGTATCGACGCACATTGGCAAGCACAACTTTCAGGTCACGCGAAACACAGTGGGTCTCAACAGGCCGGTGAACATGATTTACGACCTAGAAGGAGTCCAAAACTTTCCGGCACAATTACAAGCGCTCATTGTAGGCAAATCCACCACAGATTTGGCTCTTGATCTAGCAGGTTAGTCACACCGAATCTCTCCACCCTCACTATGGTAACTTATCAAAATCCCAAACCGGCCAGATAATACCTCGCGTGGGTTACATCGTCGAGTGACTAAATCATTATCCAGGTACTTAAGTAAGTAGACCAAACACCACTTTCCAAAGAAACATACTTATTGAGTTCAAACACAAATGTAGAAGCAACAACGGGGCTGGCTCATTGGCCATGGACCAACTGCGATTCAACCCTTGGTAACTTAGGATTCAAATTGAAACTGCTTCCTGGTGCTCGATCTCAGCTGCAAACGTTCAAGACCCCCAGCAACCAGCTGAACCAGGCAAGACTTTTGGCTCTCGAAGCGGACCTTCAGGAAAATATGATCCAACTGGTTAGATCAGCCGATATCAATCCTCAAACTCTAGATACACTCATCAACACCAATCCGACTCAAACTTGTCATACAATCCACAATCAGATCCCCAATATCCATTCCGACAACAGTAGTACCAGCAACGAACTTCAAAATCATGGTCAACCCATCATTACAGATTTCAATCGATCTCAAGATAACAACCGACCCATCATTACAGACTTCAATCGATCTCAAGATAACCACAGACCCATCAACTTCGATCCATCACTGGTTTAGATAGTTCAGCTCATTTTCATCATGTAAATACAAATACTATTTGTTTTTCTTCACTTTCACGCCTCACATTGCAAATAAATCATAATTTGCATCATAAATAATAAAGGGTCTCCACCCAACCCCATGTTTCATAAAGTACGTACACAGTTTTGGTCTGGTTGGTCATAAGTTTGTTCTATCTTGTATGTGGACCATGCAAGTCATCCAATATGCAATTGATGTTAAGATTGTGTTAACACTGTATGTGTCAGAAGATATTGAGATTAAATTTTTCAGCATTATCACAAACCATTATCACAAACAGATGTGTGTGTGGTGTCAATCAATATATCAATATATATAGCTATATACATAAATATATAGCTATATATACATAAATATATATAGCTATATAGCTATATATACATAAATATATATAGCTATATATACATAAATATATATAGCTATATACATAAGTAATGTTTGTGTTAGCACTTTGTGTGTTAGAGGATATAGAGATCAACATTGTTAGCTTTATTACAAACAGATGTGTGTGTGGTGTCATATGATATCAGTATATATATATAGCTATACACATAACACATACCACCACAATTATGATGTGGTATATGAATGAACACCCTAACTTAAATCAATGCCACACCAATGATTAGAAAACAGTAGATATCATACTTGCATAACAAAAACTGATTACTAGCTCACAAGATGCAAAACAGACACCTTGGCAACCCAGCTACAGTGTGATGGGAAACCTTGAATCTTTAGATCTTGGACATATAAACCTGTTCTGGTTTGGTCTTAGTGAATGAGTTTCACAAAGAGAGTGTAAAATAATGATAATTTTGGTAAAGAAAAAAGAAACTAGAATGAGAGAACCAACTATCTATATGAAGTATAAATATGTAATATCAGGTACCAGATAGAATTACTTTGTACTACTAACAGATAAATGAAAAAGGAACATAAAACTGTTTTATAAAAAAAAATAAAAATATCTAGTACCAGACTACTAGATGAAATTGTTCCTGAAACAATCCTAGTTGACAGAACCCGTATATGACATACGGCGCCCAATTCTAGCCCAATGCCCAGTCCAACCCCAAGAAACTTGTCATATACATTGAACCACACAATTAATTAAGCCAGGAAAGGCCCTTGCAACTCCCCATTCACCACTTTGAACACCAGTGCCGAGATCAGTTTGTCTGGGGTCCGCAACTTATCATCCGTCCCCCGCACAATGACAACATAAGTTGAATCTTGATACAACTACGTCCACACCATGGTGACCCCTTCAACACACGCAGATGGCTTACCCCTCCCCATCTAAACAAAAGAAAAATATCCCAGCATCATCCAATCATACAGCTATAATCAGGTGGAGCCCGTGAGTGATCATCAAACCCACACTGTCATCCACAGCTTGCTAGGTGACACAGGGTTTGGGTTTCCATTTGGAAAGCGGAAACCTGTGGATGGGGTTGCTACAAACATCATCTATGTATGCAGAGGTTCATCCCCTCAGTGTGTTTGACGGCCTATCTCATTTTGAGCTTTGACAGTGCCGTCCCCTTCCAAAGCAAAGTTGATGATGTGTGTCTGTCTGATGTTTGTTGGTTTTGATTTGTTATGTTTCTATGTGTATTTTCTCTTATATGTGACTGGTGGTGTGAGTCATAGTACACACAAGTGAGCTCTGGTTTTATCTTTGCTATGCTGATATCTTGGAGGTGTGATAATCAGATAAATGCTGTGTTCATCATTGAATGATGCACTTTTAAGGATTGAAGTGACATTTTGAGTATGAAGGAGGTGCTTTAGGGGAAAGGTTCATTAATGAAAAAGATGCGCATAAAAAAGTAGCATATATTACCCGCGAGTGAGAGCCATTGGCACACTCCTTGAGGGTCATTAGGATGGTTTTAGTAGTGAGTGGGGGTTAAATATGTGTATTAAATGATTGAAGTGAGATTTTGAGTATGAAGGAGTTGCTTTAAGGGAGAAAGTCATTAATGAAAAAGATGCGCATGAAAAAGTGGCATAAGTTACCCGCGAGTGAGAGCCATTGGCACACTCCTTGAGGGTCATTGGGATGGTTTTTGTAGTGAGTGGGGGTTAAATGTGTGTATTAAATGATTGAAGTGAGATTTTGAGTATGAAGGAGTTGCTTTAAGGGAAAAAGTCATTAATGAAAAAGATGCGCACCAAAATTCTGGACAAGTCAAGGGGGGAGAAGCCATTTTGCCCACATCTTCAGGGTGATGTGGAAGATTTTATGCTCAAAGTGGTGTCTGTTTTCTAACAAAGGTGTTTTGTGAAAAACACACACAAGTCATCTTGTCAATATTGGCCACCACTTTGAGCATAAAAACTTCCACATCACCCTGAAGATGTGGGCAAAATGGCTTCTCCCCCCTTGACTTGTCCAGAATTTTGGTGCGCATCTTTTTCATTAATGACTTTTTCCCTTAAAGCAACTCCTTCACACTCAAAATGTCACTTCAATCATCCAATACACACATTTAACCCCCACTCACTACAAAAACCATCCCAATGACCCTCAAGGAGTGTGCCAATGGCTCTCACTCGCGGGTAATCTGAGCTACTTTTTCATGCGCATCTTTTTCATTAATGACTTCTTCCCTTAAAGCAACTCCTTCATACTCAAAATGTCACTTCAATCATTTAATACACACATTTAACCCCCACTCACTACAAAAACCTTCCTAATGACCCTCAAGGAGTGTGCCAATGGCTCTCACTCGCGGGTAATATATGCTACTTTTTTATGCGCATCTTTTTCATTAATGAACCTTTCCCCTAAAGCACCTCCTTCATACTCAAAATGTCACTTCAATCATTTAATACACACATTTAACCCCCACTCACTACAAAAACCTTCCTAATGACCCTCAAGGAGTGTGCCAATGGCTCTCACTCGCGGGTAATATATGCTACTTTTTTATGCGCATCTTTTTCATTAATGAACCTTTCCCCTAAAGCACCTCCTTCATACTCAAAATGTCACTTCAATCCTTAAAAGTGCATTGCATACATACCATCATTCACCTATCAAGGACTGGCCTAACTCAGGTTGTTATTGTGTGAGTGCAAAGTTTTGCTATCTATCATGGTTGATGATGACTTCATGTATGTTATGAAAAGTCTCATTCTCAGTTTTCTTTCCAAAAGAATATATATAACTATAGTACAAATATGATACATACATACATGCTTTATACTTGTATTGCATGAGACTATCAGATATAAAGAAGAAAATATACATGGGTTTATGAAATTATATTAAAAATTTACCATGGTTCCTCTGGCCCGTTTCCAGTAGCTGCAGCACGAGCCAGCCCGTTTCCAGTAGCAGCAGCATGAGCCATGACCACACCCTCATCAACACCATCTTCCCACTCATCTTCACCCACTTCGGAATCCCCATCTTCAGCGACTTCTGGTGGATCATCTGGCAGGTCAATACCTACTTCCTCATATTCATCAAGCTCTTGGTGTGGCATGAGGTGCTCAAAGTCGCCAGCTTTGATTGAACCAAAGTCATTGGACCTGAGCTGATTGATACGTCGGATTTGTGAGGTCCACCGATCCAATAATGCTTCATCACCTACCTGAGCTCGTGTGTTCATGAAGACCTTTAAGACATTTGAATGCCATCGCAGTTCCAACTCTGAAATCCTCGTGAATTCGTTGTGAAGTAAACCTTTTGCAATCGTAACCTTGGCGCGCAATGAGGATGCTTGAAGTATGTTGTGGCGTAAGAAACTTGCGATCACGGCCGGCGAAGCTTCGGGCGAGTGAGCTAGTGAGTGTACAACGTTCCAGAGGTGGTTGTGCGAGTCTGTTGCCCAACGCATCGCCCGTCGTACTTCCCACCCAAGCCTGCGGAGCTCCTCTTGTCCACGCTGTAATCGAGCCAGGGCTCGCATTCCCATCTGAGTACCCCGATCGATGGCCCAAGGCTCGTTAGAGTGTGTAAAGATTCCGTGGTTCCAGAACGGATCATCAGCCTCGAGATCCATGAGGTCAGCGTATTCGATGACAGGAGAGGTGGGATGATCTGGAAATTGATCCTGAAACGATTGCGCAAATACGTTGTAAGTGTTGAGGTATTTCTTCATTGTCCGAGTTCGCTTTTGAATTGCAATAATTATGCGCTCTTTGTCGTGGGTTCCTGTGTTAATTTGAATTGTCAGATTTTGAAAATTCTAAATTATATGAGGCGGTCTATGAAATAACGTACCTAGTCTAGAACCTCCCCCCGCCTTCTTGTCAGGGTCCAAAGGCCTTTGTTCCGACCGCAAAGCCAGGTAACGAGTGCGTACTTCAGTTTTGGTGTACCAAACCTTCAATAAGAGGTCGATAGCTTCTCCTGTTCACAGGCGGGCGTTGGATGTTAATCAGATTGATTACGTCACTGGGGAACGAGACTTCAGATGCTATGTGACTCACCTGGTAAATGCGAAAAGCATTCTGGAAGGCCCACCTTCTTCCGTTGAGCAGTAATATCCGCCGCTATACTTTGAACTCGGTGAAGTCGTTCAGCCGCTGGCCCTTCATTGTTGACATCTGTCCACCTGGACAAAAGATTCATCGTTAATATCGCAGGATGAAAAAGCGTATGGTGAGAACAAACTTACCAAGTCTGATGCGCTAATTCCTCAAGACACAGTAACCTACCTAGTTCAAGTTGCTGTCGTACCTTAATGTCTTTGGATGAGGCGATACTGGCCAACCGCTCGGCTTGCCACTGGCGTCGAAAGAAGCTTGGTGTGTATCTTTCCCCGGGATCGAACGGATTCTCCTCTTGACAGCACTCGTCTAATAGCATTTGAGCTTCGTTGATAGTAGTCCTGGTCTTGCAGAGCCGTCGTGATAGCCAAACGCCTGTGGTTTCTAGATGTCGAGAACCAAGATAATCGCAACGCAAGGCTATTGCTTCAAGCCTATGCAAGCGGGTTGAAGTCCGTAATCGCGCTATCAGGGGGGATAGTTCCGACCAGAGACGTTCGAGGCCTTCACCATCCGAAAGGCCCCAGTCCTCGAGAAACCGTGGGTTGTAGAATAATTGACAGGCCCACGTATGCACGTATGCATGGAAAACTGAGGTGCCTAGCATGATGCGATTGTGATGTTCGGCTAAGTGGTTGTGCTACATTGAAGGTCAGTGATCATGTCAGTATACTATATGAAAACAGAAAATTATATGTCCCTCGTACCAGTTTTATGTGTTTGTCCAGGTGACATCCAATGTCGTATAATATACCAAACTTTCGGTCCGGATTCTCGTCCAGTATCACGTTGAGTAAACTTAACGGGTAAGTCATCCTGTGGGTTCATTATCATTTCACTTCAACAGGTGGATTAGTATCAGTAAATAGTGAAAAGCGACTTACTTTTCTCCGCTTTTGAATATGTTGGCCAAGGCCAACGTAACGTCATGGCGACATGCTGCTGCGAAAAGTCCGGTATCATCACATTTATCCCAAGTCGACGAGTCACGTGTGTCGTTGGCAGTTTTGTGGGCTTGGGAGCATGGGTCCTGGTTTCAAATCGATTGACAAAGCATGTTAACATCATGTAGTCTTGGAGTCAATATGAGATGGCTTACCTCAGGCGCTTGATTTGCTGCTGCATCTGCAGCAGCAACTACCTTAACCTTCTGCTTCTCAATTTGAGACGGGGGGACGAATATTGAGGGGTACTGATCGTCCGTAGGGTTATCCTTACTGGCCAGGACATTATGTCTATGCTGGAAGTTGCCGTCCATGCAGATTATCACATCGGGTTCCTTCATCGATTCCTTGTGCTCGTGCTGTGCCGGTCCAAAGCAGCGTGGGCATCGGTGAGCCCATTGGTCGATGGTTGTCCATTCCAGTCCTTCTTGAAGGAGTGTTTGAGTGATCACCATGAAACGAGCGTAGAGATGAGCTGCATTCGAAAAGGGTTGTCCAAGATTGCGTCGTGTGCCTTGTGTGCCTCGTGCTGTCATAGGTTTACATGATCGCTTATCGTGGAATTTCATCACTCCTTCAATGAAACTTGATGCCGCGGTGACTGATGTGAGCCAGATTTCGTGATAGAGTTGTAATAAGGGGATAGAGATGGCGGTCCGTGGTTGGTTGGGGCTACAAGGTAGGTATCCTTTATACACGAGCTGGACTGCTTCAGGAGAACAATGACAAAATTGTACTGGCTTGGCTACGGACCTACCTTCATGATGTGCAAGAATCGATGGAAAGATGGGTTGGACGTCAGTTTGAAACCTCCAGCTTGTGAAATATCGACTCAAAAACTTTACCTAGTACTTGAATGAGATCAATGTTGCGATGATAAAAGTTTGTACACTGGCAGTCCATACTACGTTCATTCAGCCAACACAGAGTGTTCGTCCAGTTGAGTGTCTTAACTTGACATTCAAGATATGCGGCTGTGAGTTGATGTTCAATGAGTGCCCATTGCTCTCGAAGTTTTTCGCGCTGTTGAGCGTACCGGTAGCCTCGATGCTTCTGGACAAATCGTCGAATCGAACCGTCTGGATCAAATTCCTCCGCAACATTGACATCTACCCACATTCCTTCTTCATCTTGTTGTTCGGGATGACCATTCATGGGGAGAAACTGCTCCATATTGGGGTCGTGGCCTTCTTCTACGGCATTGGGAGGTGCGAGGTGGCCAAGTAGTAATCGACGTGCTTGATCTACGTCTCTGTTAAATCGAGCTTCAGCTTCGGCGTTAACCTTCTGGTTGCGCTTCCTTCGGTAGGGTTCGGCTTGATTAGACTGGTTTGAGCATAGCTTCCTGATCCGACGGACCATAGTGGTATCGGTAGTGGTTAATGAATGGTTGTGGATAACGATATGAGTTAAGTTGAATGGACAGATTTGAGTTGAGGTAGGTGTGAGGTGTGATGAAGTGATCGAGCGTTGAGCTGGACCGACACCCGGGTATTCTTGAGCCGGATAAGTCTTGCTGACTTGTAAATTTCGAAATTTCGCTTATTGGTGTATGTAAGTTGAGTTGTTGTGTAACTGATTGCGAGTGGAGCTCAGAAGTCTGCTTTTCGATCTATGAACAGGCTGTAATTACATCTTTATATCTGTATATAGAGCCGTGATACAGAAGGAAGTGGTGGGTGCAGGAGGCCCATGCTCTTTCAGGGAGAAACGAACTCTGGGTAGGCGAGTCTTTCTTTGAGCTCGGCAATTCTTGTCATGTTCTCCACTAGATGAATGAAGGAAATAGAGGTTGAACTGATCGGCTTGACAGACCCGATCCCTAGATCACAGTTTTCCAAATTTAAAGGGTGTTACCCTCGCCTAAAGGAGCCTTTTTGTCATAGATTGTTTCTGTTGTTAGTGGTTTCGGTGGATTAGTTAATTAGTTAAGGCACAAATTATATTTTCATTTATCAAACACTTTTTATATATTTTATTCTTTCGTTATGATTATCTGATTGTACCTGATATCTTATTAGATCTGTAGTGGTTTATTTAGAGTTTAGATAGTTCCTGATTAATTGTAGGATACTTTATATAGATCTGAGTTGTTTTCAAATCTGTTTCTTTTTTCTTTATCGAAATTATTATTATTATTACCTTCCTTTCTCATTTACAATACAAAGACCAGACCAGAACAGGTTATTGTTCAAGACCAGACTTGTATCTAATAGATACAAGGTAGCCCATCACACTTTTACTACACGATAGGAATTAATAGCTGTGAGGGACAGAGACGATAAGATAGATCCAACATGACGGCCAAAGACAAAATCAAAGAAATATGAATCAAAATGCCCAGAAAGAGTCTGGAAAGGGACAGACTTGAGTGTGAGTTGTACAACATATAAATACATGAAGGTGATCTTTGGGGATTGAAAGGGCTCAAAGTTTCTTCTACTTTTTGGTTGATGTATGATTCCATTTTGATTTTTTTCAATTATGAGAAATACACTGAAAAAGGAGGAAATGTAAGAATTGGGGTTTTTTTGTTAAGAATGCGGATTGAGTGTTTGAATGATACATACTTGTAGGAAAAGAATAATTATGTAGATAGTGGGGATTAAAAGGGATCCTCATTGAGGTTTCGGGGATTGTAGGGATGAAGGGATGGAGATTGTGAGGAATACAAAGTTGAATCGCTTTTCTCTCGAGTCTCGACTGTGAGAAATGATTCATTCAAAACTTAAGCTCACTCAAAATCAAAACAAAACACTTTTTCATCTTTTCAAAACAAAAACAACCTTCAACTTTCAATTTAAACACTTCATTCTCTTCACCTTTCTTACCTGGTCACCTTCAGTTTTACTCAAAAACTTGGAATTCAATTGAGCTTGAACTCATTTCGTCTGAATGTTCATCAACTTGAATTCCTTATTGGATTGTTTAGCGTGAGTAGTGTAAAGCAGAAGAAGTATTCCTAGTGATGGAAGAACCGATGATGTTGATGATGATGCAGGGAGATCTGGGTGATTGGAACTGACTATTAATTGAAATCTCAAATCAAATCAAAATCAAATCAAACTTCATTCTGTTACTATTTCTCAACAACAATAATAACAACAATATCTATCAACTTCAACCATCTCTCATACACACACATTATCGTTTGTTTTAGATGGATCGAATTGGTTTGGTATTCGATCATGCTCATCATGACCTTTACTGGTGCATGGGTCACGTCAGTTTATCCCTTAAACTTCTCATCTCTTCCTTGTCTACTCTACCCTCAAGCCCGTGGGGTTCGTTAGGAGACCAGATTGTTTTAGATCACTTACATGGAATTTCAATTTCAATCTTCAATCCTTTTTACAGATTTCGTCGATTTCGTCTTAAGCCTTCGATTCAACCCATTTACTCTGATCCGAATTCACTTCCTTCAGTTTCAATCTTAAGACCACTTTGTGGAATCGATCCTAATCTTGAGCAAAACCTCGAATCTGCTTTTTTACAAGAATGGCCATCAGATCGACTTGAGATTTTACTTTGTGTGGCAAATGCTAAAGATTTAGCGATTCCAATAGCAGAAAGAGTGATTGGAAAATATCCATTGGTGAATGCAAGACTTTTAATTGGTTTGTACTTCTATCCAAATCACCGTTTTGATCCACTCATTTTGTTGATTTGAGGTTTTTGTTTTTCTACAGGTGAAGAAAAAGTAGGAGTGAATCCCAAAATCAATAATTTAATGAGAGCTTATCGTACGGCTACTTCAGATTTACTTTGGATTTTAGATTCCAATATTCTTGTTCAACCTACTACACTTTCAAGATCAGTCAATCAACTTTCACCTACTCATTCAAATCAAACTCATCGAATCGGATTAGTACATCATGTCCCATTAGCCATCTTACCCTCCACTAAACCACATGAACTCCATCTCGGTAGTTTATTAGAATATTGTTTCTTGAATGGAAATCATGCAAGACAATACATTGCGATCAATTCAGTAGCCGTCGAATCATGTATTGTAGGCAAATCGAATTTATTCTTAAGATCCGATTTAGAAAGATCGACTCGATTAAGGAATTGTAGAGTTCAAAAAGGTTCTCATTTGAATTCTCATCAAGCTGAACCGATTAAAGAAGATCACTTTATCGCTTTAGAAACCTTTTCTCAATTCTTAGGTGAAGATAATATGATTGGAAAGACGCTTTGGGAAGAATTAGATCTTAGACATTCGATTGGGGATGATCTGGCTGGTAATATGGTGGGCGAACTTAGTCTGAGTGCTTATGTGAGACGTAGGGTTAGATGGATTCGGGTTAGAAAATATATGTGTTTGTGAGTGATTGATTTTGGTTTTTTTTTGTTTAGGAGAATTCAATCTCAAGAAGAAAAAAAACACACACTAATGAATTGGTCTTTATGGGTTTGGGTCATTTTAAGGGCTGCAACACTAGTTGAACCATTTACAGAATCTATCCTCCTAGGCATCATCACATCTTCAAGTATAAAACGAATCATTCACACTCCCATCATCACATCATATCAATTCATCATGATTCATTTAATGATTTATTTCGTATTAGATTCTTTAGTTTGTATTTCATTACATACTCAAAACGGTATTCATGAAAAACAAATCAAATTCAGTTTGTTTTTCATCGGTTGGTTATTTAGAGAATTCTTGGCATTCCCGATTTGGTTTTATGCATTCTTGGGTGGAAATTCAGTGATTTGGAGAAATGAACATTCGAAATGGTTAGTTTTAAAAAATGGTGAAGCAAAAGAAATTTAATGAATGAAAAATTTCAGAATTTTTTTTTGTAGATTTATCTCTGAATCATTAAGTTCTTCATTGATGTTTTATCTTCTTTTTTGAATATCTTGACATCATTTTTTTTTGGGTGGATTTGATTTGTGTGTGTTTTTTCTTTGGTTTGGAGGGTTAGAAGATTTAGGATTATTTTTTTTAGGTTTCTTTAATGAAGTTTTTGATGGATTGTCTTATCAAATCTTTGGATCCAAAAAATTGAAATTGATTGATTCTTTTGAATTTAAATTTGATTTTTTTTTGGCTATGTACTTTTGTAATCCTATCATCATTCATTCTTTTTTTTTGATTTGTTTCATTTTTTTTCTTGGATGATTTTTCTCTCTCTTCTGAATGCTTTGATTGAAATTAATTTAATCTCATCTTTAAAGATCACAATCCATTTTAAAAATATTGTATAGGACCCTCCAGGTGGTTTTTGTAATCACTCGGTATTGCAGTGGTACTGGGGATTTTTCTATGGACAGAGATATTGTCACATTACTGTTGACTATATGATCATACACTCCTCAATTTTTCCAACCATGAAAACTCGTACATTGACAGATCCCAAAAGAGGAAGAATTATTGGAATGCACAAGGCTGGGGCTTCAGCAACAAAGATAGCTACACAGCTTGGTCATCCCAGAACAACTGTTTATTCAATCATCTCCAAATTCAAAAACCATCACAAATTATCAGCATTAAAAGCTCCTGGGCAAAAGCCAAGATTTTCTAAAGACAATTTTGAAGAACTCAGACATATACTCAAAGAAGATAGATGAGTTCCTCTCTGTTATATTATTAACCAATTGATAATGAACACCAGCAAAACCATGGTCAGGAATGAGATATATAAACTTGGCTTTCATTCTTGGATTGCACAACACAAGCTATTTCTGAATGAAAAACAGATCAGCAATCAACTTGAGTTTTCTAGGATTCATCAATACTGGCCTGTTGAGGATTGAAAGAAATTAATATGGACAGATGAGTGTTCTTTTGAGATAGGGAAAAATTTCTGGAAGATCCAAGTTTGGTAACAAGTTAGGGAAGAATACAACAGTCAATGTCTAGCTCTGAATTTCAAAAGTGGAAGGATATCAGTGATGATCTGGGGGGGCCTTTTTTAGGACCTTGGGAGCTTAATATGGTGGTCATGGAGCCAAAGAAATGCACTGGTTATGACTTTGTGGAATAGGTTTACAATCAAAGCTTACAAAACTTCCTTGACTCTCACCCCATTTCTGGAAACCTTTTATTGATGGAAGATGGTGCCCCAGTCCAACAATTCTTAGTCTCAAAAGCCTGGGGGATCAATCATTCAATTCAAAAGCTTGAATGGCCAACAAATAACCCAGATCTCAATCTGATTGAAAATATATGGGCTCTGATGAAAGGTTGTCATCTCTACTAAGTATACATTAAAAAAATTCAATCAAATGAAGCAGGTATTACAATTTGAATGGGACAAAATTCTAGAAAGAAAGTTTGATGAGCTTGTGGCTTCAATGCCAGATTGTATTCAAGCTGTGCTTCAAGCACATGGAGGTCACCTAGTGGTAAATGATATCAATAGTACATCATTCATCTCCTCAGTCTAAATCAAACCACTACATACCATGTCTCTATTTAACTTGCTTGACTCACTCTATTGATACAGATTCAGTATCAAGGGCTCAGGACCCAGACCTCTCACCCATGACCACCATGACCACTGTCACTTATTCAACAAAACTGATTTGAATATGGGGGCTTATGATGGATCAACTTAGTCTTGGGTCAAAAGTTAACTTTGGATTTGATGAAGGGCTCTTTCGACCAATTTATCTAACCATAACTTCACCCTTGATTGAAAAAGAATGATATCACTTTGATAATTTATGATTTTGAAAGTTTGACTTGTAAGCCAGACTGAGATGATGATCAGTGAATGATAAGATCTGATTGGAATCTAGAGAGTTAAGAAGATTAGATCTGATCAATCTCTTTCTCTCTGTCCTTGTTTCAACAAATAAAAATCTTTCACTATTCTTGAGAAGATTAATAATCAATTACAAAGACTTTTATCAGTTACTCTAGTGGGTTTAGATCCAATTCTTCTCAAATTGGGGATAATTGTCTTTAATTTTCTCATAACTGAGGTTTTTTTTTGATTTTTTATATCTTTGGCTTGGTATTGATTTAATATTTTGATCAAGTTGAAGTTTGAATTCAATCATCATCATCATCATCATCATCATCATCATCATCATCATCATCATTGACATTTTTTTAATTTATAACTCATCAGAAAAAATCATCATCTTTTTTACATTTTTAATCATTTATTAAAAATCTACTCTTTGATATTTCACTTCTCTAAATGGTTTCTAAATAAAAAAAACATCATGAAAAGTTAGGATTGAATCATGGATCATAGAAGTATGTATGAAATTCAAATCATATGTAATTGGGAGATTAGATGAAGCAAATCAGCACAAATCCTAAAACAATTCTATAAAAATCTTAAAAGTCTTTATTAGGAATGGTTGAGGTGGATCTTGGTGTTGGGTTTTTGGTTCCAAACCAAATGGTTACAAATCCTATGCGTGGGGACGTGTACCAGATTTAAATTGAATCCAATGACTAAACTGATACACGGGACTTGCATCCTCCTATTAATTTACATACAGTCAAACCTGTGGGTGGTTGTGTTGTTTTGTCATTAGTGGGCTTTTTAATTGTATTGTTTTCTATTCTTGTCTACTCAGAGTCCAATACATATTTTGATTCTTTTTGTCCTCTTAATCACATCATTCCAATTGATGGTTGTTTCTAAATCCTCTTTTTCTTATTTTTGACTGTCAAACCATTTAATGGTTAAAGCACAATATACAAGGTCTCCTTCCAATTCAACCCAATTTAGCAATTCAATTGTTCGAGAAGCCTTTTAAGGAAGAATATTGAACAGCATATGATACCATGGTTCTTTTAAGTTTCCTCCCAATTGATGTATTTAACCAATTACAATAGATCAAAATTTCAATTAAATAATGCTTTTGTCTTTAACAAGAATATTGTACTTTTGTCTTCTTACCTAATAGCCTTCCTTGGTGATATTGTGTTATCACCGGTGTACTTCCAGTTGTTATGTTTTTGAATATTGCGTATCTCAGTAGTAAAGTTTGACTATAAATAGAGCATCCTTTTTCTTCAGTTTTCTAGAACCAACCACTTTCAATTCCTTCATCAATAGCTCAGTTCAATAGATAAACCAAATCTGGTTTTTTTAGCACAATTTTATCTTTCATTATCAATCTTGATACCAGTCCCTCTTTCAAATTGATTGAATAATACATATAATATATCCAATCAATTTATCTCTCAATAACATATACAAATGACTTGACTTGACTCAGTGTGGTATATGTTAAGCGGGTCAGATGTTGGGGGCATACCCGCGTGTTCTCTAGTGATTAAAAAATGTTTCAGAAAAAAAAATAGGGTTTTGCTGGGGAACGTATGGATGTGTTCAAACGCTCAAGTTGATCCCAAGCTTTTGTGTACACTCTGATGTTGAAAGGAGTTTTTTGTGGGATTTGTGGCAACTTTTCAGATCATTCCAATGGCTGTACAACATGTGTTCCAAATTGTAATCTTTCTCTCTTTAATCATAAGGAAAGTTTTGTCAATTGTTGGTACAATTGTGCAGATGTCATGTGAGGGACTATTGACTTGGTCTACACACTGGGAATAATCTTGATAGCGTAAGATGTGATTTGTTTTGTGGTGAAGATAAACAATTTGAGCGATGCAGTGCGCGCACCTCTTCTTCACGCACTTTTGACCATGACATTGGCGCATCGGTGCCCAAAGGCTGAGAAACATCTCCCCCTTTGATCAGCTGATCAATTGGTCCAATCAAGAGAACTCATCAGTTTCTTGAGAAAAATGCAAAAGCAGTCTCATGAAAGGATCAGATCAGGGTTTTATTTGAGAGATGAGTACGAAGGATGTATATGAGATTCATTTCGGAATTGCAATTTGTCAAGTGAGGAAAGAGAAAAGGTTTGAGATTTTTTTAATTTTGGGCGCATACATTTGGTTTTTAGGTTTTGGATTTGTAGATTTCCTACTTTCTTATTGAAACGATCCAAATTATCGACCATCAAATATTCAGATGTCTTTGAATACGTTTTCGAGTCTACCGATCGAGGTCATCGAACGAATCGTTATCATCTTAGCCGCTTTAGATCCTTATAAACCTCCTAGGACTATCCTGAGTTTAATCTTACTCAATCGACAATTCAGTTATATCCTTCGTCCCGATTTGAATCCATCACTATATGCGGCAATATTTCGAATCAGATTTGATGTGGAAGCCTTAGAACGTCGGTTTGGTGACACTGAACGTGGCGAAACTGTTCATAAATCTATAAATCGACCGATCACAGGTGCTTCACCAGTCGTTTCAAAAGAATCGGCTCAGAGCGGTTCATCATCATCATCACGTCTCGAAGATGGCAAATCTCGATCAACCGGATCATCATCATTCGCCAATCGACTTTCTGAAACTTATTTTGATCGTTTAAATTTATTCAATCGACTTCGACTTTACGCTTCACTTCCACGGTGTGAGGAATCCAATCCTGAATCACCTTATCACAATGATACTGCAATTCCAAACTGTCAATCTGATAGTTTCCCAATTAAAATGAGATTATTAACGAAGGATTTATGGATGATTTATTTGATGGTGATGGAAAACGACGGGAAGAATTGGATGCAGTTACTCAAAGCAGCTGATATTGTTCAATTTTTAAAAAACTATCATGTGGGTTGTACCTTTCTAACCATCCAATCCTGTCATTCAAACTTCTGAATTCCAATCCTTCATGAGCTTATAATCGGTGAAATCTATCTACGAGGTGGCCAATTTGTTCATAGCATAATGAACTAGTCACTTTAGCAGTCACACCAGGTTATCCTCCTGAATCACCTGAAACTGCAATTGGAATGCGTCTTTATCATCTGTTTGTAGAACTACAAGAAGAAGGTCAAGATTTAAGTCCAGAGTATGAAGAGATGAGAGAAACTAATTTCTTTTTATTGAAACCTTTTGTATTTGGATGTCATGTGGTATGTTTTTGACCTGATATTAACAACCTAAAGAACTCAACAAACTTGATACTTACAAAATCTTCTTTGTAACACAGTTTGAAGTAGCTTACGCCCCTTGGACATGGCGTCAACTACCTGTATTGCTAGAGTCTTCTTCAAGTAGTAGTTCAACTCCATCTCTTGCAAGGATAGATGCGAATCCTCATTTAGATAGTTTGTCCTCAATATCACCTGAAGTACTGTCTTTGGATTTCACCGCTTCAAGACCTTCTGTTGAAATTTCTTCATCTGTATCTACATTGGAAGAAGATCTTATCCAGGATGAAAATATACCTACATATAGACGAAGAATACCTTTGCAACATGGACATTTCAACAAAATCACTTATTCTATTTTTCAATATATGGGACAAACATTAAGAATCTTACCTCCTCTTAGTTCTCATGTGGCTATGATGTCTTTCTTTTGGGGTGTAAGTTGTTTAAACGAACTCGATAGAAGGTCAGGTCGATCTATGTTGAATTCTCATCACAATTGGTCTGGGATCTCGAATAGAAACACAACAAATTCTAATCATACTACGAATTCCGATCATTCTCAATTAACATCCATACATCCGGATGATTTATTTTCCATGAAGATGAGAAGGATTTTAGAATGTGATTCAAGATCTTATGATTTAGAATATAAGAGGACTACTTGTTGTTTAAATCCATATTTGTCACCAGGTTTACAATTTGATACTTTTAAGAATTGTTTTCATGGTGTTTGGGAAGGCAAATTTATGTTTTTTGATTATACCAGTTATAGAGAAATGTTAATGGGAAGACTTCAAAGTGTATTCGAAGGTAGATATGGAGATCAACCACAAGTACTTAAGATGAGAGAAGTGATTATCAGACTCAGTGATGGAAAGAGAGTCGAATTCCAAGATCGAGGCAATTCATGTCAGATTAGATCGAATTCACAATCAACTTCAAATCCTCAACCTTTTAACAAAGAAGACGAAAACCAAGATGAAATTGAATATTTACTCAAGATGCCATTCAGAGATGATAATGAACCGATAGAAGAAATCAAATATGATCCAAATGGAAGATATGAATTACAGATCCATGGAACTGGTCATTCAGCTTGGGGTAAATGTAAATTAAAAGGTAGGGTAAGAGCATGGGATGGAATGTTAACACTTTTGAAAAATTATGAACTTGATCATCATCATGATGAGGATGACGTTCATCGAGTCGAAGGTGAGATTTTGAGAAACACTTGTTGGATTTATAGAGGTTATTCTACGCCTGAAGGCGCTATTGGTAAGTATTCCTTCTTTGAATTGTGAATGTTGTTTTGACAAGTTTTTTTTTGATTGTTTGAATCTGTTTAGTTGGAAGGTGGAGGGATACTTATACTCCTCAGGATATTCCAGGTTATGAAGGAACATTTGTGATGTTACCCAGATAATTTGTGAATGTTCCTCAAAAAAAACATCCTAAAGAAAAGATATATATTTATGTTATGCTTAAGTTGTTTTTTTGGTCTAACATTCCATGATTAGTTCTAATTTTTCTTTGTAAATCAAATTTGCTTTTTTCTTTATTATTTTAAAGTAAAAAATGTTTAGCAAGTTGTATTGTTTCCAAAAAGTTTCTCATTACCAGGATATATGTTATTGTTTTTTTAGTTTTGCTCATTTAAATGATTGTCTTGTTCTTTTTCTGATTGTTCTGTTTCATTCCAATTTTGCTTTGAAAGATACAAAAATCTTCTTTTCTTCTCTTGGTATGAATTCTTAGGAATCGAACACATCCAAAGGATTTCGTATACTTTGAGTTGGTTTCTGAAGCATGGAGAGGTACATATTACAATGCGCTGAAGTTTATCAGCTCGATTGATATTTTTCAGGACTTCAGAGGTATTGAACGCCGTCAGTGCTGAACACACCTTGAGCATCCTGAGCTTGACTTCATTGGTGAGCTGGATCAGCGCTAACATTCACTGAAACGATTCCTGTCAGTAAGTATAAATCAAGTGAGGGAAGATCACACAAGGCATCATATCAACTTTGCCTGGGGATTGAGCATGTACACTAGCTTAGATAGCTTCAAGGTTGATAGTCCCTTAATCAAAGAATCCGTCAAAACAATTGGTCCCTAACTCTTCCCGCCTTGGACAAGAACACATGGACAACTACATGAACTAGATAAATCAAAAGATGAAGCAATCAAGCTAACCCCTCAACAGGTGAAAGAAGAACTGAAGAAAGGCTCAGTTGTAATTTTCACAGATGGCTTGGTAGGTCAAGAAGGAGGAGAAGCTTCAGCAGTAACCAAAACGACACATAAAACAATTTCAATCAGGAAATCATAGAACTACTCTAATCACAAAGCAGACCTTCTCGGTATCTTAATGGTAGCACAAGTAACCAAAACATCACTTGAAAGCCGTATAGAACAGGCACCCAACATTGCTTCAGTGACAATCAAGGGGTACTTCAACTTGTTCATGACATCCCAAGAGCTGAATCAGGACAATACTTAATCATAAATATTCAATCAATCCTCAGACAAATTCCTACTAACACTTCTTTAAACTTTTACTGAACCCCTGGTCATGTAGGCATCGGATTAAACAAAAAAGCCAAAGATTTGGCTAAGCAAGTGGCCAATAATCAAGTTGAAAGCATTCAACTACCTGTCAGTCTAGACAGTCTGAAGAAAAGGTTCAAGGATATATTCATTGTGAAGAATTTTCCTTTTCTTACTTTACTGCAATAGATATACAAAAGCCCAAAAACAATTTTGGAACAAAATGTGCAAACAAGAAATCAGAGTAAATTGGAATAATACTAAAAAATTACTTGACACCCCAAAAGTTTTCTTTCTCCTATCAGGATAAATTTTAGAAACTCAACACTTCATATTTTTTCAGTCTTATGTACAAGACCCAGACCTTGGAAAACAGTCACAGAACGGGAGCTAGAAAGTCAAATGATCCACATATCCCACATAGCCTCATCTCTTGCAATCACCAACCCAGCAAGATAGATGCCCCACCTCCTTCCTTAGCTTGGAGGACATGTGGTCAGAAAATGGTGGGTACATCCCAAAAAAATCCTCAACAAAAACCCATGCCACCTCTTCTAAATGGGAATTGGTAAAGACTCTTACGCTGGTTGTCAATGTTAGTGCATACAAGAGCAGAGTCCAGATTGGCAAACAATCATAGACAGTACACACATGTATTGATTATCCTTCTCTTTCACCTTAGATTGGGGATGACTTTGGAAAACCAAATGGTCACTGTTGCTCAAGTCCTTCCATTTGTAGGTAATTTAGAGAATAGTAGTCAATAGTAGATATCCCCAACAGAACAAACAATCCCTAGGCTCTCTACCTTCCACCTTAGATTGGGGATGAGTAAGCAAACTATATTGTCACTGTTACTCTCTGAGAAACACAAAAGAAGATGACCATATTCCTACATGTAACAATCAAAAGACAAATATAATTCTTGCTCCAACTAGATAACTGTCCTCTCCATGGTAGACTAGTCCTTGTACATAAATACTTGTTTAGATAGTGTAATATGCAATGAAGCCAAAGTACACCTTAAAAAAATATTCTGGAAGAGGATTCAAAGTTGCAGACGTGCCTGGGCCCATGTTCAGAAGTCCAGAGTCCAAATTTACTGCCAAAAATGAAATCAAGACTTCTGGGCACATGCCTAGGCTTGTACTTTGTATCCCATAATTTTTATGCGCCAAAAACAAACCTTGGACACATTTAGGGGATACAAATTATAATCTGGGCACATGCCTGGACTAGTGCCCAGGATGGCTTTGGCTGTGAATTTCAATCCCATGCCCAGAATTTTGCCCAGACAATCCAACTTTACAGCCAAAAGAATGGTGGGCACAAGTCAAGGAATGTGTCAGGATTCTATTTTGTATCCCATAATTATGTCCAAGGCTTTTGATTGCAGGACACCTTGATTTTTCAATCAAAGGTACGTATGCTGGCAGTTCTCTATATAGGGGTGTAGATAGTACCATTAGGATCTGTAAGAAATTTTGCATCTGTCTGCAGGTATAAACAAGGTTTATGGAAAATGTTTGGGACAATTAGAATTGTGGGATCCTTGGGGAATTGTGTTTAAATTCATTGTTAAAAAATCAAAATCTGGGATTGTGTCAGCTCAATTTACAGCTTGGTGAAGGGTTGAAACTTGTTTGAAAATCACTCAAAGTTTCTGGGGGGCTCTGGATCTGGTCTGCCAGTGATGTGTACCTGGGGTCTGTGTAATTATTCTTCTGAAAGTTGTTAATCTACGGTGTATTAAATTTTAAATCATTCTTGTGAAGTCTTTATCATCTGATTTGAATTTCAATAGGACTCAGAATTTCTTTTACAACACATTAAGAGCATTGGAAGAGATGAAAGTGAACTGAGCATGCAATGGATCATTTGATATCAAAACCCTACCAATTAAATTTCCTCAGTATTGTTCTTCAGCATCATCTTTTCAGGACCATGCAAATTTTCACTTGAATATACATTGAGACTTGGTTGATGACACTTTGAAACTCATTTGAAAACCTTTTGAAGTACACAGGAAACTCTGGATTGTCAGTGACTAGGTGCTGGGGGCTGTGTGCATCTAGATCCGGAGAATTGTCACCATCTGGAGGTTTCTTGAAATTTCTCCAAAATTTGCTTGAAATCTCTGTAAAATTTACTGTGAAAACATCTTGAAGTCATGGGAGTCCCTGGCCTGCCAAGTATCTGGGGCTGGGACTTGGGGTAAATGATAGGTTGATCTTTAGATTGCTGGGGTTACAGAATTCATGGTCTGATGAAGGTAGTATTTGGGAATGGCAATTGGGGTTGAATTAAAAATCACCAGTGGATGTGTCAAAGGTTCAGTGGATGGTGTAGGGTAAGGTAGAGTAGGCCTGAGGCTTTTGAAATGGATACAGTAGGGGTATGTCATGGATTTACTCCTACAATACCGCAGCTTAATTCTGATACAGATTTGAAAGTAGGTGAGTCAAATGATGTGGTTGTGGGAAAGTCAGGTAGGGAAGGTATCATAAAAGATCAGGAAAGGGAGATCCAGGTTCCAAGTTGATTGTTAGTAACAACCAAGAGTTGTAGCCTAGTTGATTTGACAAGTTGAGTGGTGGCAATGATGTGTGTATAAGTAGTAAGTTTTCTACTTCAGTGGGAATAGGAGGGGAAGGTTGTAATGGGGAATGACCAAACAAAATTGTGAAGAAACTCTAATTTTATTCTGTTCTTTGCTTAGTATATTCTTCTTCTGTGTGCCTTTTGTTTGTGTACTTGAGGAGATCAACATCTGGTTACACAAACTCTCTTCCTTGTTACTACTACACATGTTGGCTGTTTTTCATGATTGGTTATACAAGCTCATAACCTGTTGTAAGTAAGAAAAAAAAGAAGCACACATGTGTAAAGTAAAGAATAGATTGAGTTCCACAGGATTCCCAGAAACTCAAAAGAGAAACAAGTGTTGGGTTGTGTTGGTCCCAGCTGCTGAGGGCTGTGCTGTGGTTGTGTCAGTCATGTGACTACAACATCCATAACCATTGAGGGCCAAGGGAGGTTACCCCTGGGGTGAAGATTGAAATTGGCAAGAGTAGACAGGCTCTTGGCTGGCCAAAACAACTGAGTGGTGTTCTTGATACTTGGAAGTTGGTACTGGTATTGACATAGGCAAATGGGTCAAGTAGAATTTGAGTATCACACAGCAACCTGGATGTTTGAATTAGGCCCCTGCTATTTGCAGCCCACCCCAGGCCCATATGGGCGCCGTTGTCTAGCGCCCATATTTCAATATGGGCGCTGTATTTAGCGCCCACATAGCCATATGGGCGCTGAATACAGCACCCATATAGCATCTACCCATATGGGCGCTACATTGCGGCGCCTAGCTGCACATGGGCGCTAAATTACGGCGCCCATGGGAGGATATAGGCGCTATATTATAGCCCCCATATGGGGAAATGTATACATAGGCACTACTTTTCAGCGCCCATGATGTAGGCGCTGGATTATAGTGCCCATATCAGTTTCAGACGTATGGGTGCTACTTTGTCCATCTCCATGAGGATCATAGAGATCAGTAATGTAAGGTCTAACAAATATCATCAATTGATCCTTGTATTGTTGAATTAAATGTGGATCTTGATAATGATTGAGACAATCGAATTCTTCTTCAGTATTGTATTGAGCTCTGATACATTCTTCATTACGAGTCATTGCTTCATGTATCTCATCATCATTTAATTTTAAATCATTCACATAATCTGAAACTTGAAAATCAACAAACTCATCTGAATCTGAATCTTGGAAATCATTTCTATCATTAACATTTGAATCAATAAAATCATTTTCTTCATCTTCATCTTCATCTTCATCTTCATCTTCATCATCATCATCATTCTCATCATCTTCTTCTTCTTCTTCATCTTCATCTGATTTGATTGTTCTGACATTACACTTTCTTCTATCATCACTTGATTCACCACAATTACCACATTTCATTTTCATTTTCTTTTCTGATTTTGCAACATGTTCAGGCGCTGAATTCTAGCGCCTAGAGATATGGGCGCCAGAATATAGCACCCATATGCTCCAAAAGGGATGTAGGCGCCAGAATATAGCGCCTATATTCAAGTGGGCGCTATATTCTAGCGCCTACATCCTTGTCCAGGCATATGGGCGCTAGATGACAGCGCCCATATGGGCCCAAGGTGGGCTGAAAATAGCAGGGGCCTTGAATTACTTCATCTTAAGGTCCCACTATTTTGAGAGAGCTCCTTCAATCAAAAGATGATTTAAAAGAAGTGGATGATAGGACAGTAATTCTTCTTTTCCCACATCCTAGAAAGAAAATTATTTATGCCCTTGGTTGCTTTGATACTTGAATAGTGTCAAGATAGTAACTTAGGTATTTAGCCAAAGATCATTACAAGTGTGGTATTGAAGAACTGTTGGTTTTAGTATACAGATTATAAGCAGGGTGGGTTGGACTAGCAGATAATAAGTTGGAATGTGCATTGTGAACAAAGGGTTGCATATCTGGAATGGCTTATCCAGGGGTTAGAAGATATTGAGGCTACTTTTGATATATATTTGTGGTCACTTGAGTTCCCTCTTCTGATTCTTTTCTGTGTTGAAGAGAATCAGTGAGTAATTCCTTATCATCTTTGTTTCTGTGTCTTTCTGATGAGAGTGACTTCTCTTTTAAAATGTTCTCATTCAACTCTTATTATATATTTCTCTCAAAGATATCAATTTAATTTGTCTGTTTCCTTTACTCAACCTTCACATGTCCTTTGACTTGTCTCTTTAGGGGTTGGCAGATACACACTTCCTTTTATCTGATCTTAATGTTTTGTTTACTCGTCTTTCTAATTAGTTCTTATTTGATTTCTTTATTTCTTTACCCTTACTATACTGTAAGTTGGTGTCTTGTTCTTGTTGTAGACTAGCAGTGAGCTATAGTTTTACAACGGAACCTGTGCCCTCAGGTTTTCCTCTTTGTACTATAGGTCACTTCTGAAAGTCTCATTCAGCTTAGTCTGAAATACTAGAGAACTTGAAACACACTGTTTTTATAAATAGTCCCTATAATAAAATTGTTATCAAGAATTTTTTTATTTATCTCCTGCTCACTCAAGCTCATTTTAATCAAGGTTGGATCATGAAAAGGAGAGGGAGTATACAGTACAAATTGGCTTCCAGCGTTGTGCACCTGACAGGTTGTAAAATTATCTTACATAGGTAGTGTACCACCCACATGAACTTTCTTTCCATGGAACTCATCTTAGTATTTAGTGTGTAGATGTTAGTCTGGCTGCTATGCAATGAATTCATGAAAAGCGACAAATCTCGTCGTATACCTGATATCCCAAAGACAAATCCTGAGGTGAGTCTCACTTCACCTCTTGTCAATACTCGACGTGCTAACCTAGAAGGTTTTAGTCAAGACAATTATAAATAAGAAAAGATATGACGCTTTAGCTTAAAGCTCTTGAATCTTTTCCTTTCCGTAGAATGACGGATAATATTTCACCTGATATCCCAAAGACAAATCCTGAGGTGAGTCTCACTTCACCTCTTGTCAATACTCGACGTGCTAACCTATCTCATCAAAGTCAGAGAAAATACAAGGAGATAGGAATGAAAAAGGTTAGATAGAAATGAAAAAGATTAATAAGTATGTACTATTCTGACCTAGAAGGTTTTAGTCGAGACAATTATAAATAAGAAAAGATATGACGCTTTAGCTTAAAGCTCTTGAACTAGCGTCAACAGAATAGCAGATGAAATATGAAAAGTAGAACATATAAATTGATTAGTATTTTAATTATGTATATTAAGGAGAAAGAAAAGAAATAAGAAGAATTGAGAGGTGATGAATTGATTGAAGTACTTACTCTTTTCCTTTCCGTAGAATGACGGATGAGGAAAAGAGTTTGTACACGCGTCCCCGGAGTGGCTTGATTTAAATGGGTGGCGCAATTAGGGTTAAGGTTTTAATTGAATACTAAACTATATTTAGACTTAATGTATGCATTATTCAATCATAAGTTTTGAGTTAAGTGTATAACCGCTGAAACACTTGGGTGAGAGATTAAGGTATCTCTCAACACGCCCCCTGTTTCAGCTGTCCATCTACTATATCCAGTCCTACTTGATCTCGAAGTTCTCGAAAAGGTCCTGGGTGAAGTGGCTTTGTTAAAGCATCAGCAAACATATTTTTATTGCTAATGTGACGTAATTTGATGATGCCTTTTTCAACTTGTTCTCTTATCCAATGATATTGCACTTCAATGTGTTTTGTCCTAGCATGAAATATTGCTTTCTGGGTTAATGAGACTGCTCCAGTGCTATCACTGCACAGAATTGTTGGAGCGGGTTGCTTCATAGATATATTTGATAGTAGTCCTTGCAACCATACTACTTCCTGACCCGCTTCGGTGGTTGCCTTATACTCTGCTTCAGTTGAAGATAGTGACACTGTTGGTTGTAAACGGCTCTTCCAGCTGACAGCCGCTCCATTTAACTTGAAAACGTATCCGGTCGTCGAACGCCGCGTGTTAGGATCTCCAGCCCAATCTGAGTCGGTATGACACTCAGGATAGGACCAGCTTTGATTTCCTTCTATGACGTCATCATTTGGAAAGTAAATCAATCCTAATGATTGTGTACCTTTTAGATATCTAAGCACGTGAATACCCATTTGCCACGCTGTCGTTGAAGGCCGGGATAGATGTTGAGAAAGGGCACCAACAGCATATGCTATATCAGGACGTGTGCCCTGAGCAATGTACATAAGGCTTCCCACTAAGCTATTGTAGGGTAGATTTGATCTTTTGAAGTCTTCTACCTCTGAATCACTCGCTTTCTGGATCTTTGCTCCTCCAGGGAAAGGTGTTGATGCTGGCTTACATTCAATCGAGTTGAATCGTTCCAGTACAGTTTGTATGAAAGAAGGCTGGCTTAAAGAATAACCTCCAGCCTCGGTTGAATTGATTTCGATTCCTACAACACAGTGTGCGGGTCCTAAATCTTCCATTCTCCATCTGAGCTTTAATAATTCTTTGATTTCAGGGACTTTGTCCCCAGTTATTGCCATGTCATCCACATGCAGATAAATTAGAGTCTCAGATCCATCATCATCACATCCGTACCACAGGCAAGCATTGTGGGGATTTTGTTTCACACCTATGCTTATGAACTTCTCCTCAACCTCTTTATTCCAACATCGAGCGGATTGCTTGAGGCCGTATAGTGCCTTCCTTAAACGAGCAACTTTTCCGTTCGCACGTTCAGCGTCGTAACCTTCTGGCAGTTCTAAATAAATTTCTTCTTGTAAATTACTATTTAGAAAAGCTGCTATTGCGTCCATTTGCTCAATCGGCCATCCTCTAGCAGCAGCAACAGCGACCAGTATACGTAACGAGGCAAGTCGACCGGTCGGAGCGAATGTTTCGTTGTAATCAATTCCTTCGGTTTGTGTATAGCCTTTTGCAACATATCTAGCTTTATGTTTGGAAATGGTACCATCTGGATGGAGTTTTAACTTAAAAATCCAACGGCCGCCAACAACCGGAGCGTCTTTAGGACGATCTACGATTTCCCAAACTCCCATTTCTTGTATGTTTTTCATTTCTTTGTCACATGCAGCTTTCCACTGAGCGGCCTCGGGTGTTTTCATAGCCATTTTGTAGGGGGCGGGAGAATTTTACACAGAAGGTTTTACACAGAGCGGGTCTGTGTAAAGCCTACCCGGTGTAAAATACAAAGTCTGGCCTCGAATTTATAATTTTATACTTGTTTCGATTTTTTTTTTTCTGTGTAATGAATTTCGGTGTAAAAAATATTGTGTAAAAATATGACGTAGATGGTTAATCTATAATTTTACACCGGACAAATTACGCAGAGATGACTCGGTGTAAGGGAATTGAGTGTAAAAGTGTGGGACCCGGGGAGGGGATTGAATTTTGCACCGGGCCGGGCTACACAGACCTGTATCTGTGTAAACATACCCCGTGTGAAAATCCGGATACGGTGGTCAAATTATAATTTTACACGAATGTATCTACATTCTTACACCGCACAGCATAACTCATATCAATGGATGACCTTATTCCCATTGATCAACAACTCAATTAACTTATATCATATCAAGCTTCCATGTTTGTCTAGATACAAACATGGAAGCTTGATACTTCCCATATATCGGTGAAACCGGTTTGGAAGGTGTGATGATATTTCCACGTTGGTCCAAAATCGACAATCAGGTCTTCAATCTTCACCTCGAATTGACCTCGATTGGCCTTTCTGATCTGAAGTTCAACTTTTGATTTGATCAATCAAATCAAAAGAATCGAAAAGATTCGACGATGGGCAATACTAATTCGGTTCCAAAAGACAAAGACTCGGTGCTAGCAAAAGACAAAGATATATGTCATCTTGCACCGCTGCCTCTTTGTTCTGGAGAACCTCTTTCGAATTCTTTCTCTGATTTTTCTGATTCTTCATCTTCTAGCACATCATCTTCATTTATCGCACATTTGTCTGAAGAACATAAAAGTATACCAGACCCTCATCTTGTCACGATGATTTCACCTGAAGGATCTATTGCGTCTCTTTCGAAAGAGTCTTCCTCCCAATCTCGTCTCATCTCCAATCCCTCATCATCACCACCAGAACCACAACGTCAACTACGACTGCCTACCATAGCCAGTAAACCCAAATTCAAAACCTTCATTGACGAGGGATGTGAACTCGACGCAGATGGCTATCCGTTATATCCAAACGGCGCCTGCGTATTTGTCAAACAACCGGAAGATAAAGTTGGAAACTTTAGATTTATCCAATGGACACATACTATGCGCACTGAAACAAACAAGACGAAAGAGTGGATTACCCGAAGGTACTACTGCTTGGGTGTTATGAAATGCACAAACACGGACTGTACCTTAGCTGGCTCTCCACCAACCGGACACAACATGATCCAAACAGTTGTGTGCGCATTTTCATTCATTTGAATTACATGGACATGTATCTCATTTACATTCATTTTCAGAGGTACACGATGTCCCATTTCTACGTGTGATGGAGTTCAATTACACATTGCATGTGAAGCAAAGTGTCGAATTGATTCACAGTTGGATGCTGACGGCGGCGAGGAAGGCGGTTGGGGTTTGCTCCGCCACATAGGTATCCATCGTCACGACTGGCCTGACCCAAAGAAGGCGGATCCCAACTCCAAGGAGCAGTTGAAATGCCTAGTTATCAGTGACCCCAAAACTGGTCCTCTGGGATTGAAGGTTGGCCGCGCGCACGCGGGCAAAGACCCTATCCAATCAGTGGTCGAAGTGCATCCATCATTTGGGAATGCAGATCGTCTAGGCTATCTACGACGTCAGTATCTAATTAAAGCGGGAATAATGACCAACACACGAGACCCGGAAGCTGGTGACAAGTGGCTGTCAAGCATGATGGATTGGTCCAGGTCAGAACCTTGGCGATCCTATTAAAATTTTCCAATTGTTCACATTCTTTATCATTTCTATTTAAAAAATTTCGTATCTCTATTCATCCTGACTTTTCCAATTGTTCATTTCCTTCCTGAATGTCTTCTTATCTCTATTCAGGAAAGGAATGATTATTCCATCATCTTCAATCAGTTTCCACAATTATCATATATCTTTTCAGACTAGCTGGATGCAGCAAGTATTGATTGAGCCGGATGAGGGTTCCTCAACCTATTCCGGTGGCCTTCTATCCGATGTTACCTACCGGTTTTTCCGAAATGGGTATTTATTGACCACTTCTAAGTACTGCGACACTCTCAAACGTTGGGTTCCAGTACTTTTCTCATGGCTCAGTGGACTTCAAAGTGAACATTACAAAGTTCACTTCCTCGCTTTACTACGACAGATTCAGCAAGCCAACATGTCAGACAAAGATAAGAACATTATGGTCGAACAAGTTGTGGATTTCTCTTTGGCTCAAAGGAATGGATTTGTGTCTGCGTACATGGAGGTATTTAATTGCCATGATCGTGATGTGGCGCTTTCAAAGTTGCATGGTTGCAAACAGCATTTTGAACAGGCAGTCACTCGTATTCGTAAAAATCGCAAGATAGTTAAGCAAGAAAACGTCGTCAGTACTGTCAACAAATTTTTTTTTTATATACTTCAAGACTTATAATTACTGCCTTTAATTTTAGGGCGCTTGGATTAAATTGTGCAAGTCTTTATTGGTAGCTGACAAAGACGACCCAGGTGGAGTCACTCTGCAAACCAAATTCGACAACCTGCGAAAACAGTTTCCACTTGCTAAGAAGTGGATAGCGTGGTGGGAAGCGGCGGATGTATCCGCAATGCTTTTCCCTTCCAGGAGGAGGAAGCCTTTGGACGATCCCCCTTTGCCTGGTGAGGATAGCGGTGATGAAGATGAAGAAGACGTACCGCGACGACGTCCTGACCTGCCAGATACAACCAATGGGCAAGAGTCAATGCATCGTACCTACTATTTACTATGGTTAGTCTTGCATCTCAGGCTTCATTTACATATAATTTCATTTATATCTTTTTAATCATTAAATGTCCAAACAACAGCACAGGTAAATGTTATATCATACCTGGCATAATTCAACTTCTCACGTTTGCTCAATGTCAGGAAAGAGATTCCCAATCGGTGAAGAAGGGAGTACCAGTTACCTATGGTTCGCAACAAAAGAACTGGGAGGAAGTAGTCAAAGTGATAGGGATGCCTGAGCCAACTAAACGACGATTCACTCGCAATGATGGTCGTGCTCCAGATACCACCGACGAGCTTATTGGAAATAAATCTGATAAATCAGCTGCTATAAGACCAAAGGCCGTTAAACTTGGTAGACCAAAGGGTTCGCAAAATATCAATCGAAACCAACTCACGACTTACCAATCTTACTCCGCCGGAACATCCAAAGGAACTACAATGAGATGTTGGATGTCTTCTACTCTAGAATGTCTCTACGCGGCATTCAGCCCTTTATGGAGTTCTCATCTAACAGTTAACAGAACGGACTTGGTGAGTGTAGTGGTCCGGCACTTCACCCAGCGTTTGAATGCGGAAATCTCAAACTCAAGCATAAATCACGTCCTTCCGCGAGGTCAAAACCTCATCCACGAACAACTGCAAAAGCTCTCACCGATTTCATACACGAGTGACGAATACGCATCGGCTGACGGATTCATGGAATTCTTATTGGGTGAAAAGAATGCATCCAAACAGTCAACTCTTAGGCCACTGTTCGAACACGATCTCCTCAAGATTAGTAGCTGTGCTCGCGATGCGGATCATCAAATTATTATACCACAACGTCGATCAATCATCCGAGTATTGCCATCAACATTTGCCAATTCCGCCTTAGATTACGCTGATGCAGGGCTTTTGATATCGACATGGGCATCTCAAGGTATACCGACTGACAATTCAGCAACGGTATGCCGTGGATGCCACCCCATTGCAGAAGAACAACCATCCGATCCGTCACTTCTACAAACCACTTTGAAGATTGACGTCACCAACCCATTGTCAGCTCCTTTACACCTGTACGTTCATTTGGATGGGGTTGTTGGCCTCCCTCTGGAAAAAAAATCCAGGTATCAAGATGACACGAACTGGCCAGCTCAAATTCAAGTTGGAGGAATCGAGTATAAGATGATCGCACGTGGATACTGGGCACGTGATCACTATTGGTGCAAAGTTATAAGATCAGTTGGTGGTATCATGGGGGTTTGGCACTATGATGAGCGTGTCAATGGAGGTATTGCGCAGTTGTCAGGTACTGATATCACAAGTATAGCAGGTTGTTCCCATCACACAAGCTGGCTGATATATTCTCGAATGCCTATCAATGGCGAAAATCAACAACTCAAAAAGGCGTTACGCGGCCTTATGAAGACTTTTCCAGACGACCACTCAACTATACCTTTCTCCATGCCGACAGCTTCATTTCCTTTCGGCGGAGGATTGCCAAATGATGACTGTGGGTTGTCTGATACTGAAGTTAAACAGGAGCGCTCAGAGGAGAAGTTACCGGATAAAATTGAAGAGGATGTGGTAGAAGAAGGGCAAAGTGACATACCTCCGAACAAACCTGGTAGGTGCACATCATCTTGTAAACTTTTCATGAATATTTAAACTTTTCATGAATATTACTTACTTATGACTTTCATCATTGACAGTGAATCCCAGAAAGCGTAAGGGCAATTCTCAGAATGCCAAAGCGCTTGTTTCCAAAATCAAACGGGTGAAAGGTATTTGAAGGTTTCTCTCTATACCATTCACGTCTATAATTAAGCTGATGTTATGTGTTCAACAAACAGAATCTCCAAAGGAAGAGTCAGTAAAGGGTCCGAACAAAGTAGCAAAGAAAGAATCCAAAATCAAACGTGTGAAAGGTAATGATGGAATGATCAACTAGCTTTCACTTCTATCTATAATTCCAGCTGATCTTATGTGTTCAACAGATTCTCCAAAGGAAGAGTCAGTAAAGGGTCCGACAAAAGCAGCAAAAAAAGAATCACCTAAGAAACCCAAATGGAAAGGGTATGTTCTCATTGAAGATGTTGAAGAAGAGCCCGTTGAGGAGGCTGAAGAGCAAGTGTTGGATGTTAAGACCAGAAGGGCTAAGCGACGACAACGGGGATAGTGTGTTAATGGATGTGTATCTTATTATCTTATTTGCAGACTCTTTAGTAATATTAATACGTTATATTTGTGATTTTATATATTTTCGTATGTCAGTGTAAAGAATTTGTTTACGGTGTAAAATTGCACTTGACCCCAGAGCTTGAGAATTTTACACCGTAATATTTTGCACTGATTTTTTCTGTGTAAAGCTCTCAAGTATAAAATTGTAAATTGTGCGTCAAATTTACATTTTTACGCTGAGAGATTTTGCAGTGTGTTTTTGCTGTGTAAAGGTCTCATTGTAAAATTATAAATTGCCTTGTAGCGCCACATTTTTACACAACATTTTCTACACAGGGAAATATTACACAGAAAAAAAAAATTTGAATCACGTATAAAAGTATAAATTGTAGGCTTTTTTTCGAATTTTACACAGGATTCATTTACACAAGAAAAGCCTGTGTAAATGGAGCGGTGTAAAATTCCACCTCCCCATTTTGTAGCTCTTTGGTTCAGCTCGAGCTTTCATCGCTTCGTGACATTCATACACATACTGATTGAAGGTGGGTTGAGAAATCTTGGGCACTATACTGCGCATTGGGAAGTTAATAATTTTATTACTTTCCCCTGGAATGTATCGATCTACAGGTCTTCGATCACGAGTTGATCGTCTTGGCTCCTGTTGAGCTGCTGGTGATTGTTCAGGAACGATCGGTTCATTGATAGTTGGATCAGATGTTTGTGGTTCACGTCTAACCTCCTCTTGCTGTTCAGTTGAGGGGTTAGGTGCTTCGATGGACGTTGGGGTGAGACGACCCATGTCCATCAGAAGTTCATCATCGTCATCGATCTGAGGTCTAGTAGGGTTGTCGACAACAGATTCATTTTCGATAATATCATCCCTTACAGTATTAGGGAGATCCTCAATAAAAATCCATTCTGGATTCTTATTGGCATCCTTTTTAAAAGGGAATATCAGAGGTTGAAATGTGACATCATGAGATATATGTATTTTGTTTGTTTCTTGATCAAGAATGATGAAGTTGTTGTTATCTTCGGCTGCTCCTATCAGTACTCCGGCCCGGGCTACCGGTTCAAATTTTCCATTTCGGGTTTCTTTCCTGATGTGTCTATATGCTAAGCATCCGAAAGGATGAAATCTTTTCACACTAGCTTGTCGCTGATTCCAGAGTGAGTGAGGGGTGTTTTTAAGTTGAAGGGAAGTGGTGATTGTCCTATTCTGAAGCATGACAGAATATGATACTGCGTGATACCAAAATGAAATTGGAAGTCCGGACTGAATCATCATGCATCGAGCTTTGGTGTTAATCGTCCTATTGGAACGCTCTGCAACACCATTCTGCTCAGGTGTATGGGGTGCTGTTACTCGAACCATTATTCCTAGTTCCTCTAGATATGGTGACAGTAAACTATTGATGAATTCGCCACCTCCATCTAATGAAAACATTTTAAGTTTCTTGCCCGTTTGCCTCTCAGCAAAAGCAATGAATCGCTTGAAGCATTCAAGTACAGTCTCAGCTGTTTTGTCAGGGATTCCAAACGAGACTCGATAACTACTATAATCATCGGTGAATAGAATATAATATTCTTCTCGATTTATAGCAGTTGTTCTGACAATTCCACTCAAATCTACGTGAACGTTTTCTAAGAATGTGGAGCTTCTTGGTCTAGCTGAAGAGAAGGGCAGTCGGTGGTTTTTGGCTAAAGGACAAATAGGACATTTCTTAATTATTTCAAAATCTAGATTATTGACATTTTGGTTTAAGACATCATTAAAGAATCCCAATCTCCACATCCTTTTTAGGTACTCTTCGCTTGGGTGACCTAGAGAGTAATGGAGTTTGAGTATCGTGAGCTGGTTTTGATTTTGTTTTGCCGACGATGAGTGATAAAAGGATTGACTGACCGATGGTCGTATTGGAACATACATCATACAACCTTCGCCAATAAATTTGCCGATGAACAGTTCTTTCTTTCCATGATCAATTCGAAAATTTGGGTCTTCAAGCACCGTTGTAATGGCACCAGCTCTTAGTAATCGACCACCAGCTATAAGGTTTCTGGACAATTCAGGTACATAGAGGCATTCGGATAGTTTGACGATTTCGCCTTTTGAATTCATGAGGTTGACTCTTCCGATAGAGTGAATTTCTAGAGTGGCTCCGCCTCCTGCAAGACTGAGCTTGGCAGTTGGGTCGTCATTTTGGTATAGTGATTCACTATCAAATACTGATATATCGTTGAACATATGATGTGATGCTCCCGTGTCAATGAGGGCGACGGAGGAACATTGATCGCCGTGACAAGCCAATTGAGGTTCGGCTGAGCATGAAAACTGGCCATCGATTTCAACATGATAACTGACATCCCTATCTTCTAGTCTCAAATTCTCAAACGCAGATGATAATTCTTCCGAGTCGGGAAAGTTCGATCCGCTGAGTTGTTGATGAGACATGAATCCTCTAGCCATGTTCGAGCCTCCTCGACCTTTACCACGATAACCACCGCGAGAGTTGCCTCGGGTATAATCAATCCACTCTCCGGATTGTTTCTTTGATTGTTTCCATTCTTCCATTTTACCGGAATTGTTTGGATGATGATAGCATTCGGAAGGATCGTGGGGTTTTGTAGGATGATCACGACCTAGGCATTTGTTTCTAGTACAAGTTTGCCACCTTCCGTTCCTTCGTCCATGACTAGCTTCGGAAGAATCAGCCATTCTGCTTGATTGCTGTCGATTGGAAGAGAACATCTTTCGAGTTTGATAGGCTTTCTTCAATTCTATCTCTAAAGCTCTGAATTTAACATGACCGGCATCTAATAAATTGCATCCTTTTTCCGCCCACTCACGATTGAGAGATCTGACAAATTGGCGAGCTTGTTCCTCTTCTGACATCTCCCCATTCGACCCAAGATACGCATCTATTTTGTATCTAAAGATGTCGATATATTCAAGAAGGTCTTTGGTTGATCCTTGCGATAGATCCGTGATTTCACTCCGAAGCATGAGTTTAACAGACTCTGAGTTGCTTATATGGTAATCACGGATTGTCTTCCAAAGCAGAGATGGGGATGGCGGGGTTATTTTGATGCCGTTCTCAAATTTAGAGATCATCGACACAAATCGAGTGGATTCAGTTGTTTCAATGCTGGCGAGTAGCCAATAGAAGAGTCCCTTCTTAGTCGCAAGATGAACTTCGGGATCTATTCCATCACTTCCTGCGTCATCTGAATTGAGGTAGATGTCGTATGACGCTGCCATGAGTCCAAAACGAACGCTATCCGACCACGATACATAGTTGGATGTCGATAATTTAGTAGCAACAGTTATTTTATGGAGGATGGCATTTACTTTGATCGATTGGCGTTGAGCCGGAGTATCATTGTCAAGGGGGGCATTCGTAGCCATAGCTGATGTAGGATTAAGAATATGGGGAACTGTAGTGTGTGCTGAATGTGCTGTTTCTGATGAACTTGAATTGTCTGAATCAATTAGTGATTCAATATCAATCTCGCTGTTATCTGGAAATGGAGCTGGGGTTGATGCAGGTGTCGGTAGTTGGGTATCTTCACTGGTATCTTCTCTGTCTGACATAGACTTGCGTTTCGAATTGACTATCTAAGAGCTGGAACTGTCTCTCGCTACCATGAAAAGCGACAAATCTCGTCGTATACCTGATATCCCAAAGACAAATCCTGAGGTGAGTCTCACTTCACCTCTTGTCAATACTCGACGTGCTAACCTGATATCCCAAAGACAAATCCTGAGGTGAGTCTCACTTCACCTCTTGTCAATACTCGACGTGCTAACCTAGAAGGTTTTAGTCAAGACAATTATAAATAAGAAAAGATATGACGCTTTAGCTTAAAGCTCTTGAATCTTTTCCTTTCCGTAGAATGACGGATAATATTTCACCTGATATCCCAAAGACAAATCCTGAGGTGAGTCTCACTTCACCTCTTGTCAATACTCGACGTGCTAACCTATCTCATCAAAGTCAGAGAAAATACAAGGAGATAGGAATGAAAAAGGTTAGATAGAAATGAAAAAGATTAATAAGTATGTACTATTCTGACCTAGAAGGTTTTAGTCGAGACAATTATAAATAAGAAAAGATATGACGCTTTAGCTTAAAGCTCTTGAACTAGCGTCAACAGAATAGCAGATGAAATATGAAAAGTAGAACATATAAATTGATTAGTATTTTAATTATGTATATTAAGGAGAAAGAAAAGAAATAAGAAGAATTGAGAGGTGATGAATTGATTGAAGTACTTACTCTTTTCCTTTCCGTAGAATGACGGATGAGGAAAAGAGTTTGTACACGCGTCCCCGGAGTGGCTTGATTTAAATGGGTGGCGCAATTAGGGTTAAGGTTTTAATTGAATACTAAACTATATTTAGACTTAATGTATGCATTATTCAATCATAAGTTTTGAGTTAAGTGTATAACCGCTGAAACACTTGGGTGAGAGATTAAGGTATCTCTCAACAATTCACCCTCCCAGGAAGTCATGCATTATTCATGGTGCTCAGTAGAAACAGAGCCAAAGACCCATTCCCACAATTTCAGGTACATCAACATTTATAAACGCTTGATAATAGTGTATGAATTGGGACTGAAGAGGATTTTATCATCTCCATATGATTGAAACATTTTCCAGTTTTTTGATGTTAAGTAATACCAGGCTCACAATAAAGTTATTGAACAAATCATCTCATACAGGTAGTAGCTAGTTGATATACTCAAGTATGCCTCATGGATATCAAAGTATTTCCAACAGACCTGTCTTCACTCTTTGATAAGCCACTGAAACATGTAATTCCATTACAAACAGGAACAGAATAATGGGAGCACAATTCACATTATTGAAGACATCCAAGTTGAAGATTAGACCAGTGAAATGGTAAGAGGTGGGCCTGTTGTGGGAGCATAAACAATGTGTCTATTGTCCATCATCGTAGGGTGGGGGAGGGAAGGGTAGACAATACTTGGGACTAATCACATCATCAAACATATTGAAGTTGACAGTTAGACTGGTGAAAGTGTAATAGTTATATATAAGTGTGACTGTTGTGACTTACTTGACACTGCACGGGGGCAACTCTGGTGATCTTCGTTGAGGGATTTGGTGGGCCATGCTGTAGTGATTTCAGTGCAGGTTAGGTTTGGAGAGATTGTTTTAGGCATCCATCTCATAAGAACTGTGTGAAAGAATGACCATCAGGTGTTTCTTACTCTTTGTCACCTGAAATAGGCATAGCAGAGATTGTGGCTATATCCATCAATCCATCAAGGTGTCAGTATAAGAAAGACCAAAATGGGAAATGAAGATGAAGTCGACTAACCTGACAGAACGGCCAAACATATTGCTTTGATCAAAAGCATGGTGATTTTTCTACTATTTAAGACTCAATTGCGGTTGATATGTTTGTCCCAAAAGAAACTGTAGTGGGAGGGTGAAGGAATCGGGATTGACCCAACCAATCCCGACCTACAGGAGGCTTTTTATACCATTTGGCTTGTTCGGTTGGGCAAAATAACTGGGCGGTGTTCTCGGTTCTCAAGATACAATCACGTCTTGAACGCAGGGATGTTCATGATTCTCACGATGTCACTGACGCGCTTTTTGTTCTTCGTGTGAATTGCGCTGCCTCGAGCTCCCCCGAGTTGACTTTTGAAAGGTTTATTTTTGATTCATTGCTCAGATGGCCCCTGGAGCCGTATGTGCTTCGCTCCGGTAAAAACCCCTGTGGGGAAAAAGACGCGTGCTGGCTGTTTGACGTATTCCAAGTGTTATTTAGTACAATTTATGGCGTAAAGGACGTGGTATCTATAGTGAGCAAGGGAAGTATTCGACAACGCATAAGTGAAAAGAAAACAAATATCATCTGAGTTCCACAGAGTTGTGGAAACTCAGATTCTACAAGCTAGTCAGAGTTTTGTTCTAGATAGTGTGAGAGAATGACTGTGCCGCAGTCGTGCCTGTCGTGTGACTACAACAGTATCGTGGATGGGGGATGGCCCATGATGGGAAAGCCACTCTTGCTCCTCCAATACGCCTACAGAGGGTACTGAGATCAAACGCGACCGTTTGTTGACTCGATTTTTGATGCTAAAATCAACCTTCAGTGTAATTGTGGGCCGAGTAAATTTTGATGACATGTTCCTTTGTTAATAAACCATTATGAAAGGATGAAGAGAGGGAAACACATAAGGTCTGGGATCAGGATGAGACCCGGCCCCCGGGGGCCGGGTTTCGAGGCGCCTGCGAGCTAGATTTTTGTTTGAGCATCAGAACGGCACCCGACCCCGGCAAACCCGACAAATTTTGTCAGCTATAGGCTCAGAACGGCTTCCGGACCGAGAACCTCGACGGGGATCCCCGGGTAGCGGGGTTTTCCCGGGGTTTACCTGGGAATCTGTCAATTACCCCGGTCTAGAGAACAAAAATCGAACCCAAATCTTGTTTCGACTCAAAAAGTCGAAACAAGATTTGGTGCACATCAGTCGTTTTGGGCCTGGAAAGACTAATCCATACTCCGAATTCTCATCTTTGAGAATCGGAGATGGGGATTTTGTGTAAAACCCAGACACTGGTCTGCCTGGACGCGTCGCGTGGGGGGAACCTAGAGCGTCTGCAAAAAATTGATTCTCCCCGGGGAACCCCGGGGAGATCAATTTTTTTGCCTCCCAGAACGACCCCCCGGACCGAGGATCCCCCGAGGTATGGCCTTCAGAAATAGGCTGGCTTGACCCCTGAGCCCGCGGGGGGACCCCACGGGGATCCCCGAGACCCCGGGTCTCGGGGCTCATCCTGAGTCTGGGATAATGATATGGACATCTCATGTAAGAAGCTTCGAGATCACAATCAGCATTTACTATGTGGTCATGATGAAGTTGGACACGTTCGTCGCAGCTAGAGGACTTGGTGATGCGAATTACAGACGTTTTCCTGGTATGTAAGCCGTGATACAGGGGGTTGTGTAAACCCATGAATCGAACATTTGGTGATCAAGAACCCATGAAATAGAGACAGAACCTTTCCGAACACATCACTCAGACTCACTTTGACTAATCCCTAGACTGTTCGGTCCAGAAAACTAATCAACTTACTCTCTCTCTCTATCGACATGTCACGCCCTCAGGATGGCGATCGTAATCAAGAAGCAACGGTTTACATGGTCAGACATCTTTCGAGGCCAAAAAAAGCGAACTTATCACTGACAACGTACCTACGCGTTCTTCGGATCTCTAGGGTAACTTGGATGAGCGGTGCACCGATGCATTGGTTTGGGAGTTAATGCTACAAGCTGGTCCAGTAGGTAAGGACAAAGCTTTCTGAGCCAAAAGTATCATTGCGCAAATCAAATCTGATCCTGTTTCCAAAATCTTTCACAGTTAACGTGCATCTACCAAAAGATCGAGTTTCCATGTCACATCAAGGATATGGATTTTGTGAATTCTTAACAGAAGATGATGCGGATTATGCTTGTAAAATTATGAATCAAATCAAACTTTATGGCAAGCCAATCAGGGTGAACAAAGTTAGTGACTCGTCGCCTTCAATTTTTATTCTTTCAATCTTTCTCAACTAAGGGCTTGATGATAATTTGATTGTTTTAGGCTTCCTCAGATCGAAAGCAGGTCGATATTGGTGCGAATCTATTCATAGGAAATTTAGATGTTAATGTAGATGAAAGAATGCTCTACGATACGTTCAACACCTTTGGAACTCTTGTACAAACTGCGAAGGTAAAATAAAAAACGGCATCTTTCCTATACGTATGAAACTAATCCTTTAACTTTATTCTCCCATACTCGAATGATAAGATTGCTAGAGATCCGAGTACCGGTCAATCGAACGGATACGGTTTTGTGGCTTACGAATCATTTGAATCAGCTGATACAGCAATAGAATCGATGAATGGTCAATTCTTGATGAACAAGGCTATCACGGTTCAGTATGCATTTAAGAAAGATGGTAAAGGTGAACGACACGGAACGCCTGCTGAACGCCTGCTAGCTGCACAAGCCAGGAAAAACAACGCATTGCCAAGTGGAATGGGTGCTGCTGTGCCAGCACCACCTCCCGCGGCACCACCAACTGTCGTAGGTTTTCGAGTTGTGCGATTCCTAATCTGATGATGAAAATCTGATAATTGACTTGTTTCCTGCTTTACAGCGATTCAACTCTCAAAACAGTATGATGCCCCCTCACCCATCATCACACCCCGTTGGACCACCTGCACATCCCAGCCCAAACCCACAAATGAACTACCAGCATCCACCATATTCGGGAGGCCCTCCGCCCGGCCCTCCCAATCAGTCTCCCGGGTACCCTGGCAAGCCAACAGGTCATCCCTATCCTGGTCCACCTCCACCTCCGACCACAATTCCCATGGGCTTTCGCCCCATGCCAACCCACATGCAACCTCCTCAGTCCTTCCCCCCACCTCCGCATCCTCATCATGCCCCTCCTCGAAGCTTTCCACCACCTACCAATGGTGCCCCAGGATTCAATCATGCCCCGATACCTGCTCCACCACCTGGGTTTGGTGGTATGCCTATGGCTCCACCAGGCCCACCACCACCAGTTGGATTCAATGGGCCACCTCCAAACACGACTGGAATTCCACCACCTCCGCCTGGTTTTGCTCCTCGATGACCCAAAGATTAATCATAGGATTGGCCTTTCTATCCTTCTTTCACTTCATGCATAAACTTCGGCTTTATTCTGGTCAAATCCAAATCAAGGGTAAAATAAAAGGCTTTTTGTTCTAAAGGAACAATGAAAATTATGCTTCTCATATTTGTATCATCATAAGATGTTATTTTATACCTTTGTGTGATTCATTTTTTTCTTTTCGAAGACTCTTGATCAAATGAGATGATTTAATGGAAGAAAAAGAAAGTCGATGATGTTTTGATTAAATTGGGTGAATTTTGCAACCAATTCAGGGGTAAGTTGTGTTACAAAATCTTGAAATTTTCAGGAATTTCTTGTTAGTACTCATTGTAGATGGAATAAACCAAATGATCCAGGCAACTGATTATCACAGTTGAAGTAATCATGCAAAGGATTTACCAAAGACCTTTGGGTTTCAATGCCCTCAGCAAGCACTATTTTATCAGACCAGTCCAAACTATCCTTTCAGGAGCTAGTAATGCCGGCTTGTCTCTTTCAGAAAATTGGAAGAACCACGATAGAATGTGTACCAGCAAATCTTCAACTGCCTGAAAGCCCACCAACTTTATGCTCTGATCGTACCTGCCAAGCCACCCTTTGAGTTGAATTGTCTCTACACCGGCATCAATGTGAACAAAGTCTGGACCACAGGTCCCAAAATCATGTCAGATCTTGGCACAAGCCTCACCCATCTGTATATTGTGAGTGTTGAGGAGTGCTTTGATGACATGACAATCACAAACTCACATAGAGGAAGGTCCAGATAGCTTTCACAAATTCTCAATACATGACAACAATGAGAACATCCCTTGACAATAGAACACATCCCAAGCACCTTGTATCTGGACAATATGTCAGGTAATATATCCAAGAAGTGGAAGAAGCACATGAGTGTTTTTTATGCTGGCAGGTCTACCTCCAGAAAATTGCAAACCGGGAGTTTGATAATCATTTCCTGGCAACTTTCAAATGCACCTCTGTGGTTGAGTCACTTGACAGAGTTATGAATGGTATCAAGTGAGGGTGTCTCCAACATATCATCTTCTAGAGGTAAGCTAAACAGTCCCACTTTTGCAGTAAGGACAGGTCCAAATGTATCCTTGCTTACAGCCATGAGACCAGCACCAAGGTGCTTGTGATGGTGTTGGTATTATGCCACCTGGAAGAATCACCCATGCACACTACAATCAACCAAACCACAAATCCTACAAACATATTAACGCATCACTGGACATGTGATTTGCATGTTGTGTGGATGAGTTACAAAGATACAAACAGCATGTTTCAGCTGTCATTGGAGTAAATCCAGATGGTAAACAGGTATGATGCTCTCCTTCTTGGAACCTATCTTCCTCATTGGAGTTTCACTGTGTAATACATTCTATTGATACATTATTTATCATTTAGATGTTTTTGACCAAGTGCAAGTGGGATGTGACTTGGCTTTGAGCTTATGACATCTGGGTGTTATCCCAGATGCCTCAATCTAAGACCTCACTGGGAGTCAACAGATGCCGATTTGGACTTCAAGACGCAAACATGAATCATTTCATTCAGCACGTACAACAAAGATATGACTTGTTGGACACCTGTTGGCAAATGGTGTGGGTTTTGGATTTTACCATCCCAACCTGAGGCACCAGGCCATGTAAAGTGACATTTTTTCACACATGGAATGCATCTTTCAATTTGGTTTTGTGTCAATCCAATGTGAGAAACTCTTCCTTTGTAATTTGTTTGTTGATGTGATAAGATGCATGATTGGTATGTCAAGTTCTTTTGTTTACAGCACAAGTGCGGATGCTCTAAAGGCTCTATCTCTATGAGGATGAATATCCCAAACTTTTTGATCAGATATTGTTGTCAATTAAACCAAACGGAAATATAATTTTTCCTATGTGGTCAAGATTGGACCAAGATACTATCTGGCGCTATGTAAGACTGTGGGTGTGAAATTTTGCCAGATAGTATCTGATCAGGGAGACCGAACGGGCCCTAAGTCATACACTGAGCAAACACTGATACCAGATGATATCCCGTGTGGGTGTGAAGAGTTGTGATTTTGATATCCACAATACTCAGCCTTGTGCTGTGGGTGTGGGGAGGCTCAACGTCAACACCCATCTATGTCATCTTGTCAGAAAAATCCGTAGGACTGTGGCAATCGAAGTGAAACCCGAAAAGTCAGATTGACCAAGGGCTGATCAAATGCATGCATGAGGGTATTCGGGTGGTTGGTCTGTGAGTTGGGTGAGGTTCATCATACGGACTGTTTGGATTGAATTGCTTATTTTTTGGGTTGATTGTATACAAGTCAGGTGAGAGATTCTAGTACAATTCAAGTGTTACAAGGAGTGGACAAAATTGTGCTATAACAAGCTTATCTAGATCTAATCAAAGATGTGAGTCGAAGTAAGATCATAGCCTTGTCAGATAAGATAGTCCAGGGCCTACGGACTCTTCGGTTTGGGGGCCGAGGCGTTGTGGCGATAGATGTGCAGGTGTGGAGCTGGTGCCCTGCTTGCCAAGATGACCAAGGATCGTACCGGGCCAAAGGCTTGAGAAACGCTTGCAGAAAGATGTGTAAAGATGAGTAATCACAGTCATGTAGTTTCATCACTAATGTTATGAGCTTTCTTTAAGGCAGCTAGCTCAGCTTCTCGTTTTGCTAGATCAGCTTTGGCCGCTTGACGTTGAAATTGATGGTATAGAACTGATTTTTTTGCATAAGGCATTCAAGCTTGTCAATATCAATTTGATCATGGAGAAGATAAAAAAAGCTAGGTATTACGCACCGACCAAGTATCGTTCTTGTAAATGAAATCCATTGAGATGATCGAATGCGTTTTTCGCCTAAATCATAAATTCCGATCGTCAGTAAAAGGTTTTGGGAAATCAGAATATGGGAAAAGTTGATTCACATCTAGGATATCTTCATACACGACAAACGCTGTGCCTCTAGTTTTTGCATCATTTCCAATTCGAATTTGACGGATGGCACCATATTTTCCGAATAAATCGTATAAGTCCTATATAAAGACCGAATAGAAGAATTCACCAGGGTTTTCTTGAGATCTGCTACGAGATGGAATACTAACTTCTCCTTTTGTTTTATAATTCAGGTTTTTAACGAATAAGATTCGATTGACATCACCACTCAGTTTTACCTATTTGAGTTACAAAAAAAGGTCAGTTCGGTTGCAAGTCTTTGCAGTTGATATCAGGATAGGTAAGAAAACGAGAACAGTACTCAACCGGATGAGATCTGTTGAGAGCCATGATGGACGTCTTGTGAGAATGTTGGCAAAAGTGGAGTTCCAAAAGTTGACTCGAAGGCCAAACGTGACACGGCTTAAGTACATAACCTTACCACCTAGTTTTAAGTCTGTGACACGCAGAGTCAGGAGGAGCCCCGACCCCCGAATCGCGGGGATCAAGGGGCCCGGCTGCCAAAATTTCTCGGCAAAGCCAGAACAAGCCCCGGACTGACAGCCTATAAGTCCCCGTCTACCCGGGGAATTCAGTCAAATTCCCGGGCAAGAAGCACAATTTGTGTGTGTCTGCAAAAACGGCCCCCGAGCCGGCAGGGAACCCCGCAGGAACCTTCAATTACCCGGGGTCCAGGGCTCATCCTGACAGAGGAGAGCTGACTTAACTGGGTCCCTTGATGGAATACATACACCTAGAGAGGATACTGACAAAGCGTGGTTTGTAGTGTTTGGGCTTTATACTCTGCATCAGTGCCTGTCTAAAGGTCTTAAGCACTTCAAAACATATGCCAAGAGTAGAGCACCCCAGATTTTTGACCCTTGGCTGGCTACTGCTTTGAAACATCTCAAGTAATCTTATGGCTATAGGGTTGAAAGTGGGTGCATCTGAAAGCCTTCATTCTGATACATCTATGGCTGTATTTTACATCAGTACCCTCTGTGGGTGTATTGCAAGGTTTATTCAAGCTACAGTCATCTCTGATATAACCCATGCCCAAAAAATAAGGCCCAAACTTATGGGTTTTTATAAGGTATCTGTTGTCACAATATCTTTGAAAATCCATGCAAATTGATTTGCACACTCTTCATGGGTCATGACAAAGAATCACACAAAAGTCTAAGAATATATAGTAGAGATAAACCTCACACTAACTCCGACCCCAACCCCTCATATAAGAGAGGGAAGTTAGAAAGCACACATGAGGCTTTTTCAGGAAATTGGAATACATGTTGTATGAAGTTGACTTCTCATACACAGCCTAGTGCAGTAGTGCCCCAATTTAGTGATATGGCACCCAAATCATGGGTTATGGCCTATGGTTCCCCCTCAATGCTATATGAGTCATGTGATATGACAAAGTTATGGGTTATGTGCCCTAATTTTCCAGCAATTTTTTTTGAAAGTGATCAAAGTTGTAATGAGAATCATGAAAATTCCTGTGTTAAATACAAGAAAGATATTAGCTTTTGAATTATTAGACCTGTTCAAAGATGAAAAAAAAATTTTGAGACAAAAATTTCAAGACAAAATTATAGAACTTTGTTTTTTTATACAGGCTGTACAGAGAGTGTATGAGCTGTACGAAGCAAGTCAATTGTTACTCGACTCCATAATTTTTGGGGGGTCCCTCAAAGTTGGACTCGAAAATTTCGAGTCAAAAAATTTTGAGCCAACGGACACCTCCTCCCCACGCACCTTGGAGTTCCGGGTATCTCATTGCCTTCACTTCCGGTTTGACCATAACAAACAAGCACCACCACCATCAATTCCAACAAATGGCTCCACATACCCGTCGCCAGGTTCTCCACGCAGCTTTCAACACAGCTCTGACGATCTTATCCAAAAACGACCCTGCGTATGACCCACCCATCAGAAGCAGCCTCTCCAATCTAGCCGCAGCGCTTCACACGTCAGCAGTGGCACTTCTAGCGGCCATTTCGAAAAAAACGACTCCTTGCAACACGAAGCTGGTCTGCGTTTTGATAGCTATCATCAGCCTGGGGATGAAATGGTTGACCTCATCTTCAAAGTATTCAAAACAAAACTTACATCACATCTTACAAAGCATCCACAATCAGCAAGTGGATGATTTGATTTTACGATTCTTTGCGATCAACTCACGTCGCTATCTAACCTCACGGTTACCTCGAGGTCGGCGAGAATGGTGTTCGGATCGGTTCAGGATTCTTTTCAACGAGCCAGAAGCGGTCTTCATGCGTTTAGTACGTTCATGTTTTCCAAGTGTTGTCATGTCACTCACAATCCATATTAACTTTCATGTGCTCGCAGGCCCGAATGCAAAAATCGTCTTTTGTTCAATTGCTCCACATGATTGGAGATCATGTGGTGTTTGAAAATGCATCGAATATGCCACAAGCGGTCGTAGAATGGCAGCTATTAGTTGCCTTAGCTTATCTAGGTTTGACTGGGAACGGGGCTAGTCCAGTTTTGCTTGCTCTTGGTTTCGGCATTTCAGGTGAGTTTCCTCCCAAATAGAAAGGCTCTCATGATGTTGGAAAGTGATCTGTTTTTGTTCTTCAACTACAGAAGGAAGTGTGTACAATTACACAAATCGCTGTGTAATTGCAATTGTCTCCCTAAACGAACGATTTTTCAATTGGCCCAATACAACAAGAAGAAGGAAGATAAAGGAGGTGGTTGCAAAGAAGAGTTTCTTTAAGGGATGTGTTGGTTTTATCGATGGGACTTTGATCAACTTGCACACGGGGCCAGAGAAAAACATGGAGGACTTTCGCACTCGTAAGTCCTCCTATGCGGTTAACTCCATGCTGGTATGTGATCATGAGAAGCACATCATCTATGCCAGTCATGGCTGGTGTGGTAGTGCGCATGATTCACGCGTGTATAGAAACACACAGGTCAGTATAATATGTTTTCATCTTGTTCTCTTATCACTGATCACTGTTGAAGTTTTTCCTATGTGTCCACAGTTGTCGCAAAATCCGGAGCACTTCTTTGGCCCTGGCGAATATCTCATTGGGGATTCGGGTTATCCATCCAATAAGTATTTGGTGACGAATTTCAAGAAACCTCGTGGTATGCCCCTTCCTCTCTTAAAACGATCTTTTAACAAGGAACTCAGTCGCCTCCGATATGTAATTGAAAATACGAATTGGCTTTGGAAGGGCCGGTGGCAGTCATTATTTCAGAATCGGATCATCATCAAAGGATTCCCCTCTGCTAGGCGTCTCAACCTAATGCTGTGCGCAACAGTTGTTCTGCACAACTTTCTGATAGATATTCAAGATCGTGGTAACGAGTTGTTTCAAGCGCCACATGAAGGTGATGAGGACCTTACAGATGACGAAGGAGACCATCATGTGGATGATGATGACCTCCCGGCGGATGAAAATAACACTCGCGCCGCCCTGTTTGCACTTTATGAACAGACTCACTAGGTGGATCTACTTTTCTGATTGGGGTATTTCTGATTGGGTTAATTTATTTTAGTGACTTAGTTGTATCTTGATTTATTTTTTCTCATGGCGTCTCATCATCAAGATATGCAATGAAAAATTTAACATTATATTATCTTTTTAGTGACTCCGTCATCACCTTATTGTGAATTGGTTCTTTTTTCAAACCGTTTGGTTTTTTCTGATTCTAAAAACCTTTTTTTGTCCCCAAACCAAATGTGAGCCTACTAGCTGCTGTCTGGCTAGTAGAGTCAATAAAAAAGGTAGTAGAAGTTGGTAAGACTTCTACTAAACTTGTAGGGATTGCTATCCACAAGTACAATTGGAATGAGATTTGGGCAAAAGAGCTTTACTTGAATTACACAAGTAAAGACTCCAGTTAGATGACCTTTGAACAAAGGTTTTCGCCCAGGGATTTTGGGTTAATTATTGTCTATTACAATAATTAATGATGAGAGCAACTGATGCACAGTTCTCAGTCCCAAATTGATTCACTTCTGACACAGAATGATCAATAAGGGTAGTGTTAATGTCTATCTTAACACTGGGAACTTTATACTCTGACTGATAGAGGTTCCCCGCAGGTTTAGAGTTTCTTATATCAGATTAATCCCTAATCTGATGTAAGCCTTACTCAAGGACTACTTCCTTCAAGTAATTCCACCTGATGGATATTACTGATTTCACTGATTATGGTGTCTAATCAGGCAGAAACAAGGTTGGATGTAAACACACAACACTCAACAAGACACAAAGTTTGAAAGTTCTAAAAAGCAGATAAGATTTATTTGTAAAGGTTGTTGAATAATAATGTGATGATGTGATCAGGAGGAGTGGATTCTCAGGGTTTATATACTCCAAACCTTGAGAATCTTTACACTAGAAGTGCGCACAATCTGTGGTTGCGTGGTTAGGTTATTACAGTTATATTGTTATAAACTGTTTGAACATACATTTCATTTGTTACAACCTTGTTACGGCTGTGAAATATATGTAGCATTGGTTCACATAAAAGTTGTGTACGTACACACTCTTTTATGTACGTTTTGCACATGTTACATATGCTAAATCATATGTACTTGACTTTTGAGACTGAGCCATGAGTTGTAATTATTGTTTTTATGCTTATGTATTATTATACGTCGCCCATTGGTACTACTGGTTAGTACTCAGGGCTGATACCAAACCACACCCGACCCCAATGAATCATATGATGATCAAACAAATAGACAAAATAAAATTCTTAGTTAGATGATCAAAAAAAATAAGAAAAAGGAACAAAACTTGAATTTTCGTAGAGATGTTTTTTCTTTGGTTTTCCAAAGAAAAAACTTACAATCATGGACTGATATCAAAGTCTCAATCACTTTGACTTTTACTACTTCCTCTCTTTTCATCACTCTAGATTTTTGAATAGGTGGCACGCTTGTAATATCACACGTTTCTGTAATACACAATTACTTGAACACTTTTGGTTGTTTGTAAAAGCCTGGTACATTGCATCTACTCATAGGTAGTATAGTAACTACAGACAATTTTGGGGATAATGATCAAGAAAAAACCTACCTTTCTACGAGCATCAGAGCTCGGACCCAAATTAAATTGGAATTTGTCATTTTATGACATTTTTCATAAGTTCCCAGGTGTTGAATCTCGACTTTCATCAAGCTCTGCAAAGGTAAGCAGTTGAACTGTCAAAACAAGTCAGACCATCATCAAAATAGATTAACGGCACTTACGTTTCTCCACTTGGCTGATCATTTGATCGGCCAGAGCACTGGGTTGTTCCATGCTCGTACCATTCCCACTGACCATCAATTTTTCAATCAACTTGGTTTTTCGTTCAAGGACTTTATCCATAAGTTCTGCCTCTTGCATCTTCACCATGTGTTTGAGCTTCAAGCGATTCATTTCCAACTCGGTTTGATCGGGGGGGACAATTGTTTTCAACGTTTCCGCCATGCTCTTCATCGCTGAGCTCATCTCCTTCTCACACTCGTTCTGAGCCTTGGCGGCGGTCTCCTGAATTTCGATAATTCTTGCGCGTTGTTCGGAAGCTTGCTCTTGGATTTTGACTAAATCTTGAGGGGTGTTCTGATGAGTTCCTTTTTGAGAGGACCAAGCATCTGACTCAAATTTGATTGCAGTCAAAAAAGACCCAGTCCTTGGGTTCTTGGCTTTTTTGGCGCTGCTTGAGGAAGGGCCAAAGTCGGACTCTTGACTCCCTGAAGGAATCCTTGGTCGTTTTTCGGTTCTAACTTGGATCGCTTTGTCCGCCCCATTAATCGCCTCAAAGAGCGCGGTATGGTTGAGAGGCTTAGCTTGGGAGAAGCCATCTTTGTCGGTGTCGGCGGTGTTGTCCGGCAAGAGGTCTTCATCAGCGTCAAAATCGATGACGGGTGGTTTCTTTTTGGTGAGGCCAAGAGCGTCCATTGAGGACGCCTCATCGAGATCTGCCATCGACTCAACTTGGTCCAAGGGGGTAGCTGAGGGACGATCGCCCATCACCGCATCCAGTTCATAAAAGTGGGGACATATATCCTCGATTTTTTCTGGCGATCCAAGGTGTTGTTTAAGTTTCAGGTAAGTAACACCAAGATGAGCCAAAGACTTACCTGAGAAAGTCTTCTCTCCAGAGTATCCAATCAAACCGCCACCAGTTTTTTGGCTTTCCTCAAGGGCCGCGCGGTATTTCAACTCCATATGACGTACCTATCAAAAATTATAGGTACGTATCAGCAAACTAAAATCTAATTTTAACCATACAATAGATACTGTACCTGTAGGTAACAGGAATTAGCTGTCCTGCCCGTGATTCCTCTTTCAATTAAGAAGTTCATAATCTCTTCGGCGATTTCCTTCTTTTTCGACTCTTTCTCACGCCATCGGTTGTAATTTCCAGGTATGATCACCCACTGAACAAGTATATCATAAGCTGATTGATTATCTTCATTCATATGCTTGAACCACTCCCGGTGGTATTCAGCTTCGGTATCGATTTCCGCTATGGTATTTAATTCAGAGACTGGTACCGGATCCGGAATGGGTTGCGATGCGGGCATTTCGTTTGACTTGACTTTGGGTTTCCTCCCTCTCTTGCGCTTTTGTACCGGACTGGAGATCGGAGTGACTGACGCAGGCGGAGCTGGAGGACCAAGAGAAGTATTTGGTGCAGTGCTGGGTCGTGGTTGAGAAGGCGGCATAGGCATAAAGTTTGAAGGCGAATAAGCTGGAGATTGTGATGAAAGGTAAGACGAGCGGTAAGTTGATTGACGATGTGGTGTGTAATCCAAGGGATTGTAAGCCGAATTAGTGCCGTAGGAGGTGTTTGACAAAGGCACGGGTTGATAACCCAAGCCTATTTCGGGTATAGCGTGGGTTGGTTGACTAAAGTTGGGAGGATCGTATTGAAAGTGGGAAGCGGGTGGCAGGAATGGGACGTCACCCGGAGGTAATATGGGGGGTAGGGGTTGAGTTGGATAGCCAGGATGATGATTTTCGTCCATGATCGCGGGTTGGGTATCAGGTAAGATCTGGTGAGACGTCTGCGCGGAGCTTGATCATGAGAATCTCGTAAGGTCTGTCAACGCAAAGTGAGATAGCCGGAACTCCAAGGTGCGTGGGGAGGAGGTGTCCGTTGGCTCGAAATTTTTTGACTCGAAATTTTCGAGTCCAACTTTGAGGGACCCCCCAAAAATTATGGAGTCGAGTAACAATTGACTCGCTTCGTACAGCTCATACACTCTCTGTACAGCCTGTATAAAAAAACAAAGTTCTATAATTTTGTCTTGAAATTTTTGTCTCGAATTTTTTTTTTTCATCTTTGAACAGGTCTATTGTATTGAGACTCAAGACACCTCAAATTCTTAATGGGTTTATCATTGTGAAATCAATGTGAAATTTTGAGAATCAAGAACATTTCCCAGTTATGGATTCAAAACCCCCCCTGTAGGTCAGGAGTGGATAGGTCAATCCTGATTCCTCCATCTTCCCACCACAGTGTCCTTTGTAAAAATTGTTTGAGTGCACTTGAATCTCAAATACTCCAACAATTACCATGCTTTTGATCACAGAGATATGTTTGGCTGTTCCATCAGGTTAGTGAACTTTCTCTTATTCCCCATCTTGGGCTTTCCTCATACTGACACTTTGATTGATCCATGGACTTAGCTAAAATCTTCGGTTTTCCTATTTCAGGTGACCAAGAATAAGACACACCTGATGGTTGTCCTTCCATGCAACTCTTATGAGATGAATGCCTGATACAATCTTCCCTCAACCTGATCTGCACTAAGGCCTGGACCCCGCTTGGCCCAGCTCCCAAATCATGAGCCAAGCTCCCAACCTGGCCCAGTCTGGTGTAAAAAAGATTGTCCCTGTGTGGCTCAGCAGAAAGCAAGCTACAGTATTTAGAATGTTATCAATACGAAGCATATGTATAAATCATTCTTTGTGTCATTCAACATTCCCCAGTTTACTTGCTTTACCAAGCCCATGAACTCCCCTTTGGCTGCACTGCAGATCCCAATAGCCACCTCTGATTGCTTTGAGCCCGCCCAAGAGCACAGCACTTTGGGATACCAAAGCTTTTTAGAGAGCTTAAAAATCCCGGGCCTGTGCCTGGCTTGGGCCTGCCTCAAGATTCAAAAGTGAAAGCCTTGATATCCCAATCATTTTGAATCAAAGGAGTGAGATCTTCATTGTCATTGAAACTTATCAGAAATAAAATGGCAGCAAGTTTGGTAGAGATTTTGAGAAGATTAGGAGTGGTGGCTTCAAGAGAGGACGATAAGGAAGTGTATACGGCAGGGAACTGATCACAGTGCTCTTGAATAGAGGATTCTGGAACATCTCGAATCAACATCCATTGCTGTACTTTCATTCCTATCATAAGGATAGAAGTTACACCACAAGATTTAGAGAGAGCATTGTAGGCATCAATGAAATCCTTTTTGTTCTTGATAAGGATAGTGAGTTATTTTTGAAACAGTCTTGAGAGTTTATTGATGGCCCAGGTGATGTTACGTTTGAAGACGGGCTTATCTTTGTTTGCTTTGATCCATTTCCTGTCTAAAAGGTCATCATAGCCTTTACTGACAAGAATATTGTTGAAAAAAAATTGCCATTGATGCCAATTCATAGATATTGGGCAATCTACTAACAATGAAAGTTGAAAATAATTAAAGAATTACCTGTAACATTACCTGAAATTTGGCTTACAATTCAGAAGACAGAAATTTCAATTCTGAAAACATCATCAACTTTTGCAGTTTTGAGGCAAACCTCTTGATTTTGGGTTGATTGGAAAGCCACAATTGCCTTCTACAATTGCTATCCACCTACCACATATGTAGCTGGTCAGCAAAATGTTTTACATGGCCATCTATGCACAGCTCTTCAAAAATGAATAGAGTGTTTATGGGTCAAGATAACACCTTAATCATTAGGATATGTGTAGATGTTTGATCATATACTTAAGTTACCAATACATCTACACAAATGTAGTAATCATTTTAAATCCATACATAGAGTTCAAGTGACATCCTATATAGAGTACAAATTCAGATTTATATGTTTTATACACTTTGTTTGGGGATGTGGGGGTAGCCCTGGAGGGCTGAGTCCAGATGCCTAGAATCTAATTTATTCTATGCTACCTCACTTCCCCTCCAGGTGTTCACATTGAACCCATTAGGGGCTTCTCATCCGGGAGACAGGTGGGAAAAGAAGAATTAAAAGAAGCCAATAAAAGAGCTTCAGCTGGTGGTTGTAGGGCTAGCTGAGTAAAGAATGGGAAGGGGCGAGTGGTTTCTAGGAAGTATGGATTTTTTTTCCTTCCTAAAGACTCTTTTCCCCAGGATACCGACCAGGATTATTCCCCAAGGCCGGGACTTGGGGTTTTCCCTTTCTTCCAAGCCCTAGCAGCCAAATCCCCCCATTTAATAATGAACTCCAGAATACCGTTGCTGATTTGGGGGTATTCTCTTATTCTATCAACAGCTCTTGACAGATTCCAGTCAAAAATTTTAAACAGGTGTGCCCCTTGAAATTGGCTATTGACCAATATCTGCATGTAACATACAAAAAGTTACTCATAATGTAGCTCCAACATCTGGAAACAAGATGCATTTTTTTTTTGAATTTTTTGCTCCCTTTTTGCTGTCTCAGGATTTTTCTACATCCATAGTTTTCTTGTCCGCGCAGAAAAGATCACATTTTTGTAGTGTAAGCTGATGCTACTGGCTCTCAAGATTTCAAAAAACCAAGTGCAACTTAGAGATTGCCATGAGTCCATATATAGTTAACCCCCTCATATCTTTTAGAAAACCAAAACTCACCCTTTCTATGGTCAAACTCACACCTAGCAAAGTTTGCAAAGATTTGCATGTACATCTTGAAATCAGATAGTTTGTGGAACCTTGAGCTTTACTCAAACCTAAGGAATAGTAGTTCACCTAGTCAGATTTCTGTACTAAAATCAATTGCATAAGATGATTCCAATGAAAACAATTGTAAGCAAATCTTGCTTATTCTATCATTCACATTTCTCTTTGTTATCATAACCACTAGACATGATTTAAACTTAATAGTCTGTGATCAACTTAATGTTAGCAAACTCAGATTACCATACAAATCCAACACTTAGAATTTTATTTGGACTTCTGGTGAGACAATGTTCCAGATTATAAAGCTTCATTGGGATTGGTACTCCTATCATGGGATTTTTGAATACAAGCCCTTTTTTTTTCCTCAAACCTTGTGAACCTATGAAAGAAAACTTTTACAATCTACTTTTCAAAACTAGCAAAAAAACCATACTTGCATGACTCTGGATTTTATATATACATCTTTGTTTGCAGAAAAAATCATATATGAACAGTTTAAGAGGATACAAAAGAAAGTTTTATCTTATCATTCAAATTACTTCTTGTGTACAAATCATAATTAATCATTCTGTGTAATTCAACTACAATTCTTTTCTTGATACAAAAAAAAACTCAACTACTTTTCCAGAAAAAAAAAACATGTTTGATGGAAAAATAAAAGATCAAAAATGAAGAAAAATGGAGACAAATCCTGATAATCTTTAACAACTTTAGAATCCTTTTTGTTTACCTTGTAAGAAGAATAGGGAAAAAAACGTAGAGAGATAATGATAAAAAAAACCTTTTTTTGTTGAGATTTTTAGACTTTATAAAAACTAGAAACATGTCCTAATTCATGCCAAACCACTCTAATCAAACTCACATGTGATCCATTCCATTCTTCTTCTGCTTCTTCTTTAGATTGATTTTCTTCAATAAAACTTATAGAAGTATTAATCCAAACCGGATTCTCATAATTTACATTAGCAACTACATACAAAGATTTTCCACCAAAAAAATCAGCAAAATGCGATGAAAAAGATCAATCATCAATAGACAAATCATTTGAAACCACTTACCTCTACCTTGACCTTTGACTCGACCATCACTCCATTCCTCCGAACCAATTTCACCAGAATCCAATCGTTCAATCCAGTCCGATCCTACAACCCCTTTAATCCTACCATGATCATCCTTTTTCCGATCGACTAAAGTTTTCCAACTGACAACCCCACTTGGTACATTCCTATCACCGGTGATTTTTACAAAGGTGATTTCCAATAGATTAGGTTTTGTTGGAATAGGATTCATAGAAAGATGTCCAAATTCAACTCCATTTTGAAATCCATAATATCCTACCCAAAGTCCTTGTAATCCATTTGATGAAACATCGGTTCCTAAGATTGGAAAAAACCGTTCATCTTCATCTTTTGATTTCTCTTCTACTGTCTCTTCACTTCCTCTTGTTATATAACGTCTTCCATTATGCATGATAGTGGTTGAAAGAGTTGGACGAAGTGTTGGCGGTGATTGATATCTGATATTCGGATGAGTTGATGAAGGCATCGGAATTGTAAGTTTAGGAGTCGATAAGATGGATAATTTGAATGTATTGATAAACTCTTTTTCGGAAGACAATGTAGGATGTGAATTAAGAGAACAGATTGGAAGAGTTAATCTAGATTGAGTGGATCGTAAAGTTTCAAGAGTTTCAGAAGACAAAAAATTCCCGCATGAAGATTGAAAAGTTTCTAATGAATCAAGACTAGATGAAAGATTTAAAGGTGAAGTATAAGATGAAGAAGATAAAGGCTTTAAACGAAAGTAAGGCACAGAGACGTAAGCAGGTTGGAATAGATTGACAGAATAACCTGCATAAGGTGATTCTGCATCGATGGGTAATCTATAAACGTCCATTCTTGGTGATAATCTTACTGCGTGAATTGGATGCTCAGGTCGGTGCTCAGGTAAGCTTGGGATCTGGTAATCTTGTTGATAATGTGTCATATCAAAAATATTGATCGATTTGATTTCTTCTCCTACAATTTCACATTTCTTGGGATCAAAGCTGACTAAAATTAATCGCCCTAATGAGGTTCGCTTTGATGCATGCCAACCTGTGAAAAATAAAAAATTAAGAATGAATATTGGATGGATGGAATATCAATCCTCATTCTTATATTTCGGAAAGTTTTTGTACATTCTCGCTTAAATATTTATAAAAATTGTAAGGAAACTTACCAAAGTAATGAAGATTAGGTAAGATGAAAAGAGTAGTAAGTTGAAACCAATTTTCAATTTGAATTTGATCAAAAGAAGAATTTGACCAAGCTTCAAAATCTAAAGTCCAATCCACATCTTGTTTTGGTTGGTTCGTATTAAATCTTAAAGGTGAATAAATCCAATTTGAGATTAAAGATTTACAAATTTTTCTCCAAATCGAATCTGAACGAGTTAAATGATAACATGATTTGGATGTAAGTGATAGTGAATTGATTGATTGAATTGATAATTGAAAAATGATTTCTTCTGCTATATCACTCGGAAGTCTTTCAAAGTTTGAATAGATCTTATCTTTTACGTTCGTGAGGAGATTAGTTGTTGAAGTTGAACAGTGTTTTGAGTGTTCTATGATTGTCATGATGATAATTGTTGATGAGGTCGTTCGATGAATGAAGGAATGACCAATTAATTTGTTTCTTTTTCTTGACTTATCCGGTTTCTATTGGAGTTGATGTAACTTTAGATTTTGTTTTGTGAATTGATATTATCTTGATCGATCGATTCGGTTGATGAGCGTTTAAACGCGTCTCCACTTCCTAAAATAGCGCAGGTCATTCACTCAAACTCAGAAACGTCAAAAACACACATTCAGTAAAAAAACACTGACCGAGGTAATACACAGCAGCTCTTCACTCACCTTGGCATTCAAAAGGGTTCATTGAACTTCTTGTTACATACCAAGTTGACCACATGAGTGAGAAGAATAGGCAAGTGAACTGCTCAGCGAGAACCCACGGGTGACGTGAATACAACGATCCGAGACTTATGATACATTTGAATAAGTCTATCTATATGATTAAACTGAGGATAGCGATTGATTCTTTGAAACCTTTCTCCGCATCTTGGACTCTTCATTTAGCTGTAGATTGGTTCTTCGGGGAGGGGTTGTTGATTGACTCGTAAAACCTACATCAAGATCAGGTTGAGAAGGAAATCAAACTCTAGCCAAATTGAATAGCTCTCTACCTCTGATTCTTCTGGTCAACTTGTTCTCGAGGGACCACCAAAGTCAGCTAAATTCCACGTACAAACGATAGACCTAGAAAACCTTGACCTTCAAATAACCCTCCTCAAAGTTGATCAACAGAAAAGATTGTGAAATCTGCATAGCACCGGAACGGTTTATAGGGTCAAAAAATGGTAAGGAGATTGCAGATTTAGAATTTACTCTAAACCTCAACCTCATAACTTGATCTATTTGGTAGCTACCAGTTGATGAGGCATACGAGAACATGGTGATTTGTTTGATTAGAAAGTCTGCGCCAGAGCCCAATCCGCGGTTCATAGAATCATTCACCGAAACTTATAAAGAAGCACTTAACATTGTATGCCGAAGCAACAGGTCATTTCCTCTATGTATGCGCGTTCATATAACAGAAACTCTTTTTTCAATGGTCATAATTTATGTAAGACTTAAACAAATCATCAACTTGAATCAGTCAAAAAAACCGAGGTTTGGATGTTCTCATCCACAAGAACAATATCATGTTATGTGGATGAAGTATTTGATTTGGTATTTGGTCTTCTTTCATAAAAAGTGATTTTCAGTAGATTATAACTATCAAAGAAGATTGTATAGAAACAATTAAATCAGATGAGGTCACATATTAGGGGGTGTCAAGTTCGAGCTTTTTTACGGTTTTTACCGTAAAATATTTCTCCCGCTGTAGCATAAATTTACACAGATTTTATGCAAACGGGAGAAGATTTATGTATCCCGTTTGCGTAAAACGTAGACAGCTAAGTTTACGATACACAATCAGAGGCCCCACCTTGACCGGTTCACTCTCGGAACCAGGTGGGCTCAATAGTGGATGCAAGGACAACCTTGCATCCTCTTCCCAGCTCCTTTCTCATTCTGGGTGTATGATTGAGGCAAGAGTCTACCAAAGCCTCAATCATGGTGAACAACTCTTTTTTATCAACACGGCTAAGTTTTTTTAACGTTAAAACATAAAAACTTAGCCGTTTCATACTTTTTTTTGTTGTAAAAAAGTGAACTTGACACCCCCTAATGTGATCTGGAAAAATACTGAATGAAGTCAACTTCCTTGACCTTACAATTTTCTCTATTCACAGGAGTATGTATCATACCTTTATGAGCGTCTCCAATTAAGATGTATGCACCTGCATATCCTTGCACACTCTAGATATCCACATACAAACTCCACATGTCAGGATATGTTTTTTGAAATTTGGAGACTTTAAGGGCTGATAGGTTTGACTTAATTGGCTCCATAGTCTTCATTTTTGTTCAGGTGGTGATGACCGAATTAAAATGGGACTATGTACAAGACAATAGCCATCTTTGAGACAGATGCAAATAGATAAATGGTTCACTTCGAACAATTAAAAAAATGGTATTCCCAATGTTGACATGGGAAAACATTCTTGTATAACAAGTGTTTAAATTTAGTAGTATTCTTCATAAAAAACATGATACAAGGAGGCAAGATCATCTTGATAAAAAAAAATCCAAACACACAAACCAAAGACAAAGAAAACCCTATTATCGAACATCCGAATATCAAGACAAAGAAAGTAAACATAATGAATTTAAACAAACGAAATAAACCAATGTTTTACATTGTTCATCACAAAACTATATATCAAAGCATGCCAAAAGAAAAACATATACGAATAAAGCAAACGTAAAATAAACAAAACATGAAAATTTGGTTCTACTTTCTTGAGTATTGTTTTCTTTTTCGTTTGAATTCTGATTACTATACAGAGCCTCTTTATAGAAAAGAGTAGATATCAAAGCTTATGAAACTCATTTTTATAAATGAATGGAGAGATCTTGTCGATAAAGATTCAAAGAGAGTATATGAAAAAAAGTTTAATCGATTGTGAAAATTCAGAACAAAGTGGAGTTCTAGAGACAAAAGATATACTTAAGTGGAGTCAAAAAGGTGACTCCTTTTGGGTTCGATTTGTATCTTTCTCGAAAAGAAGCGATCAAGTCTGATTGGCACGGGAATAAAACATAACATGGGTTTCGAGATTGATTTTCATGGAATGTTGGAATCAGGTGTATTGATAGTGCGGGTTCAGAAGAGATCATTTCGATTCGAAACTAAGAGGAGCCATTCAATCGGATGCTTCAACACAAGATGGCAGATGATTAGAAGAGCCGATTGGAGCCGGAGGCGGACTAGTATATCCTCGACGTCGAGGTGGAAGTAAGATCGGAGCTGAAATATCATCGACTGAAAGCTTCATCGGCTTTATTGGTCGACGTCCGACTGGAGAAGGAGGAGATGGAGGTTGTTGAAAGCTTAAGTGAGTTGGGCTCGGAAGACTCGTAACAGATGTGGCAAAGGTTGAAGTTGATGAAGGCGATGTGCAAGATGATTCAAAGCTAAGTTCACCGATCCAAGGAGGGGAACAACAATCTGAAAGGACGTGTTGATCATTCCTAGGTGGTACATCAGGTACTTCACCTTGACATAGAAAATCCCAATCTGTCTCAGAGGCGTTCCCGAGCCTTAGGAGCGCGGTCAAACTACCACTCGAAGGTCTGTAAGATGAAACTGAAGCTGATCGAGCTTTTCTTTTTGATGATGGTTGCACTACGTTAGCTGTTGTGCCGAAGAGGCGATGTAGGGGTGCAGCTATTGAACGCGCAAAGCCATGTTTTTTGGCTAGAGTTTCCGGTGTACGGCCATCGTCAGTGCTTCTTCGTCTACCCTCAGCAGTGAGCATGGCTCCTTCACCCATTTTCAAGTGCTATCATTAAAAAGACAAGATAGGTAAGTGATTTTGAATTGAGAGCAAAAGAGAATGTACAGAGGTTCAAACACGAACATTTGGAGAAAATTTCTTTCGGATTTTTGAAAATGCGTCAACTACACGTTCTTCAATTTGATGAGAGACTGAATCCAATTCATCAGGAAAGCTATCTTGATCCTCTTGAGTCGTAAAATCTTCAGAAGTGATCGATTGGAGATCCAATTGAGTATGATTAGTTTTATCACTCAAGAGGTCAGAAGTAGGAAGGGTGTATGTCATTATATTTTCTGATAGATGTTGGTTTTCCTGTTTCTCTGAGTGTTCGATATGTTTGAAGTGTATGCTATTGATTTGTAGTCTAAATTTAGAACGTGATTATGATACAATGATTCAGATGGAGGAGAACTACTTCGAGATCAAGATTGAGCTCGGTTATAATCGTGATCAAGCTGTAAGATGGATGGTATCTATGCTGTAACACGTTGAATGAACTGCAAGTTAAAACCCCCAAAAGGTATTATGTGTGTCAGGAAACTTAAACAGAGATGGGAAGTTGTAGAAGAATGGGAAAACAAATCTGTAGATTAAATAGAGCGAAAAGCGAAGAAAAGGGTGATAATGAAAATACGGTAGATGAACAAGAATGGCTAACGAGTGAGGAAGTTGGCGTTAGATGGATGCGCTATCCTTACCGCCGTTAATGGTGTTAATTTGGATGGGGATTATGGTATATATCTCCGACGATTCTGTCCGATTATTTGGTTATGTAGGACTTGTGGACAAGATAAACCGGTTCGAAAGCCGCCTACAACTACTTACTCGATGGATATAAAGTGAAAAAGTAAAGTGATTGAAATCGCCAAGGATGGGCGATTGAAGATAGTGTATGTATGTAGTACGTAGTCAGGTAGAGACGTCTATATATGCGAAAAGGTCAAAGAGCGACTATAAAATCCCTCAGGCGTTAACCTACTGAAATGTAATGTGGTTCTACAAGAAGGATTCGTTGTTTAGGAAATGATTGCAATTAAAATGGTAAACAAGAAAAGTCTTGAAGGCGTTCTGTTTGTGGGTTCTAGGGTAGGCTATACTGAAAAGGACGTTGTGAGATTCTTCAATCGATCACTGTAGATCCACAGCTTACATGTTAAGGAAGTGATCAGAACCTTTGAAGATTTATCAAGCCTTCCATTTCCATTAAAGGGTAAGGTGATAGTTCAAAAAAAGCAAGGGGTTAGTTTTGTTTGGTTAAAGTTTGTACATATAAAATTCATTAAAAGATAAATTTGCCGTTTAACTCTTCTTTCACTCTCAGTTACCCTCATTTGGTCTGTACATCATACTGTTTTGAGGGGTGAGCCTGGTACAAGGACTATCACTACTTACTCACAGGTGGCGCGGTGCATGCCCTGCAAGTGTGTTTGTAAAAGTCAAAAAAGGTGCTGCGATCGGAACACCCACTTCAACTTGACCTTGACCTTGTCTTTCTTCTTCTCTCCTCGGTTAAGTCATGTCAGGTCGTACATAACTTCTTTGAAGTAAACGCAAGTCATGTGTAAATGACTTGCTTACCACTTTCGCTTTTAGGTTTAACAAACTGTTGGGGGTCTGAAGTTCTGACCCCAATTCTATTGTCAAAAGGAAGTGCATCCTGATTTCTTGACGAGGGTAAAAAACATGTGATAAGATATGCTGCTCCTCATGAGGTTGAGGATCAGGAGACATCGAATCGATCGACCTTTTTTTCCCTCGCAATCTCCTCGTGTCGATTGAGCAATTAAAGCGAAGGGGTAGGATCAGCCCGAGTAAACCGGAACAAGGGGTAAGCTTCATTCACATCTGGCCCGGTCCTTTAGCCGATCAACCTCTCTCACTTGCCAACCCACGCGTGCGTATCACCCCACCTTTTGCATCTTCATGACTTTGTCGATCGAATCAGGGTACAGTTACCGAAGGATCTGACCGGTTCTGTGGGCGGCTTGCAGTGGCCAGCCAACCTTCAGCCAACCAGCCAACACGTCGACGATTTTCAGGCCGATCAACGAAGCTACATACTGCAAGCGGGCATACAACTAGAGGTCTGCAGCCTGTAATGCCGTATACAGATAGTTGTCGACGACTCGGCCGACGTTTGGGCAAGCGGTCCAAGTCTAAGTCAATCAAGTCGCTCGTCCGAGACCGGGTTCAAGCAGGTTCAAGTGTTTTACGCCCTTTTGACCAGGAGTGAGGTACGGTCCGAGTGAGCGATGAAAAGGTTGGCAGCAGCGGCATTTTGTGTGATAAAGAATTCCCACTCCCCTTACGTTATCATGCGATAAATACATAGATCTCATAAGATTTGATAGTGATTTGAGATACTGAGAACATGATCGACGGGAAAACAGATCGATCGGAGTTTTTGATAACAGTTTGACCTTGTTCTTCTTGTGATACAGCCCTCGTTCATGCTTCTGATGACAACACAAAACATGCGTCTGTGAATCAGGGTAAATCTTTATTTCATCCCATGTGCCTTCATATGGCTTCTTCATGAGCATAATTTGTAAGTGTCCAGGGAGACAGGTGTGAAGAGGTTCAGGAATCACATGTCTCCACAAGTGTCCAAGGCTCAGCGGAGTTAAATGGTGATCAGCAACACCGAAAGTATGTACGTATGAACACCAAGTCCGACACATCCTCTGTGGATCTCGGGTGAAACATTCCAATGCTCATGATGGTGAGTATAACTTAAAGTTGACTAGTGCGGGCACATTTTCTGCAATTGCAGTCGAGATGCGCTGTGAAAATGGAGCTCAAATTGTGAACCTTTACTGAGGGTCCGGAAAAGACTCCGGCACGGCTTCTCAAGAGAGCACTAAGTTGGAACTTTGGTATATGTAGTATTTCAAATCAGCTGCAGAAAGTCCCAGGATTGGCTCTCTGAGGAGTCAGCAACACAACCAAAGTGAAGAGAAATACACCAGGGGGTAAGTCAAACGTGAAAAAACAGTTGTCGCAACGGCTGCAGAGCCGTTGCGACATTTGAATTAAATCACAACGTGTCTGCCACGTCTCCAGCAAAAACATTGCAGTTATGTCTCCAGAACGTGGATGCCACGTTCTGGAAAACGGATTGTAAAGACAAAAGGGATTCGAACCCCGTTCAGCATACAAAAAGGTTCAATGACCACTCACTGACCGCTACACTATGTGAAGCTTAGTAGGCATGGATGTTGTGAACATCATATCAATCTCAATTCGAAAAACGTTCCCGCAACGTGATTGCTGGAGACGTCCCCAGAACCATCGAAGACCGAGGGAGTTTACCCCCTGGTGTATGTAACAGAAACAACAAAGGCAATTAAAACTCACCTAGCTCTGGAAAGTCCCAGGATTGGCTCTCTGAGGAGTCAGCAACACAACCAAAGTGAAGAGAAATAACAGAAACAACAAAGGCAATTAAAACTCACCTAGCTCTGGAAAGTCCCAGGATTGGCTCTCTAGAAGTGAGGGCTCTCCAAAGCCAGGCAACAACGAGAAAGGTAAAGCATGACCTCGCGTCTAACCCAATGCTATAACATCCCTGACTACCTACCTGCATTGGTGCTCCTTGCACCAAGCCTTGAGGCCAGGTTTCCCAGTAAGATTCATTCATCATCCTTGACTTACATACACAGTTTCCTGACCCCTGCTTTTCCAACATCCATCAGGAATACTTTGGAGTATCAGCAATTTTTAGCATTAAGATTGAGGTATTCAGCTAAAGTAAAAGGTCTTTAGCCTGGTTCAACTAATCCCATGCTTGTTGGTGCTAAAGTTGTGCAGTAAGTAAAGTCAAAAATCTGCAACAGCTTCCCCCCACATAGGTCTTGGGTTGAAAATCTTTGGGAGTTAAGAAAAGAAAGTTGCGTCTAGAGTTGGGGTCAGGGGTAGCAAAAAATTGGTAGTTTTCTCTTTCTTTTGTATGAAAGCTACTTTCACATGTGGCTCATATGTATTATATCTCCCCTTGCTCCTGTCTTAGCTTTTTGATCATCTTTTCCATCAACCCTCAACTCACAGCACTATTCAATGCATGCAATCACGGGCTGCACTGGTCCCCAGTGCACCAACATTCACTGAAAATGCCACCATGCCACAAAGGCTCAGAGTTTTTTTACCACTGCACATTTTTCCAGGGCATCCCAGTGCAGAGTGTGAAGCAATACTCTGCCTCTACAAATCTGTACGCAAGGTGAACTTCCCCTTTCTTCCAAACCTGACATATACCAACTGATCAGCTGACATCATATTCAACAATGTATAACTTGGGAAGACCCACTATCCATGGACTTATGCATTGTCATTTGCAATGGTGTCTACCAACCCTTTTTGGTCATTGTCAGCCACACCCCTTGAATCATGTTACTTGGGCTACTCTATAGGCTCTGTGAAATCTTTCAAAAAATGTTACTTACTTTTGAGTGTCTTATTCAAAACTCCACAATTCACATCATCAAATCACACTTCCAGCAAAGATGCCTTTGATGGTCATAGCTTAGGTGTCCTTGGATCACAATAACCTTGAACACAACATCCAAGTAAACCATCCAAAGTTTTCCTCAGGTTCAAAGTAAGCCTTGTATTTTTCCTCAGACACACAGTTTGAGGCAGTGTATATCTGAGGATACCTCATAGTTGAAAATCCAAGGTAACCTCTCTGGCAGTGCTTCATTCTTCAATTTATACTTTTCATATACCTCAGTTTCAATTTAGATCTTGTACAAGATGAAAAAATGGCAAGATCTACCAATCCAAAGCTAAACAATCTACCAGAGATTTTCTCATTCCACATCATCTAGTAATGAAGCTTCAGTCTGTTCAAGCTACTAATAAGTCAGTGATCCATGCACAGTGGGCTCTTACATTGAGAAGGGATATAAACAAGTAAGTATAGCTGTGTTGATAAAATGTTTTAACATAAGAAGTGAGGAGACATTTGGGCTCTACTTGTCTATGTAGATGGTCTGTAAAAGGTAGAAGTTATGGTATACAGATGTATTCAGCACCAGGCTCTTTACACTATTCTTCCTCTTGATGGTCCCTTTTGATGGTTTTAGAATATTTCCACAGACTGATATCAAGAAACACATGGAAAGAAGCTTCAACCTCCCTCACCCTCTCTGTGTCCTAACATATTCCTTCTCAGCATGTGGGTATTTCTCCTCAAATCTCTTTCCTAATCCTTGTACATTTGATAAGTTCTTCTCTGGTTCCAATGAATCACATAGGCCTTTACACACCTGCTCTTTTACTCACAGATCAAGAATGTATAGTCTATCAACCTTTATCAAGTTCATTGACTGAGTTATTGATGGTTGAAAAAATTCACATAAAGATACTATTTTTAGCTAAGACTTGAATCTAGAATATCTTCAATTGTTGTCAATACACATATAAATTGTATTTTACGTCCTTTTCTGCAATGCTCTACATTTTTGTTCTCTAGAGCCCTCCTGTACAAGGCATATTTCTATATGTCATTGTGGATTGGACATGAGCAGTGCAATTGTTTCTTGATTTGTTAATTAGGGAAAATATGAAGATATCAATGGCAGAAACTTGAAATCACTACTTACATGAATATAAATCAAGTTGAGCATGATTTTTTACCCTATGATTTATCACAATTTGCCTCAAGGCCAAAGAACTTCAGAAAATTAAACTTCCATATACAATCAGCAATTACATATGGAAATACTACCCCTAAACAAAGGCTGTAGAAGACAAAGAGGTGGAGAAACATATGGCTGAAATGAATATAAGATTAAATGTATATGTATACTCACATAAATTGAAGATAGTCAAGATACAAGTCTTGACCATACTGCAAAAATAGTATTTTGATCCATGATTTTTTCAAACCTCAAGAGCTGAATCAATTGACATGATGAAGGTTAATAGACTATGCGTTCTTGATCTGTGAGTAAAAGAGCAGGTGTGTACAGGTTTATGATCTCATATGATGCCACTGTAATTTTGGTGGTATGATGGGCATATAACCCCCACGGTGACAATATGTTGAAATTGTTTCAAAATCCTGTTGAAATCCTGTTGAAGTTGGTGGTAGTCTCTGGCCTGCCAGTGAGTAGTAGTTTGTGACTGTGTGCTGGAAGGTAGTAAGATATACCAAAGAAATTCTTGAGTGAGAATACCAGAGGTACAAACAACCAAAAGCTCTGTATATAGTGATGATTCTCTCAAAGATAGTTTAACAAAAGAACCATGAGGTTTGTGACTCTCATATTCTGAATTTGGAATAGCTGAGACATGGGAGGAATTTACACCTAAAAGAACAAGCTAAAATGAAGAAAATGAGCTCAGTGTAGAATAAGAGGATGATTTCTGATATCAGCAAAAACCCAATCCAATGATCCGTCAATCTTAACCAGTAATCATGGGAGAAAAATTAAAACCATTCATTTCACTCTGAAAATACCAGAACCACTCCAATCAAAGGCGTGGTTGCAGTGAAATTTGATAGCTGATTTTGCTTGGGTTATGTGCATCACAAGATATAATAGATCCTCTGCCCTGCTCACTGAGCCCAAAAAATCCCACAGAGGAGCAATCACTCCATGATATGGTGGAGCCATGTACCAATCATCATATATTGGGGCAAGACCCCTTCACTCAGGGGCACAGGTTACAAGCTGGCACAATGTTCAAATATTGCTGGCCTCTGGGTCATAAGCTCATTTCTGGATTTTTGACATTAAGATTATGCTGAGGTAAGTCTTGAATGAAGACAAATCTAATTCAATTTTGTGAATCTGAAGTATGTATGTTGATTTAACTCAACTTGCCTGATTGAGTCCTATATTGCCTGCAATATTGATAGTGGCTCCTTCCATAGTGCACTATATATCAATGGTGAGATGGTAAAGACACTGCACTATTCTTGAAGCCATTTTTTTGCTTTTCTAGTAATTTCATTGCACTTTGGTCAAGAGTGGTACTGGTGCTCTGCACTTGAAGGTGTCAAATTTGAGAGTGGAGTGGAGTGGTTCCAGTATTGACTCTGGATCTTGATCATCATTCATTTTCTGGTTTATTTCTTACTGATACTTACCAACATCACATAAATTCATTTTCTCATGTTTTGGATGTCCATGCAGGTTTGTTCAACTCTTTTTGTCAGCCTGGATAAACTGCAAACATTGAACAACTTCCCTTCAATTGAGCAGGGGAAAATGATTGGCCAGGATGGGCAAGTCAGGAGGTATCATGTACATACAGAGCTACTCAGCTAACAGCTCATCTGAATGAGTGAATCAAATGTGATACCACCTGTAATTCTTTGCAGCATTTACAAATCATTTGAAAAGCTGACTACATACACTGACGTGTAATTTTGGTGTAATTGCATCAACTGAACTTCATGTAACAACTTTTCTGTTACTGTTGAATTGATTCAAGAGTATTGCCTCAGGAGCTTTGGAGTGATATGTAGTCCATTTTTGGGAGGATTTTGTCAAACTGTAAAAAATTACACAATGTATCACATATGATCTACTCATTCAGATGAGCTGGGGACTGAGCAGAACTGTATGTACATGATAGCTCTCAAATCACTCAGCTTGTTGCATATATGTAATGTTGGTCTTATGGCTCAGGTGTACATTGATTGGCCCTTTATGACCAGTGTCACCTCCAATCATTTCCCCCTGCTCAATTCAAGGGATGTTGTTGAATTTTTGTAGTGATATCTACAGATTTAATCCCCAGAGGTTGAGAAATTGACCAAAAAAGAAGAGAGTTTATACCAGGTTTTTCAGCCTGAAGCAGCAATACTTTCCAGCATGTTTTTGAAGTCAGAAGATTCTGGTCAGCAACTTACTGCTGCTCAAGCCATTCAGTAGAATTGTTAAGCCTAGAAATCCATTGGAGAATTTCATGCATTGAGAGGCTAATTTACTCAAAGCCAAAATTGACTTTGATATGATTGTATGAAAGCCTCTATTTGGAGGCCACATATGTGCTGTAAAGCTCTGAGATTAGTGTTGGACTTCAGCTGAATGATACTTGGTTCAGTGTCAAAATTCCCTAGAAATATGTCTGATTTGACATTGATTGATTTGCTTTCAAAAACATGTTGTCATACAAAACCACAAGAAACCCATGAATCATTCTAGTAGGTATTTCATTTGTCCAGGAGACAAAGTGGCCTCAAAAAATGAGGCTGATGCCTATGAGCAGGCATCTTCATGATTTTCTACATCACCACTCTTGATTAGTCTTTAAGACCTCAGACTTCAAGCCACTGACCTCAATACATCAGCTGTGTATATTGATGAAAAAGGCTGGATGATAGCCTGGACTCTGATCAAGAGCAAGCTTATATACCACTCATGATCATATCTATTCAAACCCATAATTTTTGTTTTTGCTGAACTTGGTCAGCTGTAGAGCACCAATCCTCCAATAATAAAATGAATCATTGTCAAATTGGCTGTATGTATCATATCATCAAGATGCACAGCCTGTGTGGCAAACCCTTTGTGGTCTTCTTGTCCATGCATTGCCAGTCTCAATTCTGTTTGAACATAAAATCCACCTGCTCAGACAATATGTGTTGAGCCTTTTTTTAAAGTGTGCAGTTGCTGTACTGCATAAGAGACTAACTGACCTGTTACAATGAGTGAGGACCATATGACCTAGTACAAGACGGCCATGGTGTCAGGACTGGAAGTAAGGGGGTCTTTTGCTTGAAGGCTGAGGGTCAGGTGGTGTGTGCGGCACATTGGTCGGGTCAAATGATTGATTTGCCTGTCACAGGTGGTGAAACCAAAATATTCTCATGTGACATTGATGATCGACCGGAGGCAGAAGTTCATGAGCTCAAGACCTCTCAAGACCATTGACCAATTGAACCGTCAGCAAACTTTCAAGTATACAACCAATTGCTGAGCCTTACGTCTTTATAAATCTAGCTTCTTCATCCTAAAATGGCCAATGGTATTCCTAACCAAGGTGTTGGTAGCCTCTTCACTCTCATTAAACGGTGGGTTCGATCTCAGCTTACAGTTCAATCTCAAACAAGCGATTTATTGATTTAATTTGCCTCTAGACTTGAGGCTGCTACCTCCCGACTCGAAGACATTGCAGTAGCTCAAACTTCCGTAGGGACCCCTGGATTGCTCCATGAGGGCTTCTCAACTCACCCCTCGCCTGCCAACGTGCCTGGAGTCTCGTCTGGATCGGGTGGTGACCCGGAGGCGATGGAGACACCCCCTTCGATCAAGGCCTTTGATGAACTTCTCTCGGGAGCCCTGGCACGGTACCTCGCATTGTCGAAGGAAGTAGGTGGGCCTGCTCAAGAGCAAGCAAATCACGTCGAACAAGCATTCATGGCCCAACGCGAGTTTCTACTGGTTGCTAGTGCTTGTCAAAAGCCTTCGATCAATGCCCTTATGGAGCTTCTTCAGCCCACTTCTGATCCTCTCAATAAGGTAGTAGAGGTCAAGGATGCTCAACGAGGCGAAAAACGTCTCTTCAATGGTCTCACCGCGGTGGCTGAGGGTATTCCTGGTCTCGGTTGGGTAGCTGCGGAGACCAAGCCGGGTCCGATGGTATCAGACGCAAAAGATAGTGCGCAATTCTGGGTCAACCGTGTTGTCAAAGATAACAAAGACAGGTATGTCAAGCCTCAAGGCAATATATTTTTACTACTGGCAAAATTTCCTTTAGTTCGTTCCAATCTAACACTTATTGCATATCTTGATAGTGACCCGCAATTGGCCGACTGGGCTAAAAGCTTTATTATTGTACTCGAGGACTTACGCAAGTATATTATGCAGTATCATACTACCTGTCTTGTCTGGAATCCAAAGGTCGGCTTCTCGCTATGTAGCACTTCATCATGTCCTCCTGCCCTCGATGGCCTGTAGGGAATGACTGTCCAGTGATGAAACTAACTCACTGTATCTTTGGCAGGGTGAAGATGCTACGAGTTTCGCTAAACGCATGTCGCCTGTTGGATCTCCTTCAGCCTCAACTCCACGTGCAGCCCCTGGGGCTCCTTCCGCTCCGACACCACCACCACCCGGCCCACCACCACCCGGCCCACCACCACCACCACCTATGCCTTCGACGAACCAAGCATCTGGCGCGGCAGGTGGTATGGATGCCGTTTTTGCTGCACTTAACAAAGGTGAAAATATCACCAGCGGATTGAAAAAAGTGGATCCGAGTCAGATGACACATAAGAACCCGAACTTACGGACATCGAACACTGGCTCATCCGGAGGTTTAACAAGTCCACAGGGGAGTATCAAGCGACCTACAAAGCCGCCAAAACCTCAAAGCTTTCAAAAGCGACCTCCCAAAACCCAATTAGATGGGAATAAGTGGGCGATAGTACGTGATTCTTGTTTCTTCTGTCAGAGAGCGATACTTCAGATCATCAAGCATAATTGGCGACTCTTACGGTTTGTATTAATATAAGTCTTGAATTTTTGTAGGAGTACCACGAAAATCAGTCTTCGATTGTGATTGAAAACACTGAGATCAATCAAATCGTTAACATCTTTGGTTGCAAAAATTCCACAATCTCAATCAAAGGCAAAGTAAATGCAATCACGTTGGTATCGTGTACCAAGACATCTGTCTTGTTAGAATCCGTCGTTTCTTCACTTTCGATCACTTCTTCACCATCCTTTACCGTTCAAGTACTTGGAAAGGTTCCAACAGTCATGGTAGATGCGACAGATGGAGGTCAAATTTATTTAAGTAAGGAGAGTCTCGATGTTGAGATTGTGACGGCGAAGACGAGCGCTTTGAATGTGAGTTTACCGAGTGGGGAAGAAGAAGGAGAGTTTGTGGAACGAGCTATGCCAGAGCAATTGAAGACGGTGGTAGTAGACGGGAAGCTGGTGACTAGTGTTCTTGAACACAGTGCTTGAGGTCTTGTTATTCATCTTTCAGCTACGTACTTCGAGTCAAGCTAAGTGTGGGTCAAACATGTGTGATCATTAACGTTGTTTCAGTTTTGATATCTTATCTTTCATTGTGATTGGTTCATTAATGCAAATGGACAAGGTCGTTTTCTTATTAAGTTTATAAATTTTGAGCATATTATTCGAGAAATTGTTGCTGAGATACATAGTTGAATCAGGGCTCCATTCTGGCAAGTCTATGCTGACATCCGTACTGATATGGGTATCAAGAGCTGTGCTTTTGATCCAATGTGAGCTGCGCGATACCCACTAATCCTTCAATCATCACCTTCACATGAGGTAAAGATGACCACATCCAAAGATGGGTTTCAGCAGAACCACCAAGAGAGTGAAAGTAATATCATCAGCAATTCTTAGTATCTATGAGAATTGTTTCCTCTCAGTGTGAATTTCATTGATTGTTTAGAGAAATGGCCTCAACCTCATAATCTCATCTGTCTTACACATCATAATCTACATACCCATTTATGTATGTGCACTATCTTTTCTTCTGTTTTAATAACTCTGCATCAACAACATCATACCAGAATATGTTGGGTAAGAAACCAGAGCCTTTGAAAAGGGTAAGAATGGTCGAACCCCTTTCTATATCTTTGAATTTCACACCTCACTCAACTACACTTGGTATAGTCTTCTTTTGGCTCACATGCCATATAATGCCCACAGCTACACTTATTAAGGAGACCAAAAAAGTCGTCTCTTTCACTTCAATGACATCACAGTCAATTATCTTACCCTGTTACACTTCTGTTTTATTCTTATAATCTATGACTGTTGTGCCTTGCTTATACAAGTTAAATCTGTCATGAGAATGAATGCGCTAGACTAATTTGTCTCTTTTCTTCATTTATTTTTACTGGGTTTTTCTTGTACCATCAGGTACTCTTTTATCCCACTCATGATTTCATCTATCCTATACTGAGATCACTTTGTGTGCCTCAAGCCTTACCTTTAGGACTTCTATTCAGAATACTTTGGAATTCTTGTGTCCTGTGCTCTCCATTGGAGTGAGAAGAAACTCATCTGACCCTGTCTTTCTCAGTGGGAATTATGACATAACATCTTGGTTTCGCTGCTTTATCTTGTGTATCTAAAGCATTTTTCAAATGAGATTTTATTACCCCTCAAAAATATACAATTCAATATCTCATTCTGTATCCCTGTCCCCCTTTGTTCTCTGGTTCACAATAACCTTTTATCCTTGCAGTGCTCCCTCCATTCTGACCCCTAGATGCCCTCGATGTTGTGTTTCAGCGGATGAAATTCTCACCGGACACAAGTTGATTGGGGAAAAACTTGTTTGTCAATAGTGTCAATGTTGAAAAGTGTAGATATATTTTTTAAAATGATGGTAGCCTTTTGTTGCAATACCTCACCAAGCTGGAAAGATGTCATAGGACTCAAAGTTGACAGTGATTTGCGCGTGTGACAGCTGAGACAAGGAGCAACAGTAAATCACTCTTTGAACAGAAAAACCATATCAGATCTTTTTTGTTGAGGTATTTCTCAGTGGAAGAACATATCCGATAGGTAGAATTGACTGAGTGGATACTTACTGCTGGTATGCTCCCATCCGATGTCAACATATATAAGTCTACACTTGGAATCTTCTGTATGACCCATGGTTTCTCTATTGTATCTTTATCTAAGGTGTTAGAATTCGAAAAGATGAAGTGATTCAAGACCAAAGCAGGACAATCAATCTCTATCTCAATTTCCATGCCAAGAAATCCCAGTTATCATGAAATTTATGAATCTATAGAATCAAAGATTTGTCTAATCTACCTGAGATTTTAGCTACCAATCTTCCAGTATTTGAGTCGAGAATATCTCCAGAGATACGATTGAAGCTTCGATTGAATACATATTTCTCATCTGCTAGATGATTTGCTTCAAGATACCACCTGTCTGGTAGTAACATTCGAGTTTTGAGTTCAATTTTTAAGCCATTGTCGGCATGGTAGGTGTGATCAAATCCACACCAGCCGAATGCCTTGTTTGCCACATTTTTGTTTATCAAGTTTGAAACCGGAGTTCAGCCTCTGAGTAAAAGTACATGAGGCGAAATTCATTGTCAGATCTCAGGACGATTGACTCACAGAATCGGATTTCACACTGGGTTGTCCACGGGTGCTCTTGAGCATAAATTGACTCTCTTGAGGAAGAGAACGTCCCTGGTCATCTAAAAATGAAAGAAGATAGGCTACATTCCCTTCGTAATCATATATCTCAACATCTTTATCTATCCAGTCAAAATGTTTATCCAAGACGTAAATTTCAGAATGAGGTGAAGTATAGAAGTTGGTTTGTAAGTCTGAAAATCACAAAACTTCAATCAGGATCAACTTTTGGAATACTGATGAGGAGCAATGGAAGGGATTTAGATAGTGTCGGACCTTTTCTCTCCGGTGAGTCAGCGTCCGCTTTGCATTCAAATTTATTCTGCATGCACCCCAATACCGCCATCCAAAGAATCCATTTGGTGTGTTGTACCATTTCCTATTTCAGTAGAAAATCTGAAGACAACTTCAGTCAAGTGGCGGTTGTTTAGTATCGCAAGGTCTTGAGACTGAGCCAGCGCTTGATAGAGGATGTGTAGCAAGTGATGTGATTTTCAGCGGGGAGCTGAAAGTGAATGAATGGGGTACAAGTGAGGATTTCGGAGCGAAGAAAAACCTTCAAGATTCCATTAACAAAAGCTCATTCACTATTGTGACTTTGTGTTAAAGAGAGTTTCACAGCTAACAGAAAACTTGGTTTGAAAAGAAAAATTCGCGTTTCGAAGAAGGCAAGTGTCATTATCTGAAATATTGGTCAATACACAATTCTTTGCGTTTTCTAGACAGCTGTAAACTTGCGCAAAGAAAGCGATGATGTCAATTGGACTGAGACTGCTGTAATCCTATTCGTGTTGCAGAACTGCGGCGTGTTGCCTACTCCTTTTACCACGTGCTTTCGGCTTGCTTAACAAATCGTAGTTGTGCTAGAGGCGGAGGAGAGATCCTTTACAAGATTGCTCACAATGTTATTTGACATGACTTGTTAATTGAACAGAATATGTCTCTTGATATGAAGGCATGAAAACACAATTTGTTATACTAGAAGTGCAGATGACAATGCAAATTTGACCTGATGGTTTTTGAGGCGTTTAATGTTCTATGTGAGGTCACTCCAGATGTCCCGGAGAGAAGTCGTACCGATCATCAGCGTAAACTGGGAGGAGATAGGAGGAGATGAGAGATTCATCTTACTGTTCTCTCTTGGTCGTCCCCATTCAATCTGTTTTATGAACTAGGATGAAGACCGCTGAGATGTCAGGAGCCCTTTCAAGGTCTGACTGGGGGGCTGAATACCAGGTCTCCTGCTATCAGATCACTTAACTTGGAATGATGTGAATGAGTGGTATTGCTGTAAAGTACACAAATTTTAGACAGGATGGTACAGCTGCGATGATCAGGGTGTATGTAGACCGTGGACGCCATTGTGAGTTTTGTGGAGTGTTTTCTCAAATTTTGGTTTGAGTTTTTGGAAAAACTTTCTAAACACACCCCTAAATTATTAAAAAGAGAAAAAAATGTTACGAGTCTGCTGTCAAAAAGTTTCCAGTTTAACGAAACAACCATTCTCAACTTCCTTCTCATCAAACCATCTCAGATCTTTATCTTCTCAATCTAATTCTCTAAACTCAAAACACACAACCAAAGCAGAACATCCACCTTCAAAAAAACGTTCAAGTTTGGCTCATGGTCCTCCTTCATTACTCAAACAGGCTCTCAAACCAATTCATGATATTAGATCAATACGGGAGGTAGTCGGTGAAGTCGTAGCTTACTCGACCGCCGAGGAGTATGATGTTCGTGCACTTCAGCATCGATTGGCTCGCGCTGGGTATTCGCGTCCAATGTATAACGTTCTGGGTGAAGCGATTTGGGTACCTGAATGGTCTCCTAAACTTCTCGAATCTGAAACTCCTATGTCACAAGATGATGCTGGTGAAAAAAACTCACCAGAGGGACGTACAGGGGAGGTGTTTATCTTTGAGTCTGGTTAGCCTTACTCTATTTCTATCAGATCCCTTGTGTGAATACAAAATTAATGATTTTCATTGACACATCCTTCGCTTTCTCCTTTTCTACCTAGGCAGTTTTGTAAGTTGGGGTTTAAGTGATGCAGAAGCAGTCGAATTTCTCAAGACGATCATTCGACCGACAGATGCTAAGTCTACAGAGCGACTTGAACGTAATCCATCACGAGAAGTTGAACGTGAGACGATGGAATATCGTCGGTCTAGGACGGGAGCGATGTTTGAGATCGTCTCAGACCAAATCGTTATTGGGCCAACTGACACTGGCAACACTAGTCCTTCGACCACTCGAAATATCCTCACTCCATTCCCTGTAACACCATCAAAACCTTCATCCAATGACATCAATATACCCGAACAACCACTTCTACTCTCCAAATTGGCAGTTTCGTCTGCTCTTGCTCGCGCTTGTAGGCTATCTAGATATGAGACTCAATTGGATGAGTTTTTATCAAAGGTTGAACACGTTCCAATGATGTTAAAGACTGGACATGATTCACCACTAGATAAACGTGAGATCATGGCACGGTATGGGGAATTACTTGAACTAAGGCAAGGACTTAGTCTGAAAGATGAGAACTTACTTGATCTTCCAGAATGGTTTTGGGAAGACACAGGAGTAGAAGAAAGTTAGTTCAGACGATCATCGTTTTAGAGATGGCTCTTGAGAATCCTGTCACTCTGATCTTCGCTTGTCATGGTTGTAAAATCACTGATAAAAACCTTCATCACATGGTTGGAATTTTAATCACTTCAGAGCATTTCAAGAAGATCTTACGAGAATTTGATTTCGAACGAAGGTTGAGGATATTGAATGATAAGCTTTCGATGGGGATTGAACTACAAGGACGTTTATTCGAATTCAGTAACTCTGTACGTTCCCTAATCGTTACTTGGCATGAATCTCGCTGATTTAGTCATTTGGGATACATGAACAGAAATATTCTCATCGGCTTGAATGGATCATTATCATCCTTATTGTAAGTAATGCTTTCCGTAGTTTAAGACCCAACCCCAAAGCGTTTTCACTTCTTCTTGTGCTCATGTTTTGATTATGTTTCGGGTCAGGCATTTGAGGTTGGACACGCCATGTACGTTGCCGATCATCGTCGACATTCTGAGCCATCATCAGAAGCAGCTCTTCCTGTGACTCAGTCATAGGAAAAACTCGAACAAGATGTTGAGTCACGGCCCGCGAATGAAAAATGTAAGCGCATATGGTACTTGCCAGAGCTCTTCGTACCAGTCTTCTGCAAGCTAAAAACCAAACACATTGTCTCATAATCCAAAAACTTTAATATATGAAGTGTATATACCAAACTTTGGATATGATCATCTATCAATTGTCGTTAATTAATTTCCATACCCCAATTCTTAAATTTTAAAATTTTGCTTAATTGTAAATTCTATACCCAAACTTTACGACTCCATCGAAAGTAATTCTTTTTATAAATCTTTGCCCACCGAGAAGTGAGGAGTAATGCTACTAGGCTTGAGTGATGTAGTGCAATATTTAGATTTACCTAAGGATCGGGCTAAGAAGTATGTGAGCTTCGTTTGCACGTAATCAGCCTTGTGTCAAAGTCTGGCCCCTACGTATTGCTCGGTGATCAAAGCTTATGCACAAGTGGGTACATTCAGTCAATTGTTTAACCAAACTCCTGTGAAGAATAGAGATGTTGTAGTGTGTGAGGTAAGACTGATGGATCGCTAGTGATGAGATTTGTGGCTGGTGAGTCGAATAGGTTAGCGACGTGCTCAGTCGAAAGGGTTCCTTGTTCATGATCTGCTCTGAAGAGCTATGTACAGCCTCAAATTTCCGAATACCCGAGCGTACAAGACAAGTTAAAAAACAAGTGTGATTATAAAGAAGTTTCGATGACGAAGAGAATTCAAGAAAGCGAAAGCCGGATATAGTGCGATGGTTGAATAAAGCCTGATATAGCTCGGCGTTTAAACATCATGCTGTTGAGCACGTAGGGAAAAGTGATTAGATGGAACGCAAGAATACAAGACGTTATCTGTAAAATGTGAGATTGTATTGTATCACTGAAAATGGGATTGGTTCAGCATCAGTTTTCTGGTCAAGTGAAGCGGTTTCTGATCATTTTGGGTGTCTCTTTCATGAGGTCTTTGAAGCCAATCTTAGCCCATCATCCTATGTAACCTATAGTTGTGGATTTACGAAGTTCAAAAATTTGTCTGAGTTACCTTACCTCCGCCGAGGTTGCAGATTGGAGTCAATATTTGATTGCGTAGGACGATAGCGGCAACAGTGATCCTTTTCGAGTGTTGATTCATCGTTCGATGTCGATATTTAACTTTGTCCCTTTACCTTCTCTCATCATACACACTGGGGCGACGATCGCATCTAGAATTGATGTACGCATATACGCAGGCTAGCCGTATTCGTCGACATCAGCCATCAGGATAAGTACATACAGGGACCTTGGTATTTTCTGCTTGAACTCCCACGACCAAGTTTGTACCACCTTGCTACAGATCAGAAAAGATCTACTGGATTGAAATTCTTCATCTGCAAACAACAAACAAGCAACTCGATGAATGGGCATCTCGGTCCGTCTTCCTTCAATCTATGACGCAGACGCATGGTCTTTGAAGACTTACGCTAGGCTCGGCAGACAAAAGACGAGACTTGATGATATTCAATTTGAGAGTTCAACGTGGCTATTAACAAACTTCTGAAACTCTATCAGTTCGCTCAAAACCGTTATACAACATAATGGCCCACCGGTAGGGTGTATGGAAATGTTTGCACTATGCGTATGCTGTGCAACAGCTCAATTATGTATGATGAAAGCAAACTATGCAAAACAAAAAAAAATAATGAAAGCAAGCAGAAGGCTACCTCATACATACATTTCACCGAGCTGAGTGACCTCAATTTCATTCATGATGCATGCTCGCTACCGCCCTAATGTGATAAAGCATCGAAATGTCTCTGGTCGGGCTACTGAATACAAATATTAAGAACGGGAGTTTGACGGCATCTTGCTCAGTCTCATTCCTTATCTTCTATTATCTTTTATTTCATTCGGATTCCAATTTCATAATACGCACACTCCTTCTGTCCTCTTTTACAAGCCTCAACCTACACTCCATAACCATCTTATACAAATTTTATCTTACAATTACAATTTGTAGGGCGTACCAGAAAACGCATTCAGGCGCAGTCGGTGATCAGAGATTGAACTTTAAAAAAAACATCGCTTTTTGAGTACAGACGGTGATTGACGGATCACGTCAGATAAGTTTTACTCTTATTACAAGACGGGATTGCTTGAGAAACTTATATCGCGTGTCACGCGCAAGAGGATTTTGAGGACTGATTGGCAAAGTAGGTATGTCAGATCCTTAGCTCGTTTTTCTCTCATCTCAAAAAGCTTCTTAACTCAATTCACCCCAATTCGTAATCCTCAAATTTTTTTCTCTCTCTCTTTGGTTTTTCCACTCATCCTTATCACGAAAGAGGTAGCGTAAAAAACTGATGCGAGACTCGTATAATCATTGGGTCCTTGGAGTTCTTAGGCCTCGAATATTTGAACTTCCTCTTCCTTCGTTCTTTCGTTTATCAATTAACCATCTTTAACCATCTTTGCTATATATCCTTATCCATCACTTGGAATCTGTATCTTTGGAGTAGCACTTTTGAAAAAAAAATCCGTGTGTCCAATCAAGGTTTTCTCTACTGGATCATAATAATCTCAACTCTTTAACAAACTCCCCGTTTTTCACTTCAAATACTTAACGACATCCAATCTTCGAATTAATATTTTATCATCTGTATTGTGTGACTTGACGCACCCGACGAGCCAACATTGGTTTCTGAAAAATGACGGCTCTTTACAAGCGGTGAGTTATTCCTCATTAGCCACCCTGGATTATATCGAAATTGGCGGGGAAGTTGAAGCAGAACTTTGGAGAAAAAAAAAGCGGAGCTGATTCTTTTCATCCTATCCTACCTTTTCTTTTGTATCCAGGATGGAGAAAAATAGCAGCACCGATGCTGTGCAGAACGGAACAGAGGATATATATATCAATGCGACCTCTGGGGTCACCCAACCTAATTCGATACCCATCCCACCCATAAATCCTAGCTCGGCACTCATTCCTATGATACCCGGAGTTCCAGACGAAACACATCATCCTTCATCATCACATTCGATCACCACAATCGGACCGTTATTTCTTGTGCTCTTTAGCATTTTGATTCCTCTGTCCTTGGCAGGAATTTGGTTAGTAAGACGGAAATTAAAAAGTGATCAAACTGATATCTTATCACGTATCACAACTTCTTCTCAACCCTCACTCTCTATCGATACACGTGAAAGTTGGGAAACAGTAGTAGTAGATCTACCATCCTTGTTAGATCCACCCGAACCAGCAGTAGCAGGTTTAGGTAGACTTTGGGCACGTGTAACGAATAGAAGAGAAAATACATTAAGTTCTTCTACTGGTAATGATTGGAATTCAATTGAAGATTCTTCATTAGGACCCTTAGAATGGTATGCAAAACATTCACCACCAAATCAAATACCAATTTATCCTAGATTGATTAGTGAATGTGAAAAAGATTTTTTTGAATCTAATGAAAGATCACGTAGTTGGAGTTTAAATTAATTTAAGTTTTAATTTTTTCATCTTTTATACTTCAATTTTTCTTTTTGTTTGTTTTCTTTAAAGATTGTATAAAGTTTTCAATCTTGATTATTATTTTTTCCTTCTCTATTTCAACTTTCTTTTTTTTTGGTTTGATTGATAGAATGATTCATCTTCTAATGTATGTCTATCATTTTTGAATTAGGAGATGAGTAGCATGGTTAATGATTGTGAAGGGATTTTGTTATACGTGTAGCATCTAGAGATTCAGAAGATGTTTAATTTGTGTGTGTTTGTGAGTTTTGTGAGTGTGAAAAATAATCTAGGATGAGTGTTTAAATCAGTTGGGATAGGATTTGAATTCTTTAAAGCTCTAAGATGTGAATAAAAGTGTTGATATTGAGAGTTTTTGGTCTATCCCAAGTTTTGAATCTCGTCAAGTGGGTGTGGTGACATCAGACTGGATTTGTTGATTCCATTTTGGATTTTCAAGTGCTTGAGAGAAGTTTATTATTTATTTGAAACTCAGAGAACTCATACAAGCATTCTTCCGGAGATTCCTGGAGTGTCATCCCTCTTTGGTTTCTTATCATTAACCTTGATGTGATAGAGCAAGAAACAATTAACTGTTTGCCAAAAAAAAGGGCGCCCGCAAAGAGGGTGCGCCGCATCAGCGCAGGGAAGGATGCGTGTCTATAGTGCGGATGCTTTGGTCAAAAACCTCCGCACCAGGGCAGACTCTAAACATGAATAGGTTCACGTGATCATCATTTCACGTTCCCCTTGCAAAATGACCTTATACCAAAACAAGTCCCTCGTGAGCTGTATCTCAAACGAAGGACTTACGCGCACAGTGGAAAATTTGGCCTGATATCTGTCGGGGCTTTTCACCAAAATGTGGTGTCCTTATAAAATTTTTGAAACTCGTGCAAAATGGTGCCCTATATAGCCTCACGCTCCCAGTTTGTTGATAATTTCAGTGGGTCTACAGATATATAGAAAAGTTGGTATCTTGATGTCACACCAAAACTCAAATTTCAGACACGGATGATCAGCCCAAATACTGTAATTTTTTGCTTTGAGCCCTGAACAGCTTTGGTATGTATTTAAAAAAATTACTTGAAATATTGAGAAAATGAGAGCGGGAGGTTTCAGAGGGAAAGAATTCATGGAACTTTCATTGTTAAAGTGGGGGCAATTTATAATTTCAAAAAAAAAGTTTTATAAGGATACACAGCTCATGAGAGACTTTGTTAAGATTGACCTTATACCCGGGCTTGACAGGCTCCTTGTGATTGGCTCAGCATCGGTCTCTCAATTTTTTAAATCGAGTCTGCACCTCGACAAGCTTTCTATTTGCATGGTGATTGAAATTTGCTGACTGGCTATGCATACATGCACATAAACCTATGGTTCAGATTCTCGCTACGTGGATTGGACGGAATCCACTATCAGCAGCAGAACTGCCGACTCTTCCCGAATCTCTTTCGTCTGCGCAAGGGTCAGTTTGTACGTCAATTCTACCTTCCACACATTTCTTAGAAAGCGTATTTCTGGGCCATACAGTACTGATGGCCAAACCACGCAGCATAAGCTCCACACAGATACAAGGAGAACGGTCAGCACTTTCTCTAGGAAAACGACTTTATGGTGTCGCTCTCACTATTTTTCCAACTTTTTTGCATCACTCCACGAGGATTTCAGACAGCGCAAAGAACCCAAGCCGAAAAGGACATTTGAGTACAAGGAACACACATATGCAGGCACAACAGCGACTTATTTGATTACCTACGTTCACACTCTTTCCTATAGCATCAGTAACTGGGACCCCCACCCTCAGGCAATTACCCCATCGGGAGCCAAGATCCGACCCTAATTATCTACCTACGGCTCAAGTCGTGCTCAGACATCTCGTCACCTCGACCTAACACAGACAACCATCTCAATGCAATTCTTCATCACTTCAATTCTCATTACAATCTTCCTGGAAATCATCAGCGTTGAACCAATCGCAGTTCTCCAACAGCCCGAAGGCACAATCAGAGGTCTTGCCGCTCAAACACGGGAGGTAAACCCTTCCCCACCGATATCCACTAACGTGAAGATTCACTCAAAATCCAGCGCAAGAGGAGATGTAGTCAGATTAGAAGTCCAGAGTCCTAAGATTCCCACAAGTCCACGTGAGCGTACCACATCTCGAGTCTCCAAAGAGGATATGTCGGATGGGTTTTCCAAGAGTTCAGAACCCCAGATTCAATCCACCAGCGCAAAACCCGAGAAGAAATTCGAAAGGGAAGTGAAAAAGGGGGTAAAGAACAATCCGCTCAAAATAGGTCAAGTGCCATTCCGGAGCAGATGGTCCCGAGTTTTGGCCTCTATCAGCTCTGCCAAGAGATTTATTGCAAAACAGGTAAACGAATTTTGGAGAAAAGTAAAAGAATTCTTTGTAGGAAACGGAGTCCACGAGTCTAGTGGTAAGTAGATGCACATGAGACTTGGGTATTTAACATCATAAGATAGCAATTATTCCAACCTAACCCAAGATTTCAATTTCTTTTTTGTCAACCATGCCACCATAAATTTATAGGTGTGTGACCATCATTTATCTTCCCCCCAGTCATCGAACAGATGTGTGCAAAAATCTGATAGACTGAATCATCGTTTTATCTTACTTGACGCAGGTCCCGAGATACGGTATGGTGAGTATTTTGTCTTTCTACGAATTTCTCCTCAATGACTGACGTTCCGATTGTTTGACGCAATCTCTTGATGTAACTCAAATAGCAAGTAAGACTCCCGAAGAGCTTTTCGAGATGCTCCAAAACTTGACTGACATAGCTTCTGACACGAATCAGATCCGAAGGAAAAGGATGAGCGTGAAGCCATCGTCAAAGAAATAAAGGCCCTGACTCCCGAAGGAGAGGCTCCTAAAGATTGGCTGGAAGGATTAGATGATCGCTTCGCAAATTTACCAGATATCATCGCAATTCCGGATGAGAGTGAGCAAGCAAATGAGGCACTTAGTCTACTTCGTGTCTTTCTCTCGATCCTTAGTAAACCAGAATTGACGCAAAGACAAAGGAGAGTCATCTTAGACTGCATCAATCATCTCACAAGATATAATAGATTCGGAAAAACGTTAGTAATTAGAGCCGCAAATAAATATCCCGACGTCTTCAAAGCACTAGCTTTTTCCATCAGTTCTGTGCGATCTGATGGGAGACCAAGCACTGCTGTTAAAGGATCTTTCGAAGCCGATTGGCTGTCTAGTAAGTAATCTATATTCATTTGTCTCAGGGCCTCTAATTGGTGAGGTGGCTCCAATGATCGGTCTTATGTGATCTTCAACTAACGTCATAAAATGTCATTGGATGGTAGACTCAAGTGTTGCAGAGAGATATCATCGCATCTTATTGGTACGAGACCAACCTGAGGACTTGCTCCCATGCGTAAAGGAGCTTGCGCGAGGCTTGGAAAAAGTCACGGACATCACAGTATGGAACCACCCGGATGGGACACCCAGCGATCTGCAATTGATAATGAAGCGGTCCCTTGGACTCTTCAAGCACCAATGGGATCATGATCAAAGACTTTACTTGGATGAGATCATACAATACATCAGCAGAGTCAATACAGAGGCCTTTGATACTCTGGTCACACACTTAATGCAGGATGGAGAATACGTAGACGCAATGTTATCCACATGGGTCCAAGAGCATGGTGGTGATATGTTTGAGACTTTTCACGAGGGTTCCATATACATTGATCTTCTATCAGGTATGTCTAAATTTCTCTTAGTGTGGCTCTTGTTTTACGGTACTTATGGCAGGAAATCCTGTACTAGATGAACGAGTGGGTGCTACCTTGGATCGAAAGCTACTGGATCTAGTCATTCCATCTGATAGAGTCCTCCCAAGGATTAAAAGTCTGAAAGAGGATATCATCGGCTCTCAAGTCATGCATGATGATCACTCAGACCCGAAGCAACTACTCAGTCTATCAAATCTTCTCCGAAGAGCGATCATCGGACTGATAGAATGTAAGAAGGAGCAACGTTTAGACATGGAATACGATCAATTATGCTATCTGAAAATGATCGCTTACCTCGAAAGACGAAGACCAGGATTGAAATACGAAATTTATCGATATCTTGACACAGAACCCGATCTCTTGCCAATTCTTTCGCACTTCTTCGCCAACAAATTAGACGATGAAATGGATGACATACAAGGATATTCGTGGTGCTCCAGGATCTTGAGAGGTAAGTAGTCGATTCATCTTGCAACTTCAATAATTTTCTCAATGAGATTGGTTTACCATTTATCGCTACAGAACCCCGTTATGCGGAATTGATCTTACGTCAAAAGCTGATTTCAAGAAATTGGACCCCACACGAAAATCGGTCCCATCGCACATTGATGTGGGTGAAGGAACTCCGAAGAGATTGGTGGAAACCTCTCCACTCGGATATCCAGGTGAAGAAGATTCTAGAATCTGTATTAGACACTTTGAATGCTTCTCCAAAAAAGTCCCTTGACGATCCAGAAGTCAAAGAAGCCCTTGAAGTACTGTGGCACATCTTACGATTCAAGCCAAGTTTGAGAGAGACAGTCTATACGACTATCCACAGAGATTCAAACTTCTGGTTACGACATCAGCTTCGAAACTACGTGCGAGAGAAGCTTAGAAATCTTGGGGATAAAGTAGTGGTCTTTGATTCCAAATCGGGAACGTCTATCAACCTCTTTCAATGGTTTTCAAAAAGTGAGAATTAAGACTTGTCTAGATGAAAGATATTCTGATTTCTGATTCTCTTCACCATGTTGGATTTAGTCAAAATTTTGCAAGAAGATGAGCCATATCCTGAGTCATGGATTCAAAAGACTCGTTCAATTGCCTCCATATGCGCGTCTACATCTGCTAAACTTGGGTTTGCAGGCATTCAAAAAGGCATCGAATTCGCTTCTAAACTTTCTGCGGGTTGAAAGTTGAGAACAGAAATATACTGATTTTTGGGGGAATTTGGGAAATTTATCTATTTTAAAATCTATGGGTTTATGGAAGATTGAAAGTTTAGAAGGCTACCTTCTCTCAACTTCTTCTTAGTTTGATACCTTCAAAGTAGCAGGGAATGTAGTCTGTGTAGCAATACGAATAAGTAAAAAGAAGAAAATCATGTGCATAGAGGCTTAGAAGAGTATTTTGGAATCCAATTATCAAGATATGTGGTATCCAGGAAAGAATAAAAAGGAAAAACCACGACCATCATTTGAATTCTTAATCATTTTTAACCAGGATGAGCACATACTCCCCCCAGATAGACCATGGCTATATGCCCAATGTTCTACTAAGATATTAGAGTATGGGCGAAGCAAAATTTTGTAAAGTTTTGTTTTAGTGTATTTTCAATTCAATGGTACTGCACTTCTAGTCCCTACCTAAAAAAACAGTGTATTTCCAATTTAATGCAGCGGACAACTACCCAAAAGAAGCCCAACAGCACACAATTTTCACAATTTTTTTTACTTTTGATTCGATCCAAAAAATGTTGGGATGTGCAAGGATGGGCAAGACAAATTTGTCTTAAAATTGTGTGATTTTCACCAATCAGATGTGTTTTCTGCTCAATTTGATTTTGCAAACCACCGTCCCACTCCTTCCCAAACCCACTCCAAAGACGAGCTGGCCTACCTTTCACAGGCCTCAGCTTGGCATTTGCGTTGATCTTCCAGGCTCTTCCAGACTCTTGATAGGAATTTCAACAAAACTTTACAAAATTTTGCTTCGCCCATACTCTATTCTTTCCAAAATATATTTTATAATTATAGTGCTATGTATATGTCTTTTTGGGATTAAACTTTTCTATAGCTACTTGAAATCCATATTCTGTTGGATCTAGAAAAGCATGGTTGAAATCTTGACCTCACCTTTTTATTGGGAAATGTCCTACTATGGCACTTACGAAAATCACAAAAGAGCAAAACTCAGATGTCCTAGGCCAAGTTCCCACAACATCATAACCGATACAACAACACCCTCTCCGACCCGCCTATGAAAAGAGCGTAGACTTAAGAGTGGTGAAGAAGGGAGGAAAGAAGAATATTATTAATAAAAAATGGCCAATAGAAACAGCAGAGTCAGCATCAAGAATTCCAAAATAAGTAAAACCAAAAATGAATTGACACTCTTTTAGACATCACAGAACCATTCCTTCTTTATTTTCAAAATATAAAGAAAAAGAAATAGAACTGAAAGAAACCTTACATTTAAGAAAAAGAAACAGAATCCCCAACATGAGAAGAAACTCCAATCACATGATTGTTTGATTCAGGAAGATGTAATGCAACATGTCCTCTGACATAAATTCGAAATGCTTCCAAACTCCAACGGCCAGCAGACTGAATATAGTCCATTGTGGCACCAGATTGAGCCAGCGTCGTAGCACCACCAGAACGAAGAGAATGACCAGAAAATTGTTTGTCAAATAATTTGTGAAACCAATTTAAAAACCATGAACGAGAAGGAGAAACTCCTTTAGAAGTAATAAATAATTGATGACAAGACAAACAGCAAAAATCTCTGGACTCGAGATATGATAGCATAATTTTAATAGGACAAGCCGTAGAATTCTCAAAATATTGAATAATCACCAGAACACCAGTAAACCCAGTGTTGCCTTTTGAATAGGGAAGAAGATACTTGATATATTTTTGACAATGTGATAGACGGAATGAACTACATAGGATAATTTTCCTTTTGTCGAATAATTTTTGAGAATCCGGAATTGTTAATTTGCCAAGACAATGTAAACCACCAAAACCCGCACAAAGAATAGCTAAGAAAAGGAAATCATTGTGAGAAGGACCCATTTGAGAGAACGCGAAATGAAGATGGGAAAGAGTTAAAGGACTCTTTCGAACCACCGGTTTTGAATACTTTTTGATGCAACTCTTCATAGTCGCCCTAACAACATTAGCTCTTGATTCACTTATAATATTTGGATACTTGAGATTGAACATAAAAGTGATACCAACTAAATAAACTCAAACAGATCTAGGAGAAATCTTCATACTAGTATAAGAAATATAATCACATAAAGTTTCAGCATCTGGATTAAAAAGATAGCCAAATTGAGAACAAAAACAAAAGAAACTTTTATACCCCGCTTCATATTTTTGAATTGTTAAAAGATTAACTGTTGATTGTTTATTGACTGCGGATAAAGCTTTAATTTGTTCTACAGTAGTAACTTCTTTGATCATGATTGATGATGCCAGTGTAACAAAGAATCCTTGAAAAAATTGAGGTTAACTTCAGTTCCGCCTTCTAACAGAGGCGGAGCGATATCAAGAAGGCAAATGCCGACTGGATGATAGTCGGACCGGACTTGAGAAATATAATTTCTTGATAAAAGATCTCGCCACCGACCATATATCATCCATCATACTGTTCAAGTATTTAATATGGAAAATATTTTCAAGAATCCAAAGGATCAATGAAAAGAAACCACACCAGATATGAGGAGATGCCAAAGAACCAAATGTAAGATTGTGATCAGCTCTATACTTTCCCTCCTTAGTGATCCTGAGAATTTGGCAAATCTGATATTGAGGATGAGCCAGAAGTGTTCTAAAAGCACCTTTGATATCTGATTTAAAAACTGTAAGCTTCCCTTTTTTCCTTTTTGCATCCATCAAGTAAGGAGCAAAAGACTTCAACAAATCATAGGAAACCCTAATCTTATTCTTGTCAACTAGATCATTTGGAGAAGGGTCGCCAAAACTCATATTTGAACAAACCTGCATTTTATTCAAATCTTTCTTAGACGTCATCAACAAAGGAATCACCTTCATACCCGGTAATAGCATAGAAAATTCTTCCAAATAACGACCTTTGCTAATTTCTTCTTCACATTGAGATTCTAGTAATTCTTGATTCTCAAAACATGATTTATGATTTTCAATATTAGAAATATCAGAAGATGGAATAGACAAAGAAGGCCAAAAACCCTTCCTAAGACCTTTGATCACCGATCAAACAAAAGGTTGATTTGGGTGAGCAATTAGAAGTTCTTCAATTTTATCAATATTATAAGGAGTTTTAATTTTAAAGAGAAAATTGTATTGCTTAAGGATAAAAGCTGCATCAATGTCATCATCCAGAGAAGGAGCATCCGGAAAAGGCTCAGCTGACAAACTTGATTCAATCACAGCCAAAAAACCCATCGGCAAAGTACCGTCCCATTGATAACCACGAAGATACTTCTCTGAAGCATATTATTCAGGTGTGATTGTATCCAAAATGTTTTGCATGACACCCTCGTACATTCTAAATCCACTGAACAATATTAGTAATCATTCAAAACAACATACATATATATAACAGGGAAATTGAAGCAGTAAAGCATACACAAAAGTGGAGACGTTTGCAAGAAGGCCCAATGATACAAACTCCTGTTTTATTCCAACTAAAACAGAATTGCTCTCTAATATTTGGAGTCTTAGATGCATCTTCAATCGGAAATTTCCCATGATGTTTGTAAGAAGCATGATATTTGTCCGGATCAAAAGCCTTTGGTGTAGCCAAACTTGGATTAAAACTAAAACATTGCCTTGGAGTACTTTGATGCTGCTGACGAGAAGCAGAGCTAAGAGAATCTCAAATTAGACCAACCAGCCCCATAACTTGCAGCAAAGAAAAATACATACTGGCAACAACAGAACTATAAGAGGAAACAGGACCATAATTTTGCTGATTATAAGCACTACCAAAGAATTGTGTTTTAAGAACTTCACAATCTTTATGATCCCAATCCGCAAAGCAAATATATCTCCTATTAGCAACTTGCATTCTAAACGCCCCATCATACCCAGCAATATTCTTCCATTAAGCCATAATACTGCCGGACCAAAACTGAGACTTGATGTATTTCCCATACTCAGAAATAAAGGATTCACAATCGGGAAATGCCCTCTTGAGCGCTTTCTTAAGGATACCAAAATAGTACAACCATTCTGCCAACTTGCCCATTTCCAAGGTAAGATTCTTCAATATTTCCAAACCTTTTTCTTTACCTGAAGCAGTGTAAGAAGTCTTGCCTTTCTTTGGATTAAGAAGCTCTCCTTTAATACGTTGAAGGTCGATAAACCTTCCAAACAATAACTCTTTTGTAAGGACATCCGGAAAATCTGGTTTGACTGCTTGCGAAATACTTGAATCATAACCTTTAACATCCGCGGCAAATAATAAAGCCCCCGGAGTAAAATTGCCAATTGGAATATCATCTTTCTTCTTTGCAATAAAAGCATACTTCTTCGCGTTCTTTTCAGATTTTGTTGAAGAAATGGATGAAGAATCAGAAGAGTCATCTTTCTTCTTATGATGATGTCTCTTTCTTTTATCTTTTTCGCCGGACTCATGCAAAGCGAGTAAGGTGTTGAGACGAGACTGATTGGCTTCGTTTTGTTTAGATAAAAGAGCAATCTTCTCTTCACTAGAAAGGACACTAAGGTCGATAGGTGAAATAACCGAAGTGGCCGGAACACCTGAGTTCTGAACTCCAATAATCGGGGATACTGGTCTTGATAAGTCAGGAGAATAGTTTGGATTCTCGGACACATTAAAGATAAATATTTTATCCTCATTTGACCGAGGTGTAGTTGTTGGAATTGAAAGAATGTTTTTAAAGATAGGTCTACCCGCTTCCTTATCAAGTTTAACGAGTCTAATCGCGAAGTTAGACCAATGTCTGTACCAGTTTTTTGAATGAAACAGTAAGACTTCAACAAATTGAGCTCGGATTTCCACCATAGATATATTGGTGGAGCCTCCAGCTTCTTGATACGATCTTTCGATCTCAGCCAACCTGGACGAAATCCTTGCAGCAGCTTCAATATTAGAGGCATCACTACTGGACATACCCTAATTACCTTTTTTTAGATAAAAATTTGATAACTAATTTAAATGATAATAGAGTAAATGAGTTGAGAAGATAATTGAAAGATGAAATGAATGAGACAGGTGGAAGTAAAGAAAAAGGGTAAAGTGGTCAACAAGCAATGACGTTGAATACCAAATAGGTATTAAGCAACTACTCGACCCGACATTTACAAACATTTTTGTTACACACCTATCATTCATGACATTCCCATCAGTAAATAACAAGTTACCTACAACTAGAAGATTTAATGATGCAATGATCAGCATCTGAGATTACGACCTGGAATAATTCTTCATGCCCATTGCTTGACTAGAGGCAACACTGTGTAGACTTGAATGTGGAGATCAGGAGGCAAAAGGTTTCCTGATCTTTTGATGTTGTACATTTATCCCACAGATCCAATTTGAGCTAATGACTGGTATGATGAAGCATAGACAGACCTACTAGTCTTGAGCTTCAGTCCCCAGAAAATATTTGTATTGGAGAGGTAAACAAAGTATTGCAGATGATTCTGAAGGATGTATCAGTTGGAGAAAAATTATGGTCTTTCAGCTGCAGAAATTACAAATGATATTTCAAATGATAAACATGACTCAAGGCTTTTAGGCTTGAGCATGAAGAACAGAGTGTATAAAATTTGCAGCACAGGTCCAATATCTTACTGTATGCTATCTTAGGCTATATGACATTTTGAAAGCCTTCATCTAGAAACAACTTACACGCACCAAATTGCCTGTCCATGTCAATCAGCAACTCCATATGATCCGGATCTACCAATTAAATTTAATTGAAGGGCTCCAGATGGTGTCACTTCTGTATTGCTCTGTCTTTGTAAGGTTGAAAGTTTGACTTTTCCATTGATTTTTGGCAGGTGCCAAATAGCAGAAGCTATTTGTTGATACTCATCAGATCATGATACATATTGAGCATCTTTTCTTGAATCTTGAAGCCAACTCCAATCAGATTTAGATAATTTGTTTGACCCAGAGGGGTCAGTACCAGAGAAAGACTATATATCACATACTTTCAAGCAATAGCCCAAGTGGGTGTCGCTATTCACAGAAAATATAAAACCTTTTTGTCTGACAAATAGCAACCAAATACCCTTTCATCTTATAGTACAACTTCAAGATATCGGCATGTCCATCTTTTCTCTATTTACGTAGCAACAGGCCATTCGAGTTTATCGCCGTAGTAATCTGGGTGACAAAACAGACATCCAACATACTTTTTGAGTTAAGACCGCAAGATCAATCAGTAATGAGTGCCTCGAACACGTACAATGCACAGCCTTGGTAGTGAGATAGTTTTCAAGCCCATCCATACCCAACTCACGTCCCCATCCAGATTGCTTATAACCTTTTGGCGATTCAAATGGTCGGAATGTAAGACAGAGTGACTGATTTGATATTATGCCAGCTACCGAACCAGGAGGGGCAAAACTAACCTCCGAAGGGAACTTGACTATTCAGCATCACATATTGATTGACCCATACAGTGCCTGCTTTAAGCTTTCGCGAAACACGATTAACTTGTTGAATATCTACATTTTCTCGAACAAAATACAATTGGTGAGACTAATTCTATCAATGGATCAAGATAAGATGGAACTGACCAGAGGAATGAATCCCAGATGCGAGACCATATGAGGTGGAATTAGCAAGCTCTATGGCCTCCCCTTCCGTTTTAAATCGAATTACAGCTGCAACTGGACCGAAAATTTCCTCCTTTGCGATCCGCATTGACGGTTCCACGTCTACAAAAACCGTAGGTTGGATGAAATAGCCAAGGGATCCATGCCTTTCACCTCCAGTCACTACGTGTGCACCTTCTTTCTTACCAACGCTGATGTATTCCATCACACGATCGAACTGAAGGTTGCGCGAGGAAGAAATGCATCAGCTTTGAGGCCACTAACATTGATATCAAATGCGGAGATTATGGGATATAGTGATGGGCGTGTACTTACTTGCCTCTTGCTAACTTGAGGCCCTTGGAAGGTCTTCGAGTCGAGGGGATCTCCAACGTGATAAGCTTCAGTAGCTTTAACAAATAATTCAAGAAATTTGTCGTATATTGAATCTTGAACCACTGATGATTTTGGAATGGTTTTCTCCAAATGAGTCAAGATAGTCCATTCCAAAAACTTATTTCAGGATACTCAACAGATTCGGCTTCCTGCGGTACATGTCTGACCCGCATTCTCAAAGACGCCAAAGGCAGCCCATCTTGTTTACGATGAAAAGGTTCACCAAGACAAGGATCATTAGTCCTAGGAGCAAACATCTTTAGGTGAGAAAAGATGCGGAGGCTCAACTTGGCAGCTTCCTCGAGATCAGCCTTCTCAAAGATAATATTAGGCGATTTTCCACCCAATTCTAACGACACCTGCACCCCCAGACTCGGAGCACAATAAGTAGCGTATCAAATGTTGTTGTAATTCGAATTTTTTCAAAGCGGACCCACTTTTTTCAGATTGCTCTCCAAGCTCATTCGAACGATTTCTTTACCAACGGCAGTCGATCCAGTGAATGCAATCTTATCAATATCTGGATGTGAAGATAGATAAGTTCCAGTCAAAGGACCTGCGCCGTTGACCAAGTTGAATACACCAGCGGGGTAACCGGCTTTGGGAAAGAGAGAAGCTATCTTCATCGCTGATAAAGGAGTTAACTCAGACGGCTTGAAGACAATTGTACAGCCTGATGCGAGGGCTGGTGCGATTTTCCATGCCATCATCTACGTGTTGATCCATGTTAGAGTGAGCTTGAGAGAAAAACAAGTCTGAAGATGAAACTGACCATGATTGGGTAGTTCTGAGTTGTTTGAACATAAAATGTTAGCATTAGAATTGGTTTTGGTTGGGAAGATCATCTTGCAATGTTTCTTCAACATTTGAAATTGTTGATAAGAGACTCCTGCTTACCCATGGCACTATCTGTGCACAAACTTGAGGGCGCGCAATACCGTGAAGGACAATTATCAACACGAGGTCCATTGTTTTAGTTTTACATAGAAGCCGAGTGACAAAATTGCTTACCTCCGATTGGTTCCTTGCGAGTCACTGCGTACTTGCTCGGATCGTCTACTTCTATTGACGCTCCATGGATCTTATCGGCAGCACCTACATATCATCATCGTTATGAAATAATCAAGTTAGTTTCGAAAGCAAATACTCCCAACCTTGAAGGAAAACCCATTATCACAAACCAGCGTAAAAACGTAAACATCCAATCGAATCATCAATATCGAATTTACACCATTCAATAGGTTTTCCAGCATTAAGAGACTCGATTAAAGCCAACTCGTCTTTAATCGCTTCTATCTCATCAGCTAACTTATGAAGTAATCTACCACGCTCAGCTCCTGTGACGTTAGTACCCCAAGCGGTTTCGAAACATTCTCGTGCACTTTTGACCGCGTCTTGAACATCATCCGCAGTAGCCGTATCGACCTGAGCATGTTTAGATTGGCGTTTGTTGAAGTACTTTGTAGTCAGCCTTGGGCAGAACAAAATCTTGAACAACCTGCTATCGTCTCACTGACCGGAACTATCGGTTCCTCGGTCGCAGGGTTGATAGTTGAGATCTTCTCTCCCCTCCCAGACACAAACTTTCCGTTAATGAATAAGCAGGTGTTGAAAGAAATCGTCTTATTGTTCACCGTGTGTAGCTTGACAGATTCAGACATCTTCACTATCTGAATGCAGTAAATCGATAGGCACAAGAAAACTATTTGGGACGAGGTGCGAATCTGATAGGATCAGGAGAGGAAGTTGGGTTGATGAATTGGTTGATGTCTCAAATTGATTCAGTAGATATAGCACTTTTGTGTATCATCTTCGTCCCCACGTCACTTCTATCTGAGTTCTGATATCATCAAGCAGTAAGAAGCGGGGATAAGATGTAGGTTAAGCTCAAAACAAATCACAGCAAATCATTTTGGAATTAGACATCAACCAAGACTCATGCCCTTTCCTACCCGTTCCTTCAATCCAACCGTATTTGTCTCTTCACAATCTCAAGTTCATAGTCTTGATGGATACAAGAGTTGGGTAAAAGAGTTGATAATTTGTACACCATCGAAATTGTTAATCAAGATTAGAATATTTGTCTTAATGATAACCGACCAGTGTGATGAGCGTGAGAGTATGGTGATCTGATCTGATAGGACTTTATGAGATTTTCATCAAGTTGAACAGAGAGTTTTGGGAACGAATCCAACTACGAAAGAGGTAGAGGGAAATGATTTGAATCCTGTCTTTGTTCAATCTCTGGCCACATCCTCAAACAGACAGGAATGATCGGTGAAGCTTCGAGCGACTTGTCTATCTCTTCATCTTTAGTCTCCTAGATTAAGAATCGATCAGAATTAATCTTTGATTTCTTTGAGTTTTAGGGAAATTCGTTGGTCAAAGCGAGCTGCGAGATATTATAAGAATCTTCAAAGTCAAGAGGATTGGATTTGGGATTCTTGAGCTAGGACTGAATGTTTGAGAACTGTAGTTGTGAATGATGCATTTGATGAATGTCTTTGTTCAGCTCATGATCATGGTCATTCGTTCATTAAAGATGGTCATTCAGATCTTCACGGGATAGTCTCAACAATCAGACTTCTCATTAACCCATCTTCTCAACTTAACTTCGAAACTTTTTAACATTTATCATCTGAAACACTCTCCTCTCAATCGAATTGGTTCACCCGTATTTAAAACCGTTTCAACTAAAGCCGGAAATGGATTCACTTGACTTGAATCTTCACTCTGCTATTCTCATCTCACTTGCTCAATCTTATGCGGCATCTACTCCGGAACCCGAGGAGCCTACTCCAATCATCTCTAAACTTCCTATCCTACCTGCTGACCTTCGCTCAAAGCAACGTCTTCAACCTCATCTTAATGGCTCGCCGGCTCCTCCTTCGACCTCCACTTTATCAACTGAGGCCGCTCTCAATGACGAGATCAAAGTTTCCAATTCACAGGCACACCATGTTATTGCATACGCAGCTTACGTATCTCAATCCGCTTCTAGAAAATTCAAACTTGGTACCAAGGCTCTCGAAAGACTCACAGATTTGATCGGTGGTGTAGTCAACTGGTCTGTCGAGTTGAGCTTGAGTGCAGAACATGCCGCTGAATGGCCTCTTGTCGACGAGCTCACATACCGTCTAGTAGTCGCCACTCTTGAAATTGGAGTGTTGTATGATTCTGATCAACAAAATAAGCTCTTAACCGCTCTTGGAGATATGCTAGAAGGTACAATGTTGGGAATACAATACGGATCTCAAGCCCGAGTTATAACTCACTTCCTACCTGTTCTCTCTGGATCGAGACGAGCCATTACCTCAACCCCATTTCCTTTCACCCCCGAACAATTCCAAATCTTGTTTCAATCAAGCTCCACATCACACCTAATCTTTCCAACGGAGGGTCTAACTTCGACCTTTACGGGCTTTTCTGATCCCCATTCGGTCAGAGGACGACAAGCAGATGGAATCACTGCTAGGTATGAGTTGGTGGGCCGGCCCTTGAGTGCGAATATGCCGGTACAAGCTGGCTTAGAATTATGCCGTGTTGTGCTCCAACAATGTCTCATTTCCCAAGATTGGCCTCCACCCACTAGTAACTTTGACGAAGAAGTAGTTCATTGCGGATGGAACAAATTAGCTCACTCGGCTAGTCAGCGCAAAGGCAAAGCATCTCATTTGCCTATCTTAAAGGAAGTAGGCGTCCGAGCTGCTTTGATGTTCCAAGAATACTGTGACCTTTATCGAGATAGCCCGGAGAATGATGAAGCAGAAATTTATTTGATTGAAATAGTCTGCGAAGCAATGAAGTTGGTCACGATTTGTTTCCTCGTTCGGGATGATGTCGATGCCAAAACGCTCGACCAAATCTTACTATTACATACAGAGGAAACCTCGATCATTCATCCTCTAATCCAAGCTACCGCCACGGACTCATTGATTATATTGGCTCGAAACTACCCTGATCTAGTGACTCGAATCAGTGACGCTCTGCGGCTGTACATCGCTTCATCCTTACCTCCTCCGGACGATGTCACGGACGAGCATGATGTAGGGCCAAGTTCCGCAATCACCGCTGCTGCCCATGGTTTAGCCGTTTGTGTAGACCTGAATGACTCAAATGAGTTCACCAAGGCAATAACTCACGCGCTTCTCAATCACATCAACATCAGCGAGTCAGATATAGACTCCTCTGGCTCAAATCTCAATGCTAGTATAAATGGTCGACGAGCAACGTACCTAGAGGCACAGACGAATCACAAGGCCGCATCCCCCGAGAGCCAGCAGCTCATCTCAATCAACTGTCTTCATGCTCTCGTGACGTTATTGAAAGAGATCGACCAAGTTGAATTGACGTCTACGATTATATCTCTCCTCTTGCTCCGAATCAAGGGTGCCAGTCCTGATTTAGAAGCCGTGATCCTAGTAGGTGTTTCAGATTTGGCCCTTCACATCAATCAGCAGAGCTTCAAGGAGGCGATCTCCACCTTTTCGTCCATTAACAAAAACATCCCTCTCGATGATGCTGAAGTCACCACAGAGGCTGTATTTCGGACTGGCATCTATAAAGCTCAAGTCAAACTCTCCAAGGCTCTCGTAGGCCGAGACGAGCTTTGTGAGATTTACCTCGAGGAATTATTGACTTTGTTTATTGAGAAGGGGCAACGTATCCAACCTACACATATCCCTCTACCCACTTTTTCTCAATTGGTGAATCATTTGGGGGTTTTGATCCCAGCGATCGGCAACTTACTGCAATCGAAGAGCTCATACAATCCTCACCAAACTAAATCGACGAAGATTTCTGAATTGTTCAGGAATTTTTGGTACATTTGTGTTTTATTCGGATTTTTGTCTTCACCATCTTCCTCTCGAAACAATTCAACTACACCTCCAGATTGGTTAATCGCAAGCTTACGTCAAATAGCTACAAAGTCGCCGACATTGACTCACTTGACACCTATCGACTATGTCACTACCCAGCTCGATTATAATCCGATTTTGAAGTTCCCTGAGCCGACCACTGTCCTTTCGCCATCGAAATTAGGTCGGAATAATCACCATGTCATTGCACTCACTGCCAATCAACTCGCTGTTGAGCAAGAAAAGAAACAGGAACTTGCCAATGTGATTCCAAGTCATGCGGGTCAAATCAAAGGGTTTACTTTTATTCAGACGATGTTCTTATTGACAGTGGCTAGACTGGAAATTTTCCGCGCTGAAGACTGTCGGGCATCTAACGTGTTGGAATACCTGAGACACGTTCATCCGGATGAAGTTGATGTCAATAACATTTTTGGATGCTTAGTCACGATTTCAGAGAAAGTAAGTTTTCATCCACGGCTTTACCGCTCTCATACGCTACCATGTCACTCAAAATTCCGGTTCAATTTTTTCAGGTTCTGTCTACATTCATTAGCTCGTTCCAGCAACAAGCGATTCGACATACCGAAGTACCACATGTCTACCACCAGATTTCGGAGATCCTGAAGTTTACATGTCACCACTCGAGTAAGATCAGAGCAATTGCATTACGCTATTGTCAAGATCTCATCATTGCATTTCCCACTTTGTTATGTAAATTCGAAACTGTTCGTGACATGTTGGAGATGTTGACCTTACTCCGGTTATCCTGTGAAGGGGAGTACGAAGATGAGGTGGGTTTCGAAGATTAAGGTCACTGTCGTAATGAAGTGATCGATGGACTGACTACTTTTGATTTTTTAGTATACACCGGTCTATACCTTCCATTCAGCAAGTGCCAATTTGACGATTGAGCTCACAGATGACTATGCGGTACGACATGACACGTTGAATGATCTGTACAAAGCCATCATGTATTGGCTATCTATAGTGATTGCTCGAGCACCTCTTGAGATGCAGAGCATCTTCCAAAGATATCTAGATGCTGTCTCTTCTAATGACGCCTTGAGATCGATCGGACAAGTCGAAATGGGGAAATCGGTAGCACTAGAGTTAGCTAAAACCCTTCCACCTACCTCAACCCTTTCACATTTACCATCATGGGGTAATTGTAAAGCAGACTTGGCCAACGATCTCGCTCGATCGTTCTCGAGTCGAATGTTTTACAATGGTGAAGCTACACATCTGTCTTCTTTATCTGATGTGGAATTTAAATCTAGTCTGTCTGAACTCAAGAATAATCTACGCGAACTTAATGATCAAATCAATGCTGGATTGAAAAAGATGACTATCGAAGACTTGAGTAGTGTTCTTTACAAAGCTGGCTCGCATGTCTTAGCTGCTTCGAACCCTGATTTGGACTTACTCTTTCATATCGTATCAATCCCGATCAAAGTTTTCACTCCATTATCAGTCTCACTTGGACTTGAGCTTTGGACTTGGTTGATAGATGTGAAACCGGAGGTAGAGATCAAACTGATGACTGAAGTGATCAATATGTGGACTTGGACCTTACGTAGACGTAAGGGACTCTTCTCCAGTGCCTGTGATTTGATTAACCCACTCAATCAATCTATTCAATTCACGCCTACTGATCGTGAAGAGATGAAACATCGACATAACACTGTCAAGAGAATGTTGAAGCCTCATCATATCCTTTTGGATTTCATTTTGAGTCGATTTCAAGCTGCAAGATATCAAAATCGAACAATAGTCTTAGCTACAATGAGACTTTTGAAAAGAACGTTTTCAAAAGTGAATCATTGGTCTACTCATCCACTTTCGAGAGAATTGAGAATTCGATTATTAATCTTTGGATTTAGTCTTTGTCAAGGTAGTAGGATGGAAGATAATATTGAATTTAATTTGAGAGAAGTTTGTTATACGGCTGGACTGGATTGGTTTAAACTTACACCTAGCTTTAGTTTTGGATCCAATCGATTACAACATGAAGCTGAAGTTAGATTGTTACAGGATTTATTGGCTATGGTGATTGTGGATACGCCTGTGAATGCTTATCATCTTAGTAGTCTTGAGTCGGGTACTAAATTGGATCGATTACCAGGTTTGTTTTGTTGTTGATTCTTTTTCAAGTAGTTTTTTTTGAGAGGTATTGAATGTGTTTTTCGAGTTGGTTTTTGTAGGTCGAACTAGTGCTGCTGCGGCTTCTTTACGTCATTCGGATCGGAATCATTTATTCCAACTTTTATTAGAGAACGAAATCATTCGATTAATGGCTTGGCAAAACCCATTAAGTGATGTGAAGAGAGGTAAAAATGTGGAACCGATCATTGCCAAAGCAACAGGAGAGGTAAGGACGAATTTCAATCTAAACGGTGTTATAACGGAACTAACCTCAAATGATTTGATGATGATCTGATAGATTCGATGGAGACAAATGGTACAAATTGCTTGGTCAATCGATCCAGAATTGATGATTAGATTAGTCGAAAGATTTAAGTTTTCATTTATTGAATCAGAAGTAACTGCGATTGTGAAAAAGTTTCCAAGTCAAGCACGCAAAGTATCAGAAGCATTAAGTTATTTTGTGGGTGGATTTGATATAACGATTACACCTAATCTACATGTAAGTGAATTCTAATTATTTAATCTTTGAAAGAATGTGATTTAATTTTTCTTTTTTGGGTTGGGTGGGGGTGTGGGGGAATAGCATATATTATACTGGAAGAAAACTCCAGTGGTGACTGCACTTAGTTTTTTCTTACCTCAGTATGATAATGATCCGATCTTATTACAATATGCTATGAGGGTTTTAGAAGAACATCCAGTGGAAGTAACATTTTTTTATATTCCTCAAGTTGTACAAGCCTTGAGAACGGATGGATTAGGTAAGCCTTTCGCAAAGATGTTTTGGAAGTTCATGAGAGAGTTCTTTTGGTTGAATTCCTTGTCATTTTTTTATTAGGTTATGTTGAACGATTTATTTGTGAAACTGCTAGAGTTTCACAATTGTTTTGTCATCAAATCATCTGGAATATGAAGGCTAATACACATAGAGGAGATGATGGGATTGAAGTAAGTTATCATTTTCTCTTAACTCTCCCTTTTTGTGTTAGATTTTCAAACTGAACTCATTGTTCTTTTCTTCTTTAGCCTGATCCATTGAAACCTACATTAGATCGAATAATTGAAAAGATTGTAAATTCATTATCAGGTGAAGCAGAAGAATTTTATAAAACTGAGTTTTCGTTTTTTGATGAAGTCACTGGGATTTCAAAAAGTTTGCGAGAGTATTTAAAGAAAGATAAATCAGAGAAAAAGGTGAAGTAGATTTTTTTTCTGGAAAAGGGGAAAGAGATTGGTGTTGAGAATTTCCTTGTTACGGTGAATTAGGCTAAGATTGCGGAAGAGTTGGCTAAGATTAAGTTGGTCAAGGGGGTTTATTTGCCTAGCAATCCTGATGGTACTGTAGTTGATATTGATAGAGATTCAGGTCGACCACTTCAGAGTCATGCAAAGGTAAGAGAAAGCAGCGAGAAGTGTTTGGTGGGTGAAGAGTGAAGAGTGAACTGATGAAGATTTTTGATTCTAGACACCATTTATGGCGACTTTCAAAGTTCATAGAGAAAAGAAGATACATGTGGATGATGAAAGTGATGAAATCACCGATGGAACAGATGAAAAGAAAGGGGTCGATAGTTGGCAAGCTGCGATTTTTAAAGTTGGAGATGATTGTCGTCAAGATGTATTGGCTTTACAATTGATTGCGATTCATAAAACGATTTATGAGACTATGTGTTTGGATCTTCACCTTGTTCCTTACAGAGTGACAGCAACGGCTCCAGGTGTAAGATATCAAATCTGTTCAGCTCTTGCTTACCGTTGAAAGATTTGATACTGACCTGGGATTTGGGTGGATTTTTTTGCCTATAAAGTGTGGAGTGATTGATGTGATTCCGAATGCAACTTCTAGGGATGAGATGGGACGAGCGAAGATCAATGATTTACATTCATTTTACATTGGGAAATTTGGACCGAGTGAATCGATTGAATATCAAAGAGCAAGAATGAATTTCATTCGATCAATGGCAGCTTATTCAGTGATGTGTTATATCATCCAAATCAAAGATCGACATAATGGAAATATTATGATAGATGGAGAAGGACATATTACACATATTGATTTTGGATTTTTATTTGATATAGGACCAGGAGGGATTAAATTCGAACCGAATTCATTCAAATTGACTGGAGAGATGATTGTCTTGATGGGAGGACAAAACTCATTTGGATTTAAATCGTTTCAAGAATTAGTGATTAAAGCGTTTTTGATTGCAAGACCGTTTGTGAAGGAGATTGTGATGTTAGTGAAATTGATGTCAGATTCTCAATTACCTTCATTTAAAGGAGAAGGGACTATGGTTCGATTGATGGATAGGTTTAAACCTAATTTAAATGAAAGAGAAGCTTGTTTGCATATGCAAGGTGTGATTGGGAATGCTAAACAGAATGGACTTTCTTTATTATATGATGAGTACGTGTTTTTTTCGCTTTTTGATAAAGATGATTGGGGTTTGTTCTTCTTTGGTCTCTCAAGATTGATAGGTGTTCTTTTTTTTGGTTGGTTTTATAGGTTTCAATGGATGACTAATGAGATTCCTTATACTCATAGAGACTGGATTGCTAGTGCTAAATAGAGTATGAGATAGTTTGAGGGGTTTTTGTTTGTTTGTTTGTTTGAGATGAGAAATGTGGATGAATTTCATGAGAGTTTGATCTTGACCTTAGCTTCTTAATCTTTTACTTCTTCATAAGACTCTCTTTAATCATATTCCTTGTTAAATTTGTTTTTGAGAAATGCATTACTGTTTTGTTAGATACATCGCTATTTTGAATATTGGGGTTTATCTATTGATTGGTTGAGTGCGGTTATTTAGGACCCCGGAAAGCCCGTGGTGAACCATCTGATCTGGACCAATTCCGGCCCGGAGGCTCACATTCTCACTATTTCCATTGGGTAGAGGCATGTTGAGATGATTTCTTGTGGTGCAGGAGATCTACCTTGGCCAGGGCTGTTGAGAGATATCCGTGTGTAAGTCCCCGGCCCAACCAGGTATGGATATGTCTTGGGCTTTGGGGAAAAAAATCACAAATCACACTTTTCCAAAGCAACCAGACATGGTGAGGCTTTGGAATGCATGCCATCTGATAGCTCTTGTTCAGGTGCATCTTTTGCACTTGTCAAATGTTGAGTACTGTCCTACATGGTTTTGCAATATCCTGGTTTCCAAAAATCTTGTCAGGTTGGATTGTTCCCATACAGCTTTCCCGGGTCCTGGTGATTTGCAGAGGATTGTTGAGTTTTCTTGGGTAATGGTTCATCACATAGCAGACATCTTGGTTCATCTTTACGACCTCAGAGTGTGCTGTCCCAGTTTAAGTCAAAACCATCCTCAGATTTGGTGAGGTGTGATATGCCTGAGCAAGCAAGTCATTGAGTGTTGAATCAACCTTCAAGACTTCTGAATCTTTTGCTCTATCAGCATCTTCCTTGTTTGATGCAGATTCCTCAACATTGGGTTTGAAGGGGACTGAAGAGTTAATTTGTAAGCTTGATGGACCGGGTCCAAGTATGTCACTTTCATTCTCAAGGGCTAGGTCTTCAGCGGTAAGTTCTTGAACTTGAGGACACCAATTAGCCCAATGTCCTATGTCAGTTGTCTCATTGTAGGTTCCTCCAGAGTCAGGCCTAACAGCAAGAAGAGGATTAGGGGTCAAGGAGCGTGGACCAGTTGAACCTCTAGGGATGTCTATAAGTCTTTTCTCTTCTGTTCCTGGTAGACATGATCTGGTGTTGAGAATGGAACCATCTCTCAACTCAAGCTCCCTTTATTAACCCAAGCTCACCTTCAAATCTTGTGCGGAGAAGTGACGGGGTCACAGGTTCTCACTTGAGCAAAGTTTCCTTGACAAAATCCAATGAGATCACACCATTTCCTTGTTTTGCACAGCAAAATTTACATTGGAATTGAACAAGTGGTGAATGATTGACTAAAGATGTAACAATTCTCTAGAAGATTATAGATAAGCTTGAACAAGAAAGAAATGTTTAAATACACAGATGATTGCAAAAAGAAATAAGAAAAACACTGATGAATTTTTTTAACATTATTTAATATTTCTTTGGAATTGAACAAATGGTGAGTGATTGAATAAAAAACGTGACCATTCTTCAAAAGAATATATCTAAGGATTGAATAAGAAAAAAAATGTACAAATACCAAGACAATCACAAAAAAGAAATAAGAAAAACACTGATGAAATTTGATTTTATTTATTTATGATTTCTTGTTTTCACTACCTTTGAATATGTTGAGAAGACTTCCAGAAACTTTTCTAACTCACAAAACACTAGAGGATCTTTGTAAGGGTTCTTTGATCGGATTCTGCTAGTCATAGTATTCATCGGTAAGAATGACAGCTGAAGGTTTATAGACATATCCAGTGGTTTTGTTGTTTTTGAATGTTCTATCAACAGAAACTGCACTAGCTTGACCAAAATCTCCGACTGAGTTGTTTTGAAATCTTCCTAAAGGTGCTGTGAGAATTTGGGGTGGAAGATATGAAGTTGAGTGATCTACAATTAATTCTTGGATATGACTATGCATGCTTGCAAGCCCTGAGGAAGGGGATGTGGGGGATTCAGAAGGCTGATCTGATGGTGTGTTGGCGGCGCAACACTTGACAGTCTCTAAAGGCTCAACTGGTGGAAGTTTTTGTTGTTGTCCTATCATTGGGTATTTTCAGCAGGAGTATGTCAAATAACCAGAAGAGTGGGCAGGGGACAAGAGAGGAGGACAAGCATTCGGAGAAAGAGGAGTGTTGCAAGTCTCAGTGGCAGTGTTGTTGTTTTGAGAAGAACCAGGGGAACTAGAAGGGAAAAAACAAAAAGGAAAAACCACACGTAAGACAGAGTCGTTGACTTGAATAACTATCAAGAACATACCTCAATAGAGAAAGAGGAATGTTGCAAGTCTCAGTGGCAGTGTTGTTGTTTCAAGAAGAACCAGTGGTACTAAAAGGGGGAAAACAAAAAGGAAAAAAACACATGTGAGACAGAGTGTTTGACTTCAATACCTATCAAGAACATACCTCAATGGAACATAACCATCACCAAATACTGACGATGTACCCAAAGAAGCCTTGCAAGGAAGTGGAAGAGATGGTAGCTTGTTTTTTTCTTCAAGTTGGTCTGAGGCTTGTTTCTTAGGAGGGTAGCATGTTATATTGTTGTAGGGAAGTGAGCCTTTTCTCTTGTAAGAGTAGGGCGTGTTTGGTTCAGATGGATTCAGATTGGATTGTGGTAGAGACGCAGAGCCATTTCGAGTAAGATGAGTGAGTTTTGGATGTTGGGAAGGGCTATGAGAATGATTATGAGACATCTTGCTTGACTGATTGACTGGAAAGAATTCAATACAGTGAAAATTCTTTATAAGCATTTACAATACAAGCATGATTTTTTGTAAGCATGGAAAGGTGCCCCACCATTTTTGGTGGGCATTGAAATGATGTGTACTAGCATATTAAGCATATGCCAAGGGTTTTGGGTGATATGCTCCTAAGTGCAAGCATAATTCTTGACTTAAAAGCATGGAATGGTGAGATATGCTTAAAAAGTATGGATGTGAGAGACTTGGCCGGAGGCAGAAGCAATCCTTAGGTGTCAAAAATGCCATTTTTGGCTTTGACACCTTCCATGACAGGCTCCTTGCTTTGGAAAAAAAAGAAATCCCTGTGTCTGCCCGTTTCTGGCCACTGTGTTTGAGGCTGAGGGAGGTCTGGGCAGACAAATCCCCCCTGTTTCTTGGGTCTACACATACCATACCATACACCCTCAGGCCTTCAATTCTCAAGCTCCATCAGCAAGAAAATCAAGTTCTCAGTCTCAATGCCTACCTTATCTGTTGATCAACTTATTGCAAAGGTTCTGTCTCTTAGTCAGACATCACCCTTGGGATCATCTGCACCTGGCAACAAGATTTTTGAAAGTTTTAGCTGTTTCCCCATTGTTTCTTTGGAAACAGATGAGGATGGGATGTGGGCTGAAGTGAACTTAAAAATGGATGCTGCATATGGCTCAGATGTATCTCCTGAACAATTCAAAGAAAACTCAAAGGGGGGGAAATATGGCCTTGAATGTGTTCTTTTATATCTCAACAAAGCTCGTGAACATCCAACTTGGACATCTGATCATGATTCCTTACTTTCAATTAAACTTGAAAGAATTCATCAACACCTCCAAGGTACAGTATGTGTTTCCCTTTCTCTTATTTGAATCCCCAACTTATGCTCCAATCCCTCCCACATATTCAACCCTTTCAGATCTTGGAGCTACGGACTCTATGGTGGTACCTAAGCTCCTATCCGCACATCAGAGTATCAAGCAATCTAAACAAAAAACAAAGAGGTCCTTAGAACAAGACACCAGTGCACATCCAGGTCAGCCATTCAACTCCAAATCCAACATTTATTATCTGCCTTACAAATGTCTTTGGTGTGCGGTACAAATCAGGTTCAGAAGACAGTGATGTCCAGGTTGTGGCTACCAAGAGTGCAAAAGCAAAGAAGCCAACAGCTTGGTCTTCTCCGCCGCGGAAGAAGAAGAGGTCAAGCCTCTCAAAGCCAAAAACCAGCATCAAGCGTTGTACGCACACCCTGGACCGCAAGGACGAGATCATTGCTTGGCACACCAGCCATTGGGCTACTCAAGATGAGACGGCCGCACACTTCCAAATCAGCCAGGCCTGCCTTAGTCGATGGCTCCAAAAGAAGACATCCATCCGTATTAACAACACACTTGGCAACGGTGATGTCAAACAAATCCGGCCAGCCAAGCATCCTGAGCTTGAGCAGGCTCTCTTCAATTGGGTACTCGAGGCACATGCTCATCAGCTGATTATCAACAGTGAGGTTCTGCGCACCAAAGCTATGAAGTTTGGTGAGCTACTCAACATCACATCCAAGTTCTCAAATGGATGGATCAGCAAGTTCCAAAAGCGATACAACATCATGAACATACAAATTCATGGCAAAGCTGGTTCAGTCAATCCTGCGGACTCCAAAGCTGGTCGGCACAAGTTGCTTGAGCTGACAAAGGGATACAAAGTTTGTGATGTCTACAACGCAGACGAGACCGGTCTCTTATGGTGGTACAAGATACCCCCCCAATCTATCTATCTATTGCGCCGTCCTAACATAATCCTTGTCTTGCATCTCTCCCCAGTATGCCCCCAAACAAAACTCTAGCTACAGTGTCTATGGCTGGCGTGAAGGGCTCTAAAAAACGCATGACATACCTGTTCTGCTGCAACGCTGATGGGACTGACAAGCTCAAGCCTCTTGTCATAGCAAACTCCGTTTGGCCGCGCTGCTTTTCCCGTCGTGACGCTTTGTTCTGGGGGTTTGACTATGCATTCAACCAGAAAGCATGGATGACAGCTACCATCTTTGGCGACTGGCTGCTTTGATTCAACAAACGAATGGCAGACGAAGGTTGTCAAGTCATGCTACTCCTAGACAACTTCAGTGGCCATATGTTGGCTGTCAACACTGTTGTTCTATCACACATACAATGCAAGTTTTTTCCGCCCAACATGACCAGTGTCCTTCAACCTTGCAATGCCAGCATCATCCGTGCTTTCAAGGCTCATTATTGACGTCGGCTAGTTGCTGAGGGCATCCAAAGGTACGAGAACAACCCCGGAATGCCTGCAAAAGATGTCTTCTCCATCAATCAGCTCGAAGCCATGTTCATGGCACGCGAGTCTTGGGACACCATCTCACAAGAAACCATTACCAACTGCTTCAAGCATACTAGTACAGTCCATGTCCTATCACAGGGCCAACCAATTGACACCAAAAGCCACTCGGATGTGGCTGCTGACCCTCAGCTTGAGCAAGCTGTTGCTTTGCTCGAGCGTCAACTCGACTCTCTCAGCAACTGTACTCGGCTCAAGGAGAGCCGTTTGGCCAATCGTATCACAATTGAAGCCTTGCTCAATCCCAAAGTCGAAATGCGACCACCTGAATCTGAAACCCCCATGCCTAGCGATGTGGACATCCTCCGCACCACCCCAGCTGGCCAAAAAGTCTTCCTACCTGAGGAAGAACTGCTCGACCAAGCCGATGCGCCTCGTCAGGCTTGGACTATCTCACAAGCTAAATCAGCAATTGATGAGATCAAGTTTCTTTTGTTCTCACATCCATCTAGAGACACATTGCATCCCTCATCTGAGGATACAAACTCATCTGATATCCGAGCATTGAACAAGCTCGCAGATGAGCTCAGTCTTATACAAACAAAGAACATGGTGCAAGGTCAAATCACCTCCTTCTTTTCCGTAAAAAATTCAGCCCCATCTGTAACAACTCCCAAGCAATATCGCAACCGCGACACCCTTTTTAGTGGTCGCAGAGCGATTGCGGAGCGCTTTATTTGATCGCAATCGCCACACTACACATGGCGGAGGCTGCGCACCACACTTTGCCGGGGGAAAAACCCATAGCGGAGTGAACCGCTCCGCAAGGGCCCCGGGCCCTGGCCGGGTCACAGCGGAGCGATACCCTGTACCCAGCCGCTGACTGTATACATAGACGCAGGGGACTCTGCCCTTGACATTCATCTCTTACATACCACCCCTTACTCCACCACTCTTCCTTCCCTTCCTCAACGACACTAGACCAAATATGGACAGTGGCGCCTGGCCCCAGCGTCGCAAGGTGGGCACGAGATCCCTCTGGATGCCATCTCGACTTTGGCTGGCATGTGGTTCCTATAATCTCAGACAACTCAAAATTGATAGCAGGTAAGTATTTTTTTTTGATAACTCTTGAAACAAGCTCTAACTGTTTCTTTTCTTCTTATTTGTTTTCCAAATCCTCCCATTACAATTGATCCAGGATGTCATCAAACAAATCTTCATTGCAAAACTTGGCTTTACTCCAACTCCCAGGTAAAGTCCCTTCATCCAGTAGAACTCTTCGACCTCCAAGCCCTGCTCGCACCCAGGCAGGGTTTGTGGTTCCTCCACAAGACTCTCGGACCACGATCTCTGTAGCTCAGTTTCGACTACCTGGCCAAGAATCACCCGGGCCTCTCGGTCGTTGAGGTGCATCTCCTCGACCTCCAGCTCTGGCGAACAAGTTGTCGAAGACGAACGGACCATCAGCACCCAAACCAAAGGCCAAGCCAGGCGCAAAAGGCAAGGTCAGTGATCATCTCAACCCTAACCATTCTATTTTCTCAATTGTGTAGAACTGACAATTTTTTTTAGGCTTGCTCGTCTACCAGTAAGCGTGCTCGATCACCGTCGCCGTCAGGAAGTTCACCTGGAAAGTCACCTCAATCAGCCAAAAGGGCTAATAAAGATGTAAGTCTTCTTTTCTTTTCTCCTCTCTCATTTGGATTATTGACATTTCATTGTTATAAATAGCCCTTTGAGACCCCCGAAGGCGCCGACCTATCTCAGAACTCCGACGTCGAGATCATTGGGTCAAACAAAGGATCATCAAACGATCCACGTTACATGCAAAGTCGTTTGAAGAACGTTTTGAAGCTTCTTGAGTATTACGGACCACCTAAAGTAAGTACGGTTTTTGATTTTGTTTGATCTTTCAGTTTCTTTGGTTTTTTCATCTCTTGATTTTATTGTGGCTGACAACCTTCTCTACCAATCTAGGGCCTGAAATACAGGTGTTTATGGTGTAACAATTACTATCTACGAGGCGATTGATCGTATTGGGGCTTGTGGGGACATCGTGATGGCAATAAGGGTTGTCCTTCATGCACAGAACGACACCGAGCCATTGCCGCAGGCATCGATCTCCCAATCAGCTATGAAGATTTACTGAAAGCAAACAAAAAGCAGCCCAGAGTCACTCTCAACTCCTTTCTCAATGGACCCAAATTCACATCCGACCTCTTGAATATGATCTTGGTCATATGGACTGTTTGACATGCCCTTCCCTGGTCCCGATTCAAAGACCCAACACTTCGTGCGGCCTTTTTCACTGTTAATCGAGGCGCAGTGATTCAATCAAGGACTTGGGCAGCCCAGCAGTCGGTGAAGCTATTTGCAGCTTTCCACGAGAAAGCCATCCAGGCAGTAAAGGTATGTAAGCAGTCTAATCATGCGACTGATTTTGAAACTGATTCTTCAACTTCTCATTTGTTTAGGGAAATGCAGGTCGATTCTGTTTAATCCACGATGTTTGGACGACTAAAGGCAATTGGTACCAACACCCTCACCGCACCGCAATGAAATTTTGATTGTGGTGCGATTGCGTTGCGATCATGCGCAGTCGAAACGGTTGCGATGTCGGTGCGGTGTTGCCGCACCGAAATCAAATAGGGAAAATTGTGATTTTGGTCAAACCGCACCGCAACCGCCTTACGCTGATTTCAACCAAAACGCAACACAAGATATTGCGTTTGGGTGCGGTATGATAAATCCAAGCAAGGGAAGCAAGGGGTGAGGTAGATATGATCTACCAGGATACTCACCGCAATGTGTATTAGGGAGTTTGGGTTTGTCATCTTGGACACTTGATGTGATTGCCACATTTCTTTTTTCATTTTCCGTTTTTCATTCCTATTTTTTTTTCGCGGCCTTTTGTCTTCCACCCTTCTTTAATCTCTTTTGTTCAAATCCAATGGCCCCACCCGTCTCCACATCTTCTACTTTACAAGTTCCCCAAACCGTCAGATCACACATCAGTCCTAGTAGTACTAGAACTAATTTGCTGGTTGTTGGTTCACCTAATAGCCAACAAGGTCAGAATTCTAATGATGTCAACTTCATAGGCTCAGATGTTGATAAGCCAGTGTCAGACCAAGAGGAAGGGGAAGATGGTATAGAATTGGTGAAGTCACCTCAGCAAGCTAAACGTCAACCTTGTAAGTCTTCAGGTGGGCATGCTGACTCAGAGAAGGCTATGAAGAAGCAACGCGTTGAGAATGGAGGAAAGGCTCCTGAAAAGAGAGCAAAAAAGAAACTTGCCCCGCTTCAAAACGTGAGCATCCCATATCTCCAAACTCTCCTCAAATTTTCATACTAACAGTATTGTACACTGGTTGCTTATCTATCAATTAGGTGATTGTAGTCCCTGATGGGATGAACCTCAATCAGGTAGAGTCTGACCACGATGATAACTCTGAACCAACTGGACCTGGTCACACACATAATGTGAAGCAATTATTTGAATTCTATGAGAAGGAACCCCGTAAAGTGATGGAAGTGTATCATGTAGTAGACAAGGTATGTGGCTCTGGAACATCTGAGAAAGGAAGTAACTTACGTGATTTGATACTGAATTTTTTATGGGTTCATTTGATAGACAACCAAGAAGAAGATTTGTAAAGAGAGGGAAGTGTTGTTGTATAAGTGTAGATGGTGTAAAAATGAATACAAGGATGGTGAATCCAATCACTATAACTTGCAGACTCACCGAGATGGAAAGAAAAATCGAAAACCTTGCCCTAATCGACATCTTGCTATCAAAAATGGGGTCATTTGTCCTCCTACTTGGGAAGAAGAAAATACACATTCACCCACTTCGACTGCCAAACAGACTTCCATAAACTCGTTTGTCAAATTTACTGTTGAGACACTCAACAAAATCATTGTTCTTTGGATATTACTTCATGCCCTCCCATGGGTCCGAGTTGATGATAATGAACTCCGAGCAGCTTTCGCATGGGCAAATCCTCAAGCAATCTTGAGATCCCCGACTTGGGTTGCTGAATCTTCAAAGGTTCTTGCACGATCTCTCCAAGGTGAAGCAATCTCAACGTTGAAGAACAACTCGAGTCGATTCTGCCTAATCCATGATGGATGGACAACGAAAGGCAGTCGATATGCCTTCCTTGGCGTCTCTGCATCTTACATTGATGACAACTGGGAGTTCAGAACAATTCACTTAACTCTCAAGCGAATTATCTGGGATCATTATGGGGTACTGCTTGCTCGACCAGTAGCAAGCTTTCTTATGCGTCATGGTCTTCATACAAAGATATGTACAGTCAATAACTGTTCTTCTGGATTTGAACTTTGTCCTAATCGTTTTATTTGTTTATCTACATGATAGCTCAAACAACTGACTCAGCCGCAAGTAACAACTTCTTAGCACGCGAGCTTCAGAGGTTGTTCATGGAAAACCAAGAAGCCCCAATTTTCTGGGACTCTCAAGGTAATCACATTCGATGTTTCTGTCATAAACTGGCACTTTCTGTCAAACACGGTTTGGATTCTCTCAAGCTCAAGTCTGGTCATATCAAACCAACCACTCAACCCAACACACGCATGCCAATACCTATCATCAGGATCAACGGAGCCAATCAAAAATGTTCAGATCCAGAGGATGGATCTGCTTTGGTCACATCCGAGTCGGAAATCGATGATGACCGAAAAGGTCTGACACGAGTCACAGTACCTGAAAGTGAGGATGATCTTCCCGATGGACCGCTGGTGCCCAATTCTACTTGGGGTTTGGTTACTAGTGGGGTTAAAAAGGTATGATAAATTACCAATTTACTCACGCATTGACTTGCATGGAGGTAACAGTCAACTTATCCATCACTTACCTCACCAACCAGGTCGAACAGATCAGCCAAGCAGTGGCTTCCTCTCCGGCCAAACGAGGAGAGTACGAATCAGTAGCAACCAGCCTGATGTACACAGGAAAGATGCTGATCTATGGCTATGGAATTCGCTGGAACTCCAAGCTAGACAGTTGGCAACGTGCATGTGATGCCCAAAACGTATGTATTTTTTTGTACAACCTCGGTCAGTCTACAGTGTTCAATTTCTGAACTCCTATCCAGGTTATAAACAAGTTCATCACCCAGGATCGTAAGAAGGAGAAAAGCCAACAATACTTCGATGGCCTGCGTATCTCAGATGAGGAGTGGGCAGCTGTTGAAGCATTACTGTCTGTCTTAAAGGTACGTCTCTGACCCAATTCAATTTTTTCTCAAGATATAACAAGTTGACATGTTTGTGTCTGTTTACAAATTACATAGATCTTCAAAGATGCGACCTTTGAAATGGAAGGAAACCATTCAACAGGTTACCGAGTTCTTCCAGAATATATACAAATCCTCATTGCCCTACACGGTTCAAAGACAGAACACAGTAAGACCTACCCAGAACTTGGACTTGCAATCGACACCATGATCAAAGATATCGAATCATATCAAGACGAAGCTCTGCAATGTGATTCATTGATCATTGCTACAGCCATGCACCCACGATACCGCCTCCAGTTTTTCACCCGGTTTTTCACAAATCATGTAGAACATGCTCAGACTCTTTTGGAGCGAGCATATGATGACGAGCTGGCTCGGATGCCAAAGCAGAAAACTACTCCGGCCTCAACCTGCGACCCAACTGACCTGTCTTCAACACATGAAGACATTCTCGATGATTTTAGCGACGTATCAGGTGATGATTTAGTCAACACACGTGCTGACCTCGCAAGATACTTTGACACAAGGACAATCGCACCTAAAGGTGCTTGGAAGGTATGTCTTGACTTCATGCTTATTATGTTCATATTGATTCAAAGTCTTAATTTTTTTAATTAGGAAAACGGTACAGCTTATCCAGTTGTGAGCCGCATGGCCCGTGACTACTTGGCATGCACTGGGACCTCATGTGCCTGTGAACGTACCTTCTTGGCGGCTGGTCAAATTGCGACTGCCGACCGAAGCCTGGCCCCACGCACAATCGAACGAGCGGTTGGGTGTCATCAGTGGCTTAGCCAGGGTGTCAAACTCCCTGAAGAATATCTGGAGGCTTTTTCTGAGGTCCAAAAGGCAAAATTGAAGAAATCTTCAGGGCAATCCAAGAAGACCTAAATGTTTACTCATGTTCTGACTGTCCAATTTTCTGATTTCCTTCTTTGTCCTCTTTCTATTCCCCGCCCCTAATCACAACCCACTATTTGTATGCTCATGGCTTGTCATTTGCCGAAAAAAACCTTGTGAAATCACTATGCGCTGTTTTTGCAAAACCCACCGAAATTTTCGAAAAAAAAATTGGTTTGTGTTTAATTTCGTTGCGGTTGCGGTCTGAGAATCTGCACCGCAACTGGATTGCACTTTTGAAATTGCGGATTTCGATTCGAGTGCGGTAAGGCGGGTTTCGATTGGGCCGCAACAAAACTAAAACCGCGGATATTTTGGTTCGTTTCGTTGCGGTGAGGGTGTTGTCGGTACGCCTTCATTGGAGCGTCTGCCAACTTCATTGATGACAACTGGGAGTATAAATTGCTGCATCTGACCCTCAAGATGGTTCTGTGGCGTCATTTTGGAGCACTCCTTGCAAGACCAATTGGACGCTTCTTGATACGGCATGGATTACATAAAAAGATAAGTTTTTTTCAATGTTGTCTTCGTGTCAGTATGACTAATTATAATCTTTGATATTCTCTCACATGCTTGCTCAGACTACAGACAGCGGAGGGAACAATGGCCCCATGGCTGCCGAACTTGGGTCAATGTTCTCCAACGCAGAAGATTCAGTCAGTTGGGATGGGTCATCACATCACGTTTGATGTTATGCCCACAAGCTTAACCTTGTTGTCGGACATGGGCTCCGAGCCATTGGTCAAAAGGTTTGTTATCCCAAACCAACTAAACCGCACGGCATACCTCTCCCCATCCCAGGACTTGAGGTTAATGACGGGGAGGATGAGATTGAGATCGACACTCCAGAATCAGACGACGAGTCTGTCTCTGGCCTACCCGATAACCCTGACGGTGTTGACGATGATGACGGCGAGAACGACACTGGCATACCTGATCAAGATGATGTTGTGGCTGTTGCACTTCAAAAGGTATGTCCTTATTTTCTACTCATCTTCTTTGTTTCACTTCTCTCTCATGTCAATGTGTGTACACTGATAATTATGCCTTGCTATACAGGTCGATAGTGTGATTGGGCAAATTGCTAGAAGTGCAGCCCGTCGAAGCGATTTCAAAACTCGATCCACTCAAATGGGGTACAAGGGCCGTATGCTTAAGCGAGCCTGCAAGACTCGCTGGAATAGTCACTACGAGAGCCGGATGCTTGCATGTGAAGCACAAGAGGTAATGTACTTCAACTACAATTCTATCACATTGTTTTTTTGGTCTGATGTACTCTATCTCTCTCTTTCTTTCTCCACAGGTAATCAACTCAATGATTGCAGCAGACCGAAAGGCATGCTTTTTCAAAGGCGTAACAATTTCACCTGCAGAATGGCATGCGGTTGAGCTTGTCAACAAGGTATTGAAAGTAAGTCACTATCAATCCTCTTGTGTGTTGATGATGACCGCCAATTGATAATATAACTTGGGTAGACTTTTGTGGATGCAACAGCACGAGTCGAAGGGAATGGCCCTACCGGTTGCGTTCTTCTGGCTGAATACAAGCGAGGTATATCTGAGCTCAAGACAAATCAAGTGGAATCGCACGAGTTTCCAAGCCTTGACAATGCTATCAACCAAATGATCAACTGGCTCACAAAGTACCAGGAGGAGGCTCTGGGTTGTGAATGTATCATCCTGGCGACCATCCTCAACCCCCGCTTTTGAGGCAAGTTTTTTACAATCCATTATCCAGAATACAATGGATCAGCACATGCAGCAATTAACTATGTGTTCGAGTGCCTTGTGGAAGAAACCAATGTACCTGAAGCAACCCCACCACTTGATCAAATCAATGGTCCTTCTGAGACCGATGAATTTGATGTCTTTGCAAATGGCAATGGTGATACTAAAACGACTACTACCTCGGAGCTAGAAGACTATTTAGCTGGTCGTTTCCCTCTCAAAAAGGATCAGACTCCTCTTGGTTGGTGGAAGGTTGGTTTGGTTTATCTTTCATCTCCATTCTTTCAATTATAGCTGACTTGCCCATCTGTTGTTCTACAGGAACACAAACCTCAATTTCCAATCCTGTCACAACTGGCCCGCGATTACCTGAGTGTATCTGCCACGTCATGTGCGTGTGAACGAACTTTTTCGGCAGCAGCCGACATTTGCACCCCAACCCAAGGATCAATGCTTCCTAAGACTATGGAACGTCTGGTGGGATGTCAATCATTGTTAAAGGATGGTATTGTACCTGATGGTCCTTTTGAAGAGGCGATGATGGCAATCATAAATTATATGTCAAGTTTGAATAAAAAATGACATAGGCCAATTTTCTGCTCAAATTTCTTTTTTTTTATATTTTGTTTACATCACGGTAGAATCTCTACTATACACAATACATAAGATGGTTGGAATCAAATACAAGTTAGTTTTTTAGATTTTTTCTTGCCTTTCTTGACTCCAATCACAATATAGTGCGTGATATAGCGCCGCTGTGTCACGTTTGCTATATTGCGCGCAATATAGCGCTTAATAGCGCCGTTTGCGCTCCGCAAACCTGAGATGCCAAAAAAAAAAAATAGCGCTTCAGAGCGTTGTGCTCTATAGCGCAGTCAACGCTCCGCAACACATAGGACATCAAATTCCATTGCGTTGCGGAGCGGTTGCGCTGTTGTCCCAAGGCTTCAACATCTTGGCTTGACAGTGAAGACAGTACCTCGTCCGACTCCTCTGAATCATCCGAAGGCAACAATGAGTCCACTGATTGATCATGGTGAGTACTGTACTGTACAGTAAACTTGCTCGTCTGCCACCGCAGATCCTCTCTCCCAATCTCTTAACATCAAACAACTTGCTCGCACACAACCCTCTCCTCTTATACATACTCTATCTTGCCTCATGTGCTCCCACGCTTTTTTGGGCCGTACATAGCCTCAAAAGTCATACAAGCATAGCATGTCTACTTGCATGTAATTATGCTCCTATTTGTTAATATACCTCCCACCAATAAGCATGAGGTTTGCTGCAACCATCCTCATGCTTATAAAGAATTCTCACTGTAGATGTAAATTGTAGAATGTGTATACGTTGTAAATTGTGAGTGAATGAGTAAGATGTTGGTGGTTGGATGTAGCAGTACTACAAGCAAGGTGTGTATTTATACCAATCAGCACTCAGAGGCTGAGGGGGATCAGCTTCTTCCTCCAGTATATGCATTCTAAGCATTTATCCTGTGGTGGGAGGCCAATTCATCTCATTTGTTAAAATGCAAAATCCTTTGTACATACTTACAGAAAGCATTTCTACATATGCTTGGAGTCTTCAAAATGATAAAGTTTTTAAAATTTATGCCCTTACCACTTCAAAGAAATACACACAAAACGTAACAGAGGCCAGGTTGTTTCTCCTGAAGTGGCTCAAGAAGGCCAAAACACTGCATTTCATTTGTTGAGCTGCAAATGCAACTTGCTGTCTGATCTTTCAGTATCATCTGCACGTGCAATAAGTAGGCAATGAGTTTCTTGCTGGGACATTTCTCATTTGATAACAAGCTAACACAAAAAAACCACAAGGAGAGTCTTTCATTTACTTTCATGTTCAAAGTTATCTGGGGAGATGCAAAAGTGTATAGAGATTACATGGAACCATATAGCGGCTCCCAATTTGGAAAACTAGAGACCTTTGAGGTTCATAGACTTGGGCACCTTCTCATCTCACACAAAAATCAGCCTTGTTGTTAATTGTGATGTTTTCTATGCATAAAAATCAATCCGGGCTTACCAACAACCCACACCATCAAAATGAAGCATTGCTCAGAGACACAATATCTGCAACTGATGACTCTTCCCTCATGCTATCCTAAAGGTGTGCCCCCAGGCTGTCTATAGGTATCAACTGTAAGTTCAGATTTGACCCACTCTCAAGGTTGAGTCATGATATTTGCTGACTTGTCTGAAGCCACTGAATACAAGGATCCCAAGTATTTCTGTCAAAGATTGCCAGATGTTTGCAAATCATAACACATTGAGTGCCTTTTTGGTTGTCCTATATCCATTGGACAACCAATTGATGGTTGTGCTTTGACGTCGGTTGGACCTCAATTGGCAACCTCATTGGGAATTTGGGTTTGTGCTCATGCTCGCGCTGAATTGCGCCGTTGCCGAATCCGAAATACAGTTTGTGTATTTATTCAGCCAAGGGAGATACACAGCTGTATGTTGTTTTCGGATCCGGCGGGGTAGCTGAGATGCTCTTACATACAGACTCATACAGAATGGTATCGGGCGGTCAGAGTGATCAACCCCGGGCTGGGTTTAGTTTTATCCTTAATTAAAACAAATTAAATTAAAATGTGATTCGATTTGAATTCAAGTTGAAGTTTGACCGATTCAAACTCATCACTTTTCTTAATTTCTAATTTTACTCAATTCTCATTCTCAACTTTATTCAACTTCAATAGTTCTTAATCATCAATCAATCGATCCTATCTCCTCAATATGTTAGATTCGATCTGGTTAAAAAGTTCATCATCATTATCCAATCAATCTTCATCAACTTCATATCTTCAAGAATTCATCACACCCAATCAAATCAAATTTCCAATCTACCATTTTCATCGTCAAGAAGTGATACCAGGAATAGGTGATAATGTGTTATCATTCACAGTTCCATTAATCACTTATTGGATAGTTTCTATCTTTTTTACTTCAATCGATTATCTTCAATTACCTTTTATTGAAAAGTATAGATTACATGAACCAATAGAAGTTAGCTCTAGAAATCGTGTGACTCCTACTGAAGTTATCAAAGCTGTTCTTTTACAACAATTCATTCAAACTGCTCTAGCTATCTTGGTATTAGATGAAAGTGAATCTATCTTGAGTCGGGATTATTTATCAGAAATGAAACCTTATGCTTTACCTGTGGCTACTTTAATTCGAATCATCTTAACTCCTAAACATGCTAATTGGGTTTTAACTCATTATGGTCGTGATCTTACTCAATGGGCTTATTGGTGGGGTTTACCTATCATTCAATATCTTTGGGCATCGTAAGTTATATCTTACTTCATTCTTTATCATCAATTGTATTGACGTGGGGTTCTTTTCTTGTAAATCTGTTTTCAGATTCATCATGGACACCTGGCAATACTTCTGGCATCGAGCCTTTCATATCAATCAATTTCTTTACAAACACATTCATTCAGTTCATCATCGATTATATTGTCCTTATTCATTTGGTGCACTTTATAATCACCCATTAGAAGGTTTTATTTTAGATACTCTTGGTGCTTTAGTGGCCCATGCTGGTTCTGGAATGTCGATTCGACAAGCTACGGTTTTGTTTGGATTGAGTACGGCTAAGACTGTAGATGATCATTGTGGTTTAGCTTTACCTTGGGATCCATTTCAACATCTCTTTGGTTAGTTTTTTTTCCACTTTATCTGTTTGATTGGATTGATTTTTTTCTGATTTGTTCATTGGGTTTTTTTTCTTCATCTGTATAGGTAATAATGCAGATTATCATGATATTCATCATCAACAATTTGGAATCAAAAAGAATTTTTCACAACCTTATTTTGTTCATTGGGATGTTCTACTTGGTACAAGGATGACACGTCAAGAGGCTCAAGAAAGATTTGGAAAGAAGAATTCAAAGAACAGTCATCAAAAGAAATCAAGAATTGAAGTTCATACTGATGAAAGAGATATTGATATGCTCACTACTACTTCTTCTTCTCCTGCATCTGATTTATATGATTTCAAAGACGAATGAATGAATGGATCTTGGTTTTCTCTTTTGATGTTAATTATGTTAAAGTGAAAGTGACTCGAATTTTCTATTTGTTGATGAACACCTTTTTTTTTTACCAAAAAAAGCCTTTTTGATTTTCTCTTCAGCATTTTTCTTATTCTATTTTACTTTATTTTTGATTTACATTTGATTTTGCTCGTTATTTATATTGTATTTTTTTCTTCTTCAAAAACCTTTTTTTAAATCAACCATGCAAACTCATCATTTTCGTTTAATTTTTTTTTCTTTTGAAAGTTTAGTGGAATGATTATCTTTTTCAAAGGACCAAAAAAGAAGACGAAAATCAACTTTTTTTCCTTACTTTTCTTTAATATAATGAACTTTTTTCTTTTGTATCATTTTACAAATTACATCTGGTTTTAAATCGGTAAAGAGTTTTTCATTCATCTCCTTCTAAATACTATTTTGAAAAGGTATATCTTTGACTTTATTCATTATGAAATTAGTAAATTAGTAAAGATCAGGGAATGATGAGATATTATGATTTGTATATATGAAATGAAGTCTTGCATTATCTATTTGAGTTGACTACTAAGTCGAACATTCAGGAAGATTTGATCCATTTAAACTTTTATCATCTCGTTCGAAATTGTCCACAATTCATCACAAGATTGTTACATATTACCACTTGACTTTAACGCAGAGGCGTCAATGGCAACAGGTATGTAGTTTTCAAATCTTCATGGTTGGTCTGTTTGATTCAAAACGTTGGATCAGATATCAGGTAATATGAGCTTTGTCAAATGTGATTTGTTATTGGATTGGGGGAGAGCAAGATGAAAGACATGTAAGGTGAGGAACAAGGAACGAGGAGTAAGGAACAAAAAAAAGGTCAATTTTTGTTCGATACGGCTCATAGTCATTGTATATCGAAGTGATTATTGTGTTGAATGAAATGCAAAGTAATTTGTGAGTTGTTAAGCGTGAAAGTCTACTGATGGTATAGGAAATGAATGATAATTTTTTCGTACGGTCAAAATGATTGATTTTCAAAATTTGGTGGCACGGTCTCAGGTTAACATTTATTGATATTACAAGTCTGATTGGATAGAAGTAAAGGTTTGAAAGAAAACAATATAGAAAGTAAAGAAAGAAGAGAAACTTCAGATAAGAGATATAGAAAAATAGACTACAAAAGAACTTCTTAATTCGCTTTAACTGATCAGCGATCCACAGGATAAACATATTGGGAGACGGTAGATGAGAAGAGATGAAGTGAAACAAAGGTAAGATGCAGTCCTTCAAATCTCGTAAAACCCTACAAAAAAAGGAAGAGGAACCGGAATGAAGAAGATAGATAGAAAAGAAGATGTAGATATGTGAGAAGGCTCGAGTACATTAAAGCTACATGACACCCCAAGTGACCAAATGATAGAGAAAAGAATCAAGAAAGAAGATAGGCTACTAAAGTATTCAAAGAGTGTGAACATTGTAGGAAAGAGCGAAAAGAGTGGCTTATTGACTGCCATGGCCTGCGGGATTACAAATTTGAATGTGACTGAGATCTTTTATGAGTGGGGCGGAGATTGAATCGATTGAGACTTTAATCCGGCGAGTCGGACCAGCGTTTTGGACTCCGAAAGCTTTTGACGGAATCCTCGGAGGCGGAGTGGAGTACATCGAGTGGACGGCCTCGAGTGAGGGTAATGGGGATCCAGGTGAGCCCAAGTGGTGACCACGGAAGGTAGGTAAGGAGTTTGGTGAGGCTAGCGAACCTTCACCTGAAGCTGGGGACCAGACTAGGGAAGCAAGGTCGGGTGATGAGCCTCCAGGATTTAAACTTGCCGCGACTTCATCCCATGTTTGACCCCACTTATTGTCGGGGGACCAAGGACTACCCAAGGCACTCATGGCGTTAGGAGATGCAGAGATAGTGGCGGCCAGAGGGACGCCGGAATTCGTAGGAGCGTGCTTTGTCACCGCTTCTTCAAATTCTAAGGTCCCAAGCCATCCCGCTGGACGTTCAGGCCGACAAGGAACCTCGCCACAGCATATGAAATCCCAACCATCCTCATTTTCCTCATCTTCACCATCGAGGTGAAAGAATCGGGTCAGTGGCCCGGTCACTGAGCGCGCGATACCACGACGACGACGAACGTCGTTTGGAATCTTTGCCAGTCCGGTACAACTTCGACTGGCACTGATACCAGTGGTGATTGGGGGTGATGCGCTCATCGTCAAATCGACGGAGTGATTTCCCGGAAGGGATGGTCGAAGAACCTATGATAGATTATATGGATTTCGTTAGACTTAGGTTGCATTTCATTTGGATAACCAAAGGATTTGATCCAATTACTTACGGTTGATGAAATCTTCCTACGTATTATTCCTGCCACACTATCCGCGCCAAATGATTTACGGCCCACAAGGGTGGAGATAGTCGAAAGCGTAGGAGACTTCGGTACGGGTTCGATCTCTGTACCAGGAGTGATTGGAAAGGTCGGAGAGGTGGGAGATGATTCGGTACTTGAGATGGTCAGGTTTGAAGGAGTTCGGGCAGCTGGAAATCGGAAAGATCGTGCGGAATCCATCTGGTATGATTTCTGTAAGTTCAGGTAGAAGGGTTTGGTTTACAATTAAACGAATGTGTTGGGTAGATGAGATGATAAAAATAAAGAGTGTGAGATTCAAAAGAATGTAGGAAAAGAATGTGTGGTTTAAGGATTAAGGATAAAGTAAGTTTAGAAATTGATTAGAATGAAGAGGAAAGAAAAAGTTTCATGTCTTACGCGTCGAGTTTTTATATCGTGTATTGGTATCGTAGGACAGAGTGATGATATTCAAGATTTTCAAGAGGGCGTGTGATGCGTTCGTTATTGATGAGTGGCTGGTTAACTGAGTACGGTTTGTTTTGCAAGAGAAGAGGCAAGAAAATGTGATGAATCTTGAAGTAGACGTGCTGAAAAGTTTTGAGGAAAATGTAACAAGATGATGAAGAAGAAAAGGTGATAAGTTAAATAATCATGCACGCTACTTCGAAATCTTGATCAAATCTCAGGCTCAGTCCCAATTCCAACAGGAACAATTAAAGCCATTTCTGAAATTCAAATGGGCACGGCAGATTCAGGATGTCTGGCATTGACGGTTGATACTCCCTTACCAATCGTCGATTTTGACCGATCTCCCATTTCAAGGTCAGGCATGTGACCATCACAATCTCAATTCCACTTGTTCAAATTCCTCGAGAGCGAAGAGAAACAAAAGTGTTTTATAGCACTTACACAGTGAACGGAGAAAGACCAATTCGAATTTGAAGCTTTTCTTCCATGTCACATTTTGGCTTTTGTGTGATTTGGTCCTTACTGAATTTGTCCACGTCTTACGCTTCAAAACCCACATTTAAGTTTCGGAGTGAGTCCCTTGAATCCAGACTTCGGGATTCTGGCCTGCAAGGGATTTTGTTAAATCTGGTAGATATGAGTCAATGAAGTGCTTCGGAATCTTAAACATTGTGGTATTGTGATGGGCTATGAACAGGGCGTGTTTTGGAGGGAAGACCCACCTCAAATTATGCACTATGCACTGGGCGTATGTGCATTTTAATTGGTGATCATTATGTTTGTGAAGACAATTTTTCAAATAATCAATTCTTCTTCCCAAACCTTTTCAATCCGCTTTCAGAAACCTTCTCAGCAACAAGATGATGTCTTATATCTATCTCACCTCGTCTCATTTCTCTTACTTGCATCAACACTATGTTATTTGGAGAGCTTATAATGGAATTCCATGCGACAAAGTCGACAACAACGAAGGAAGACAAGAGATAGTCGAAGTTCCAGTGACTTCTTCACCTTCGTGTCATTAGGTAGCCCAAAGTTTGCCCATGTACATTTTCTATTGCTATCCAATTTCACAAGGAATAGAACTGCTACCTCATGATATTTTTTCACTTTATCAGCTTTGAGAGTTTAAACCAGTAAGACTTGATCATCGATCTCTGGGAGGAATGTCCTGAAGAGGTGAAGGTGGTCCAGGAAAGAAAGGATTCCCAAAGTGGGATAAGTAAAATCTTGATCAATGGATTTAAATCAAATCCGTTTTCGCAAACCCTTTTATTCTCGATTTCTTGGATAAAATGGGTAGTTGTCGATTAAATGTGAGCGCTATATATCATTCTCAACGCCAGAGCTTTTGCCACAGTGCATACATACAAACGAATGTTAGTGAGTCTGTGAAAGTGATAGCAGTTATTTGAAGGTTGAATGTCTTTATGCGCACGAGATGTTAGTAAGAAGAAATAAGAGTGTACCTGACGGTAGGAGACAACAAAAGATATCAAGAATGGATGAAGAGAAAAACAATAATAGCTTGTTGACAATTCTCATATGCTCGTATGACCAACCTACAATGTTTACATTGGCAGAAGAGATAAGAGCGATGTCATAGCTATGAAGGAGACGAAGAGAACAAGTTTAGCTTGATGGTAGAAAGCTCTGTCCCTTCAAGTGTGAACCAGATGGTCTCCTCGCTTGACCTCGCTTGACTAACGAGACCTTGCTGCGGTATCTACAGTGAGTAGCGTATGAGTCTGAGAGAATCTGCCAGACTCATCGAGTTCACGTGCCAGGTACCTTCATCTCTTGACCTTCGACCAAAACCACTCGATCCACAAAAATGCCACCTTCACTCTTCGGGAACCGCATCTCAATCGCTTCTCTCTATAGATCGACCAGGTTCGAGCCGAACTTGAAACACATCGGTCCTTTGATCATGAAAGGAACTCATCCACCGGCTTCACGCCGTACGTTTTTTGGGATTGGTGAAGTGATTGGTATCCTGGCGAATGTGAGTCATCAAGGTGCTTCTAGGGTGAATTAGGATCACGAGAGCTCAAGTATGACGCTTTCTACGCTCGTTACTCTTAAAGCCGGGCGAAACTCTCAGATCTCTGGCCGATTCTAAACGGCTTTTGGAAGAAACGCGAGCAGAGATGTTGGAGCAACAGGAAAGGGCTCAGAGTTGGTTTACAGCTCTCTCTCTCTCTCAGAAGTCCTCATCGAGTTTCATTGGTCAGAGGTAGTATGTATGTCGAAATCTCCCAAAATTGACCCTCCTGGTACACGATTACCTTTTTCCGTGATTCTTCGTTGGCCTATAGTCCCTCCCAAGCATACCTTTTCACCTCTTCCTGGATTTTACCACCGAGAAAAGGAAATCAAGGCTCTAGAGACTTGTTTAAGCTCCGTTCCGGTACGTGTATGCGCTTCGTGACAGAAAAGACCTCCTTTTCTGGGCAGAATTGGTGAATGATGTGAAATCCAACTTCTGACTGGTCAGATAGAACTTTACCGTCATCTTTGGCGGGTCGAGCGTAGGTAAAACGGCGCTTCTTAGACAGGTGAGTGTCTCTAACGATCTTAAAGAGCATGATGAACTTGGCTTTCATCAAATTTACACTTCGCTGTTGTCTTCTAGGTCCTCACTCACGAGAGGTACCATGTAATTCACTTCGACCTCAGGATCGCAGGTTTTGCGGATTTATCCTCCTTGTTTTTGTGAGTTTCTTATATCGTACGCATCAACATATCAAAAGGCTCGTGATTTCACTGGACTTCTGAAACTGTAGCTTACTGGTAGGATGTGAATTTGCACAAGAACAGTTCACTATCAGCTCAAATGGAGCAATTCTTTGTGAATCTCGCAAGTCGCCTTGAAGGCTATGACACATTTGAGACGGAGGCTTTGGCATTTAAAGTAAGCACATCTCAATTTACCCCCTTTATTCTTTATCACAAATTGAGAATCGCGCATCACCTCATATGTAGCATACTAGATTAGACGTTGAGAGAAAGATAGAAAAGACGGGGACTAAAGTGAAGACATCAGATATTGCTCACTTGTTGGAATTGTTTCAGAGTAGTCTTTTGAAGGTGAGCTAAGTACTCCCGGCAGAGAAGGCTAACCCAAAATGACCATGACCACTTTATCCTTTCATAGTATTGGGAATTCACACCCGTCGATCCCAATGATCTGGATAAAGTGAAGGAGGGTTCACAGAAGCCGATGAAAGAATGGGAAAAAGTCAAAGCGGAAAAGGAAAAGCACGTAGTAGGTAAATTGGATGTAGATGTTTTAGCAGCAGAGGAAGATGAAGAAAAGTTGCCACCCCCAAAAGGATTAGAAGAGAGCCGGACTGTGCAAAATCCCGATGAACAAGTTGAGAGTGATACAAATTCCAAAAATCCGTCTGCTGCTGACGAAAAGAAGAGGGAGAAGGATAAAGAGGAAGAAGAAGTCTGGAAACCACCAACAAAAAAGGTCCCGGTCTTGTCAGTGACTCGTTTGTTTCGATAAAATGTTTCTCACATTGATCCATAGTCCTGTGTATTCACATTTAATAGTTTCCTTGATGAGGTGACCTCCGTCTTCATCTTACAATGCGCTTTCAACCTGATTTTCCCCGTAGTTTTGACTCAGCGCGGAAAATTGAATTCTCAGAGTGTGCTGATGATCTGACGAGTGAATCTCCTCCAGGCTCATAAGCTCCCGAATCTAATCAAGGATGGTGAGGCGATGAAATGCATTCTGGACGCTTTACTGGTGCTAACAAAACAAGGTGAACTCGTCTTTTAAATTTCTCAAACAAAGGACTCGACACTGACACATCAAAGACATCTTAGATCGCTTATGTCACGTCATCCATGCCACCTCTGATCCGTTCTATATGTATTGGCTTCGTGAGATGAACGTCCTAGCACATTGTACGATCATTACCGTCGGCGATCCTTGCAAGGCTGAAGCCCAACAATATTTCAACGAAAATTTAATCGGAACTTTGAAGAAAAAATTAGACCAGCAACCAGTATACGATGCCAGAGGAGGAAAAGAAGGGGACTTGATTCTGAAGCCCGAAGAGACTGACTCAAATAGCAAAAGACGCACGGATGGATTTGAACTTGATTTTGAGACAGTCTACAAGACCTTTGGCGGTAAATTGGCACATCTACAAGGTTTTGTGGGAGATTATTGTGAGTGACCATGATTCAGAACGCCCTTGAAAACCATTCTTTTTGTGACTTCTTCTGACTACATTTGACAGTGAATTCCGGTGGGACTCTGAAACCGGAAGAATCCTCACAATTCCTACAAGCATATGCACTCTTGCACTATCATCTGGTCAATTCTGAACAAAATCACAACCCACCAGACAGAAATCGTCAGGAAATCTACCCAGGAAATCCTGTAAGGAATTTCACTCTTGACACCTCTCCCAGCAGCTCAACAGTCTGTCTGGGTGGCCCGGTCTTGGCTCTTCATACTAAGATTATAACTTCTGATCAAATGTCGTGGGACTCTTCTGGTAACCAGGGAACAGAGCGTCATCAACCGACTTCCTTCTCTGCAAGCGACCTCCTCTACGTGATGCAAACTTTGACGAAGCCAATAGAGCTAGCGCCTGAATCACAATCCGAATATCCTGACTTTCGTCCACCTCAGCCCGCAGAATCTGGATATCGTACGATTCCTTACTTTGAATTATGCAGAAGAATTGGAGTTGGTGCGGTGGATGAGATGATTCGAGGGCGAATATTAGACCTCAGGTGGACCCGATGCGTTAACCCAGACCTAGGGGATCATCCTGGAGAAAGGAGTGAAGTCATGCCAGCGGTACTTCCTACTAGTCCAGTGATGAGATGTGCCATGAAGAAAGTGATAGATGAGTACCTAGCAAAATGATTGTGATCATCTATTGTCTTCTTAAGCATATGAAGAGTCTTCCAGTCAGCTAGGTATTTCATATGTAACAAGCATCTATTAAAAAAATTGTCAGGCTATCTCACTGTACTGTACCAACCAATATCATCATCTACATAATTATGGCTCAATCAAGACTGCAGTCTGAAGTATTTTCAGGATCTGGCGCACCATGCGCACAAAAACACCAGAACATCTAGTGCTTCATTGTGAAACGTGAAGGGTAGGGAAAAACAGCTTATTTGATAAAGGTAGGAAGCAGTAGACTGTATACGCAAGTAAAATTTTCGGATTTAGCCCCTTTAAGCTCTTAACAATTCTCTTTGCCATTTTGCTGGGGTTCTCAGTCCTATTGCTTTCTGACCTGCAAGCATGTCACCTTCTATTACATTGTTTTGAAAGGGCTGTAGAAACTAGTACTGGACCTTACCTGGATGAATGCATGTACATGAACACATCCTGGTGATAAAGAACAGTATGGGTGCATATACATTCTGTATATCAGTTGATCCCTTAAGTTTACCAAGCACAAATCTTATGTGACAGATGAGCTGGGAATCCTCAAACAGGATATTTTTGAACCAATTGTGCTGAGTGTCTATATAAGTGAGACTGAATTTATAATTCTATATATTGGGATTTTTGCATTTTTGAAAAATTTATCAGATATCTCTTGATAAGCCCAAATTTTTTACTTGGCGTATATAGTCTAATACTTCTTACCTTTCTTATTTGGTTGTATCCTCAAGCCTGGCTTTCAGCGCCATGCAGCGCTACAAACGTAGAGCTTGTAGTGTAGCAAAAAAATGATGAATAACGCTCAGTGGCTTTAGTAGTAGCAGAGTACCTTTTTCTGGCCAAAAAAGTAGCTAGTAGCGTACTTTTCTTGCGCAGAACTCCGCAGCCTGGCAGAAATTCAAGTAAATGATCTTCTTTTTGAAGAAAAAGTGATCTTTCAAAAAAAAGAGATAATTGTGTTGTGATGTAACAAGGGTTCAAGAAAAGTTAACAAAAAGCTTATAAAAAAGTGTACAGAAGTCAAATTGAGACAAGATAAGATTCTTTGTGTGAAGAAAAAGATAGAGCAGCATGAGTGGTGAACTGTCTGGTATCAAAAAAGCAAAACAACAAATTGATTTTGGACAAAGATGATAGTGTGAACCATAGCCTATTGACCATCCTGAAGGTATACAGAACATGAATGTTGCTGATAGGAATGCCAACAACATTATGCATGAAAATAAGTACCTGGGGTGCAGATTTCCTCTGTTTTTTGCATGTTGCTTGCACATGCATGTATGCTCTGAACAAACACAATTTACTTGATTTAATTGTAGCTGTATGCATGATTGAGCAGCACAGCTGCAATGTAAACCATTCAAATGTGTCCACAATCTTAGTAAAATCTTTGGTAAGTGTTGATGGTCTCATGGTCAATTTGTTGCATGTATCATGCATGATGAAAATGATATTCAACCATTCACCATTCTGAAACATGCAAGGCCTCAAAGAAGAATCATTGTTTGCTTGAATGTGCAAATGACAGAATAAATTTCTTACATCCTTGTATACAACAGAACAAAGTCTTCACCCAAAACATAACCATTCCTCAGCAAAAGATGCAATCCTTTTATCCGTCTTTGACACTTTTCAAGATGATTTTCTGCCACTTGTTCCTGATGGTCTGGTCACACATAAGTGATCACCTTTGGCCAACTCACCAGATTCAAGCTTGACCCATATGGGAAATTAAAAGTATCAATCCGTCTCTGGGTGGAAAGCATCTCACAGCTAACAGCATTCCCACTGTTGATCATGAAGGAGCTCAAGTTGAAGTTCCAAAACATTTGGGAGATATTGAGAATTTCTTGAAGGAAGACACAGATAACAACAAAATGGAGCATCTTGATAGCTATCCTGTTTCAAATTCAGGTTAGTTTCGGAGGCAATGCTTACAAGGGATGAATGATGTTGTTGTACCATCATCTGGAGGAGCTGGTATTCAACATTCAAATTCTGAGTCAAAGAGATTGGTGATGAAGACCAGTTTTTCAAGATCAAGAGAAAAGTCACAAAGACTTGGAATTAGAAATATATTTTGAAGACCATCTGGAACCTTTGGTTCCAAATTACTATCCTCATATGATGCACAATTACCCCCAAACTCAAAAGAGAAAACACAACAAGAATATCATCAGTACTAAGAACGGAGATTCAGAAAAGGCAAAGTGCTCTTCAAAGTTCCAATCCCAAAATATGATTGATTTGCTCAAATTGAAAGGGGCTTCAGCAATATGGCAGAATCCCCAGGTATCAAGACAGATAGATTATTTCTTGAATAAAATTGATGAGACTGTCTACTCAAAACTTCAAAATACAAAGGGTTTGTGAGATAAAGTTCATTCAACAATTGAGAGAATAAGGACAGATGTTGTGATAGCATACTTTGGGGGGCTAAGAATCATGTTTCAGGGTCATCCAAGATGTATCTTGATTGAAGATTTGGTTTCAAGTGGGTGGCAATATCTGCAAAGACATTTAAATTAGGAATTCCTGATTGGTCAGAATGAATTGATTAAACTAGCCACATCAACAACAAAGGCAGATACAGATTACTTTTCAAGACATTTTGGTCTTCTGAGATATATTTTAAATCTGTCAAGCAGGTCTCATGTCAATATAATCTTGATAGAGATACTAATATCCGATTGGAAAAAACAAAATAATAACCCAAGTTGGAATGAAAATATAAAATCATCTACATAATCATTTTTCTTGGCGCTTGAGACTGAAGAAGATATCAGGGGTAAGAAATGTGTAAACTACACCAAACATGGGAGGGCGGCAAGGCCTTGAAACCAACCCTCAAATCTTCAACATCCATGGTTAAACAGATATCAGAAGGTAATAGGGATTTTCACAAAGCTGATATATCCAAGAAGCTCACAAGGTATCTTTCAATGATAGGAAAATTCTTATTGGAAAATCAGACAACTTTAAAGATAATGTTGACAAATTATTTGGGATGATAGTATCAGAAATGACACAAGGTCTAGCAACAGCCCGGTCACCAATCTTAGAAGACTTGAACATAAACCAAGGTTGCAATATTAAGCTCATTACATCAACCACAATGTACAATTCAATTAAAGTGGTCAGAGAGACCATAATCCCAGAATTTGTGGGCTCCCTTTTTATCTTGCACCAAAAACTCAGGATAACAATCAGGCCACTAAAATCTTACTAAGGACTGGCTTTGAAAACCACCCAAGCTTATTTTTCCCCTTGTCAAAAACTGTTGGTTGAAGATCTAAAATCAATTAGCCTGATGGAAGGATAGAAGCAAGTATCAAGAATTAAATGGTATGATGTTAAAGACCTAATGTGTTATTTCCGTACAAACTCAGAAAGAAGCAAAGCCCCTGTTGAGCCTGTCTGGTTTCTTTTTGAGATTTGGTACAAGGCAATCATTCAGGAAAGACCAAATATGGGCAACAACTTTGGGATTGAACCAACAATACCACATAGAGATCTACCCAATAATATCATATCTTTTATAGAGAGAAAGAGACTTCACCTTTTATAGGTCTTATGATCATTAGTCCAATTGCCTCACACAAGATATTTACAAACTGATCCAACTTTATGTTTCCAATCACAAAAGGCTTTGATGCACCCCTATTCAAACAATTCTTACACACACCTTTTGAATGGTAGCCACATGAGCATGGCATTGGCTGTGGAAAATATGGAAAACCAGTTTTATCTTCCATTACTGATGAATCACGCTGAGACAATCCAATTTTGGCTGGTTGCTGCACTGTAATGACAACAGTTCATGTTGTTGTTAACCCTCTGACATTGATCCATCAGATATTGCCCCTTTCTTCACCCTGGCATACTTACTAACACACTGATTAATCAAGCTTATATATTGATATCATATAGAGGAAGAGAATGTGCAGTCAATTTGCAATGTGGCAGCTGAACACTTAGTCCCTGGTCTTTTCCAAAAAGGCATGTGATACAGGTTTTCATGTTGTCCTTTCTTGTAATTTGATTCTACAAAAAAGTTGGCTGGTGTTGTGAAACATGTGCAAAACTTATGAATTGTGAGTCTTAGGTGTTCCAAATCAAAAATTCTGTGGTTTTCTGAAGTGAATTTTTGGATTTTTCAAAAGTCACATAAAAAATAATCAAACTTGAAACCCCTGAATCTATTATGGTGCAGAGGATGATTTGAGTTTGAGGTGATTCTTTGAGGTTATCACAATCTGATTTGAAATCATGTGTCAAAACATTTTGTCAAGCCTACACCGGCAAAGAGGTTGGAGGTAAATTTTATAGACACAGATTAGAAATTATCACGTATTTGTAACCATTCTCTCCCATAGTGAAAAACAAACCAAGTGCAAATACTATGTGAAATGTGTGGTCATTCCAATGTTACTTGAACACAGAGGCTCTGCCCCTACTAGATTCTTGCACCATCTGCCATGTAACCCATACTGGTTCCACATTCACAAGCAAAGGTCCTCTAGACCCAGGTGGCGCAAGATACTAGGATTTGTTGAAGTATGCAACTGAACAGAAATGAGAATTAGTTAGTTTACAAATTACAGAAGAGAAATAGAGTTAGAAGTTTAGGAGAGATGAAGATACAAAGAAGGTTTAAGGAGAGATGATAAGAGTTACGTTATACATTACCCCAACAAGAAGGATGAAGAAAATTTAGAATGATACTTATACATCATCATCACTCAAGCTTACTTCTCTTTCCCGTCTTTGGAAAGAGAAGTATGTAAATTTTTACTTTTTGTTTCTCTGTTATTTTTGTTGATTATATTTAATATTGGTGATTACCTCCATCATTTGTTGATTGGCTGTGGTAGTTCAATTGCCCTATAGTTCCCAAGATTGCTATCAAATAAAGTGATAGTTATAACTAGTGTTGTTTACCTGAAATTCTGTACCATCCTTCAGGTCAGAAGTCTTAAATAGACTTGTTTCCTTGTTGCTCATATAGGTGCTATTTTGGTTTATCAGGTCCCTGCTCAAAGACACCAAAACATTCACGGGACTTAATGCTTTTCTTGGACAATTGAAGACACACTTAGGGTATACCAATACAGTTTCTGTCAATTTTCAGAGAATTTGATAAACTATCTGCCAGAGTACCAGAAACCTAAATCTCAGTGGGTTGGAAAAATATTTGAAACATCAGAATCCCAGATCTTGCTGAAATTCAGGATCAAAAAGCAAGTTTTTATGGGATGTATATCTTTAGCAGGATATGCAGATACCCAAAATACCCAAAGCTTTGGAGCATCAAATTCCAATAAATGTATGTCAATTTCTCTGCAAATTGACAGAACACATATTTGTATACCAACAGGGAACATGTGGGGATGCCTACACCACACTACAAAAATTTTGATCTTTTCTGGGTGGAAAAGAAAACTATTGACGTAGACTAATCCTGAGACACCAGGAATAGAGCAAAAGATTCAAAAAGTATGCATCTTGTTCCTAGATGTTGGAGCTCCATTATGAGTTTTTTTTTGCATTTTATCTGCAGATATTGGGCAATGTACTAACAGTAAGGGTAGAAAATCATTGAAAAGTTACCTGCAACAATACATAAAATTTGGCCCATGATTTTGAAGACAGCAATTCCAACTCTACAAACATCAATAGCTTTTGCCATTTTGATGCAAAACTCTTGATTTTGGGCTCATTGGAAAGCCACACATCCCTCCTACAATTTCTAATGAACTACCACATTGGTAGCTGGTAAGCAGAATATTCTACATGGTATGCAGAGCTCTTCAAACATGAATAGAGTTCTTACATGTTAAGATAACACCTTACTTTCTTGATGAAGTGGGAAGAGGACTAGTTCAGCTTTCAACTGAACTAAACATTATGGTATTTGCAGTAGAATTTCCAAAGGTATTGGTGTTTTCAGATTTCCGGATGGTGTCTTCACAATCATGGACCAAATTTCAAGTATTGTGATAGGTGGTTCTTAGATGATTTTCAAGCTTTATGATTGGTACATTCAACAATATCTGCATGTAAGATACAAAAGATACTCATAATGTAGCTCCAACATCTAGGAACAAGGTGCACATTTTTTTGATTTTTTTGCTCTCTTCCCAGTGTCTCAGGATTTGTACATATCAATAGTTTTCTTTTCCACCCAGAAAAGATGAAATTTTTTTAGTGTTACATGTGTAATTTGATGTTAAGAGCCAAATTTCAAAGTTGTGTTTTTGCAGAGGGAAACAGATTCCTCAAAAGGAAAGTACATCATGCACAAGAGCCAGATGAACAACTCTGTTCTTTTGACCATACCTGAATCCTTGGTGTGGAAGAAGATAAAAAGGCAGAAAGAAAGCTGTCTGCAAAAACCTTGACTGCAAAGTTATGGATCATGTAAGTTTGGCATAAGTCCCTTGCAAGGTGGGTGTGGGACTTTGGTAAGTCTACAAATTCCTTAAGCTTGAATAAGCTCCTCTCTGTGCGGCCATAGTCACACCCTTCAAGAGGGGCTTATTTAAGACTCATGATTTTTGCCAGAGGACCTCCAAGAATTAAGGGCCCTTATGTACTTTTTTTGACTTTCTGGCTTCCCCTCTCCTCAAAAAGTCTCAATGTGTAAGTCCCTTTCTGGAACAGACCATGTTGACAGAAAGAGGACTTGATCAAGTTTAGGAAGATCTGAAGAACAACATCTTCATCTTTTCAAAGTTTTTGTGTAGAGGGAAAGCCAAAAAAAGTGAAAAAAAGTGCACCAGATTCCTTTCTTCTTGGAGGTCCTCTGCCAAAGCTCACAAGTCTGTTGTAAGTCCCTCTTCAAGGATGCAGACATGGGTGCGCAGAGAGAAGCTTGGTTAATTCCACATGTACCTGGGGGGGAGATCCAGAGTTTTGGTCCTCTGTCAAAAATTTTGGAACACAACCTTGTATCCTGCAGGGAAAAGATATATGACTTCTTGGACCCGGGTGCACTGAAGATGCTGTGTTTCTCCCTTTCTATACACCATCTAGAACCTCTGGTCACATTGCAATATGTGGGGGTGGGTTGATCAGAGTCACAGAGTGCATACACATCCAAAGTGACTGTAGTTGTGGCTGCATACTGCGACTCTGATCAACAGGTCCCTCACATATTGATATGTGACCTACCCCCCAGTGATACATGTCAAGAACCATTGAGGGACAGGCAAGGGTATGTAGCCCCTAGTGTGTCTCTAACTTGACTCTTTGAGCATATCTCCCAACCTCATTCTCATGCTGAATCTTACACACGGCTGATTAAACTCTCAAGGAGTGTCCTACACCAGATTTCTCAATACTTGGAATTTTTCAAACCAAGCTAAAAGAATTGTACTATCAAAACTTAACAAATCAGATCAAATAATTTCATATCAAACAAAACAACATTTAAAAGATGAAAGAGAGAGAGAAAACTATTCACATAAAACAAACCCAGTATAAGAAGAAAAGTTGAATTTCTCTTTTATATAAAAAAAGATAATAAATGGAATGCTTTTTTAAGAAAAAGAAAGATCGTGAGGCAAGGATAAGGAGATCACAACTGGTTTTCTCTTCTTGTCGAATAATAAAATGAAGAAAAAGATCAAAATCGAGAGAAATAGTCTCAGAAATAGTAAAGTTCAAATAACAAACAATCTTGCCATACCATATATGTTTATATATATATATCGATTCATGTAAGATCAATCAGATACGTTCTTAAATACAAAATGATTCCACCCTCAGTCATGTATGTCTTCTCTGTCTGTCCGCATACAGCCACCGCTACTTAACTTCATGCATGAGATTCTGTCTTATCTTATTCCCTCTTTTTCGATGTCTGGAGATGAAAAATAGTCCAAAGGCAATAAAGAGCAAACCAAGTTCACTTCACTCCACAGCAAAACCTAAAATCAGATCCCAAGAAAAGAGATCAGCCACACGCGCAAGGACCAGCAAGAAAGATATATCACATGAAAAAAGCTAACCCAAAGTTTCCTCGATAGCAAATGTGATTTTTTGTTCCAATCTAATAAAAAAAACCCAAAAAATTCATTAATGACCAAAGAAAAAGTGACAAGATATGAATTGATACTCAACTGATCGAAATTAGGATAAGGTGGTAAATCTAATCGATTGAAGCAAGTATGTGATTTGGGTAATTGTGTAATCTCTCCTGCCTTTTCAATCGTAAACCGTCTAGGGCCATCAGATCCTTGTAAGTCTTTGAATCCATTGACCGGGATTCTTGATGTACCTATGAAACCCCCAAAAGACTCAATCGACCACTCAAAGATAACAAAAAATTGCAAAAGAGAAGAATTATCACATACCAGTGGTGAATTGTAATAATCTTGACTTTTTCTCAGCTGGCCAAGCTCGTACTGCTTGCCAAAACCACTTGATGACTTGATCATCTTGTTGATACCCACGATAGTCAGTATGTTTGATCCAATCATCTACATCAATATCACTCATTCCCCCAATCAACAATTCTAACTCTCTTTCATCAAACACATTGATCAAATCTTGTGGGATCAATTCATTGAATCCAGTTAAGAAAGCTTTAAACTGATCGGCGACTCTCTTTTCAATTCTCCATTGAGTGATCAGATCAATATATTCCTTCTTGTTGTCTTCTGTTACTGGAATATTTCGACCATCCTCTTTCAAATCAATCGTGACCACTTCTCCAAACTTCTCATCTTCAACCGAAAATGAATTCTCGATCACGTCTGTGATATCATTGTCCCTGATGACCACCAATCCCAAAGTCACATACGATTAATTCTGGTTCATGAAAGAAGAACTCGATGCAGCTAGACATTCGACTTACAACATCCATGATAAGGATCGGAAGATTTCAGCATCCACACTCTCCATATCAGCAAGTTGAATACGTTTCTTCAAGATCATCTTGTAGAAACTGGTGATGAAATACGCATCCAAGAATCGACTAAGTTCCGTCCAGAGTAAAGTCAGCATCGGACAGCATTTAGGGGAGCATCAAGAAAATATTTCCTTACCGATGAAAGATGGCAAGTGCCAAGACACGTCCAATAAACTTGAAGTAATTCAAATGCTCAGGATTGACACCACTATGAGGGTTGATTTGCTAAATACAGTCACGTGAAGATAAAATGACATCAATGAGCATAGTTCTTCAGTAAAGGGTGTGAAAGACATCACTGACCAATGTGTAATTATCAACGGCCGAATATTCAAATAAACAGTAAAACGGGTTGAACATCTCATGCGAGAGCAAGAAGAAGAATTCACTAAAAATCACATCCGGCAGATGAACATCAAAAACTCGTTTGAATCTTGCAACCAACATCAAATCTAGTATCATTCTGGCCTGCTTACCGAGAAACACCACCGTAATCTAATCCATCTTCACCGTCAAATTTGATCATCAATCGTTTTTTGAGATCATTCGGTTGTTGTCGCATAATCTCAGCATAACTGTCTTCAAAGATATGGCTACGTCGGATCTTAACATGACATTGTCCTGGGTTAGGACGTAAAGCAGGTTGAGACCTAAAGTAAATCAATTTTCGTCTAAAGTCACGCTTGTACTGTGGTACGTTTTGATCGAGTGAGCTAGGCAAGCGAGGATCATCCCACGTGGTGGTCTTCGTGTTGTGATCCACAAAGTATACTCTCGCAGTTGATGTCAGTCGCATCTCCCAGCCTGAGGGCAGTGGACCAAGCTGAGAAACAGGTTGAGGTTGGACATTGTTACCATTGGGACCCATGACTCGAAGTAACTGCTGGCGACGAGGGTCGACCCAAGTGGTAGTGCGGGTGTTATGATCCACAAAGTAAGGTCTACCTTCGGGAGTAAATCGTTGCTCCCATCCGGCTGGGAGTGGACCCCATCCTGCGGTAGTGGCACCAGTGTTCAAGGTCGAACCTGCAGCAGTACCAGCATTGGCAGGTGAGGAGGTAGAAGTAGAACTAGAAGGTACCAATGCACCACTCGAGCTAGATCCAGGAGCACCAGCGCCAGTGGGAGTTGGGGTCAGAACAGGACTTGTACCGGATGAACTACCCTCAGTACCACCGAGAAGGTCATCGGCCAAGGTTCTGTTATTCATTCGTTGACGATCGTTAGCTTGGGCAGTGATTTGTTGACTGGCTTGTGCTTCTGCACTTCGTGGAGGCCGAGTCCAAGTGGTAGCTCGAGTGTTGTGGTCAACATAGTAGGTCCGGCCCAAGTGATCGACTCGACGTTCCCATCCGGTAGGCAAAGGACCGTATTGGTCCTCCGTGGTCGAATAGTTTCGATTGGTGCTCGAGTTACCTGTGACAGTAGAGGGATTTGCAGTTGGATTGTTCGGATGGCTCACGGCAGTCGAAGATGGAGGTGGGTTGTTGGAGGATGGGGTGGCATTGTCAGCCGAGGGTGGGATAGATCCAGGTGAGGTAGTCGTGTTTGGTGAAGCGTTGGTCGTGTTTGGAGTGAGTGCGCTAGAGGTGTTGCCAGTCGGAGGAAGACTAGAAGTACTTTCGTTCGTCGGTGGAGTCGATTGAGGTTGATTGCGAATGGGAGTGGAGGTATTGGTAGATAGATGTACAACCAGTTTGCCGTGAACGACCATATTATCATTTGATTTCTTCAAATCACGAGTGAGTGTTTCTGATGAAGGGTAATCGATCGATACATGATATGAGAGGATAAGATCAAGATTTAATCAGAGACAGTTTGGGTCTCAAAGAGGTGATCGGCAATAACTACTTGAACGGGAAGATTAAATAGAGAGATCAAGAGACAGACCATCACCACCCAAATCAAGATCCAAGACACTAGAGACTCGAATGTTGATAACGCCCAGAAAACCTTGATCTTTTCTTTTGAACTTCTTTTGATCAAAGATTTGAACAGTGACGACTGATGAATCTTTGACTAGACTAAACCGAACTCCAAGTAAGAGTTGATGAATCTTGCAAGGTAGAAGGAAACACAGACTCACATATCAAAGCTTTCATTCCAATAAGGATTCAATGTCTTTTTGATGGCTGAAGTCGTCTTGGTATGATCACCATCGACCATGACCACAGCAAAAGGGTCAGGAAGTCGAAAGACATCTCTCTTACTGAGCCCATCAGCCGCAACCTTGAAAAACACATCAGAGAAGGGAGGTATGTTCAAAGGTTGAAGATAGAACAGCCAGAATGGTGGAGAAACGGAAGATGAGGTGAGATGATTGACATACGACTGTGAGTCTGACAGTCTTGGTACGCTGTGGGTTAGGAGCGGCAGATCCGCTGGACATCCTAAAAGGAGGTTAGGGTGATTGGTTCGATTTCGATTGATGTCTTCGATGATGATGATGATGAGTGATGATGATGGTAAAGAGGAAATTAAGTAGTTTTTGTTTTTGAAATTTAAAATCGAATGGTCATCAAACTCAATTCATTTTCAAATTCGGTAAAAGTCACATTCAAGTTCAGATCATCAACTGGTTTAATGAGTTTTGATTTACCAAGTCTAATTTAAACCATTCTTCAAGTCAAAAACTCATCTCTCACCAAACCATAGCATTTCTTTTTAAGCTCTATCAAAGGCTGTGTATCTTACTTAGTATCTACTTCTCTTGCCAAACGGAAAGTGAAATAAGTAAAACCAAATATGAAGCAGTGTGCTGACTTGATTGGCCATACTAACTCAATCCGTATGTAAATATCAGTTCCATGAATTATAACCTTTCAATCTCAAAACATCAAGTTCTCATCCAACAAATACAATATTCCTTTACAAAACAGCTTTCCTTTCTTCTCAGAGTTTATCTTCTTCTTAATCTTGGATTGAATCCATTCCAGAACCAACAACAACACGAGAAGACAAGATGGAGGCCAAGTCACCTGAGCTCCTACTTCAACAAGAGCTTGCAATCTTCATTCACCCAGTGATTCCTTCTGTTCTCACAGTGTAGCCGTGCGGATTAATCATTACATCATAAGCAATGTCAACTTAACTCTATATATGTTACTTGACTTGTTTCGCCTACATACTGTCAAACTTCGGATACTTCGGACAGGTCTACATATCTATGACGTCCTGCAGGGTCCCGACGTCGGGAAGTGCTTCTTCCGACGTCGGCAATGATCCAGTCAATATGGAGTCGAGGCGAGGTCCAAGGGAACCGCCTCGGTCCGAGGTGCCGAGTCATGCCTTGCTTTTGCCCTCGACCTGTCCTAGTCAAGGATCACAGAAGCCTTAGGATCAACTGTTGTGAAAGGTTCAAATGGTTTACCTCAGTCAATCCCCTTCCAAAGAACTTCAACACTATAAGGTTCTGAATCAATAGTATCTTTGCTGATCACTACAAATAGGTTTATTTAAGAAGTTTGGACATTTCTAATCTCAAGAGAATGTTGTACTATGTAGCTGATTTGATAAGGTATCAATAGGTGATCTGACTAAATTCTTGAGAAAGTTCTCATCCAATTATGTATTTAAATGATAAGAGAAAAAAAACCACAAGTCTTTGAAATAAAACTTCAATCATTCATATATATACACCAGGGGGTAAACTCCCTCGGTCTTCGATGGTTCTGGGGACATCTCCAGCAATCACGTTGCGGGAACGTTTTTCGAATTGAGATTGATATCATGTTCACAACATCCGTGCCTACTAAGCTTCACATAGTGTAGCGGTCAGTGAGTGGTCATTGAACCTTTTGTATGCTGAACGGGGTTCGAATCCCTTTTGTCTTTACAATCCGTTTTCCAGAACGTGGCATCCACGTTCTGGAGACATAACTGCAACGTTTTTGCTGGAGACGTGGCAGACACGTTGTGATTTAATTCAAATGTTGCAACGGCTCTGCAGCCGTTGCGACAACTGTTTTTTCACGTTTGACTTACCCCCTGGTGTATATATATTTCAAGAACCTTCAAGATTTTTATTTTTTTTATTTTTTTTAAAGTGCTTTTGATTTTACATATCGCACTAACTATCTATGTGTATATACTATAAAAAAGAAACTTTTACAACTATTTGTGGGTTTCCTACTGTAATGGACTACCAAGCCTTTATAGCAGGTTCTACGTAATAATTTGATCAGAAATAAACACAAAGAAAAGAAGAATGGCATAAGGATGAGAGAGATAAAAAGAGGAGAGAAATGTACAATCAAGAGAGGGGGCATAGGATGTATCCGGATGTTTGTTCTAAATATCTAGATATGTTTTCAGGTGTAGAAATCGACCAGTAGCCTGGATGTATTGCGCTAAATATGGGTAGCTCTTAGGCGCGTCCAGTAATGCTGTAGCTGAGTTGATATTGACTTTTATCTTCTCTTTTTTCAGTTGCTTTCTGAATGTTTGTCTCTGTTTGGTGTATTTCTTGCAATAGATCAAGAAATGTGCCGGTGTTTCTACTGCAGAGCATTCTTTGCATTTGTTGTCCTCTTTGACCCCTATACGGTGTAAGAATTTTTTCAGTGGGCAATGTCCACATCTGAGTTGGAAGATCGCCGCTGCTTCCCTTTTTTCTAGTGAGTTCAAGGCATCAGCTATCCATTTTCCTTGTGTTTTGTAGGGTTTAATAGGAACAGCTCCCCTTTGATGAAAAAGTTCTCTGGTGTGTCGTAACAGGCCGCCTAGACTCGTGGGTAGCATCATCGGGTTGAAATTTTCTTCGGCTGCCTGTTTTGCCGCTTGATCCGCTTTTTCGTTTAGTTCTACGCCTGAGTGACCTGGTGTCCAATATAGTCGGATTTGAAATTGCGGTGGGATGAGCTTGTGGGATCTGAGTAGGAAGCGTGTTAAGTATTGCAGGGATTTGGGCTGTAATGGTTTAGCCATTAGTTTGAGCGCTGCTTGGCTATCACTAAAGATTGCTAAGGATGTGAAAGTATCAGGGTTTGTGTCAGTAATCTGTTTAAATTGGACTAGTGCTATCATCAGCGCCATTGTCTCCATCTCGTAGTTTGAGATGCCCTCTAAAGGTCCATAAGCATGGCTGTCCGTTCTTGTCTCTGTCGCAATAGCTGCTCCTCCGCCGACATCCGGTATGAAGGAGCCGTCCGTGAATATCACACATGCTCCTTGGTTTCGTTCCTTTTCTACTTGGTCCTGGATTCAATCTTTGACTTCGTCTCGTTTACATCCTACATTCTCCACTGTCCATTGTGGTTCTGTCCACGGTAGTTCTGGGTATGGATAAATCGTTTCTACAATGTTCATAGTCGGTAAAATGATGTCAGTTCGTCTTAATATTCTATGGATAGGACTTTGATGCGTAGTTGGTAGCCTGGAGAGTTCGTGTTCCAGTATTCGTCTTGATGGATGACTTGCTGGTGCTGTGAGTCGTTTATAGACGTAATTGTGGTTGTAGCGTATGGCTAGGTCCTTGAAAGTAATCATGTTAGCATCGTGGTACATATGATCTATTGGTGAGCTTTTGAACGCTCCTAAGATTAATCTATTTGCTGAATTCTGAAGTAAATTGAATATTTTGGAGACTTTACCTTCTGTTTGGGTGTTGAACCAGACAACACTCCCAAACAGGATCCGGGGTTTCAATATGGCTATCGTGAGGTTCTTTGTTTCCTTTGGGCTTAATCCGTGGTAGCATCGGCTGATCCTACTAAGTTGAGCTATTGTTGATTTTCCTCTTTGATCCATCCGGCGTATATGTGCCCCAAAATTCAACTTAGGGTCCAACCACAATCCTAGCCACCTGAGTTCAGACGTCAGAGGAGTTAGTTGTTGGTTTCCAAACATAAGATGCGGATTGGTGTGTTTTTGGTGGGTGAAATGCATGACCTGGGCCTTCTTCTGATCAAAGATGGCTCCGTGTTTTCTTCCCCATTTGAGTGACCTATCCCCCTCGTCTTCTAAGTCGAGAATATTATGTTGGAATATATCTGTGACGTGTGTTGGTCAAGAACTTCCCAATAAAATGTTGTACGGTGTGTAGTGGTGTGTATGTTATGTGGTGTTGAAGTATTAGATCTGAAGACACGTCAAGATGATGCATTAGGATGAAAAAGGTGACAGCTCAGTGTGAAGCAAGGAGGAAATCATGATGTTGACGTGTTAAATGCAAGGGGGCAGAATGTCACTTGTTGTATTTTCTTTTCTCTCGTATTAGCTGATATATATCTTTCTCTCTTGTTCCCTTTTTGAAATCTTATTCTTCTCATCAATTATCAGAATAAGATTCCTTAAAGGGTAAAGTTTTTCTCTTATCTTATTATAATTACTATCTCTCTTACTCTAACTTTTGTTTACTGAGCTTAATATTTTTCTGTTAGTTCTTTTACTTTAAACCTTTTTCATCTTTAGGTCAGTGAGCGGTTGCTCCTTTAAATCTTCTTCTCAGTCCTGTCTTGTCAACAGTAGACTGAGTGTAATATATTATAACCTTTATAAAGGTTTGTATTCAGATCTTTTTATATTTTTCTCTTTTGTTATATCTATTTGTTTTCACTCTTTTCAATCCTTATTCTTCTCATCAATTATCAGAATAAGATTTCTTAAAGGTTCTTTTACTTTAAACCTTTTTCATCTTTAGGTCAGTGAGCGGTTGCTCCTTTAAATCTTCTTCTCAGTCCTGTCTTGTCAACAGTAGACTGAGTGTAATATATTATAACCTTTATAAAGGTCAGTGAGCGGTTGCTCCTTTAAATCTTCTTCTCAGTCCTGTCTTGTCAACAGTAGACTGAGCGTAATATATTATAACCTTTATAAAGGTCGTCATTGTCAGATTCCTATATATTAAGGTCGATGTCTTTGTTCGCCACGAGATGTGTCACATCATCGATGAAAGCCAATGAGATTTTGTTTGCCTGTAAAGAGATATCAACATCAATTAGTAGGGACGAGTTGTATAAAATGTATAATATCACCAAGAGGGGTGATCCTTGAGGTAGTCCGTCTTCTATGTTGAAGTCTTGAGACCTAAAGTCTTGTAATCTTAAGTTGGTTGTTCTATCTGTTAGGAAAGAGTCGATTTGTTGTACAATGTATTCGGGACAATTCTTTGATCTGAGAGTGTGTAGTAGACGTTTCTTGTGGACAGACGGATAAGCTAACTTCACATCTAGAAACAGTCCGGACACAATTTTACCCTCTCTCCATTTTTGGTGGATCCACGAGGTTAAAATGACAAATGTGTCGTCCGTGCTACGTTGTCGTCTTCCACCCATATGGCCTTGTGCCAGTATCTGATGGGTTTTGGTGCAGTGCGCAATTCTTCTGGTAATGACCGTTTCTAGGATTTTGCCTAGGCAACTTAATAGTGCAATCGGTCTATAAGCGCCTGCTTCAGAGTAATCATCTTTCCCATTCTTCCTAAGGATTGCCGTAGTGGCTGTCCGCCATGCTACAGGGAAATGACCAGTTTTTAAGCACGAGTTGGAGATTGTGACTATGTTTGGTAATAAAATTGACTTAGCTAATTTCAAGATCTCATTTGGTATCCTGTCACCTCCTGTTGCACGTTTTGCTGGGATGTTTTTTAGTATTTCTTCTGTCTCAAATTCCGTCACTGGGGGGTGCTCGTATTTGTCTGCCTGGGCCTGTAAGAATGGAATATTGGACTCGTCACATACGTTTTGAACCACTGAAGTTCCTCTGAACAATAACTCAGCTTGTTCATCTTTGTTTGTTGCAAGGGTTCTGTCCTGTCGGTAGAGAGGCGCTATTGCATTTGTGGTTTGGGGTTGTGTGTACTTGAAGGCCTTGAAAGTTAAGCTTCCATTTGCCTTTGCCAAGAATGATCTCCAGTGTTTGTGCTTTAGTTCATTGATGGTTCTCCTAACGAAATCATTCCAGTTCCAATAGCATTGTTTAGCCTCATGACTTCCGCTTAATATCATCCACCTACGTGCCCTGTTCCTCTCTCTAATGAGGGGTCCTAGTTTATCATCGTTCCACCAAGCTTTGTGACAATGATTGTTTGACTTGACCGTTTTTCCTTGTCGCTGGAATGCTCCGGTGATTGCATCTGTGATGGATTTGACCCCTGAGTCAATTTCTGCGGGGTAATGAAATGTGGTTGGGAAATTACTTAGCTGATTTTCTAAATCATCACAGAAGCTGGTTTTCGCCATTGTGTCAAAGCGGGCCGAATTGTGGAAGCTTTCCGGTAGTGGTTCCTCAAGTTTGATTGTGGTGGTAAGGAGTTGGTGATTGGAGCCGAAATTGTTGCTGCTTGTGACGCTGTTGACTGGGTGTTTTGAAAGTTCAAAGTTGACCCAAGTCAAGTCTAGCATTGTTGGCCTCGCGTTTGGTGCTGGTGGATAAAAGGTGGGTACATTTTTCTGGGAGTTGATCTGAAAACCTGAGCTTCCGCAGATTTTGATTAGTTCTTTAGCTAGCGGATGGGTGTGTTTGTAGTTTGACGGGTTCCACTTAGGATGATGTAGGTTCCCGTCATTTTGTATGACGGTAGCCACGCGTCTGTCGTTGTGTGCGATGAGCCAGTCCTTCAGGACCGGGAGGCCTGTGTTGTGGGTGGGGGGGTTGTATGCCAATACCACTCGTAATTTAGGTAATTTTCCTCGTGGTATTTTGACTTTGAGTGCTGTGAGCAGAGGTGATTTGCTGGGAAGCATTGTTATCAGCCATGAGGGGATTCTCTTATTTATATAAATACCTGTTCTGGGTTTTTCATTGTAAGTTTTTGCATTATAATTGTATGGAGTAAATTTGTGCCATGCTGGATGAGGCATTAGGCGTAACGTGTGTGGGTCAATCCAAGGTTCCTGTAATATGAGTATTGAGTGAGTTTTGTCAGCTAATAAATTTTGTGTTACTGTTTTTCCGTTAAAGCAATTCAATTGCGCTATAATCAATTGTGGGGTTTCTGTAGAAGAAAACATATCATCAGTTTCTACGTGGCTTGGTGCTACTACTCCAGGTAGTTGCGGGGAATTAAAGGAAGAGGAAAGGAGGGAGGAAGAGGAATTGAGACTCCGTGATTCTCGTGAATTGTTGTTTCTTAGCATGATTGTTGGATTGGTTGTTGCAGACCCTTTGATCTGATGGGGAAGTTCATGCTTGATGCTGAGTGGGCGTATTTCTCAAGGGTCTTGTCTAATGCGGAGTCAGGGTTCAGGATTGCGTTTTGATTGATGCATCTGACACATTGAGGACGGGCAGTTTGTGGGACTTGGCACGTTTGGGAGTCATGTTTGGCACCACAATGTCTGCAAAGGGGATCATTTTTGCATTGCACACTGATATGGCCTGGTTCTTGACAATGGAAACATTGGACCCTGTTCTTTTTACATGCTCTGACCCTCAGACTGTTCCCTTCAAAATAGACAGACCCACGAATCATCCTGTTTGTCAGCTCTTTGTTTAATAAGTTGATAATGATAGAACCACTTCTCTGTTCTGGGTGCGGCTTGCTCAGCCATCGGATGGAATGTATTGCCTCGTGTGGTATTGGGTTTTGTTTGGCTAGTAGTTGTTTGATTTCATCTACTTTAGAGTAGTATTTGATAGGTATTGAGTCGATTACCGCTGGGAAGACTGCTGGAGACGTTATTAGGTCGGGATCAGCGAGTGTTGCCCATGTACTTCAATTGTCCAATAACCAGGTGGCTTCAGCTCGGGTTGCCGTGAACAGCTTGATGCTACCTGAAGGTAAGCTAGCTGCTCCCTTAACTTTGACTTTTCTGTCTGCAATCTTGACGTTAAGTTGAGCCACTGCTAAGTTGATGCGTTTAACTATCTCAACGGCGTTGATTCCATCAAACGGTTTTCTTCCTTCTGAGATTGAGTTTCGGATGATAACTTGACTTGGTCTGAATTCGTTGATAATCTGGTTTGGCGGTGGTGCTTGTGGAGTACCGTTAGACGTGATCTTCAGTCCTGTAGCCGCTGTCAATGCCCATGTTCTCGGTTTTGCTGGTAGTCCGTTTACGTTGGGTTGCGGGGCCGATTGGGGGTTTTGACCATTAGTCAGTGTCTTGAATTGCTGCTCCAATTGTTCTAAACGTGCCGTAGATTCCTTAGATGCTTGAAGTTGGGATTCTAGTGCGTTAAGTCGTAAGGTCGTTTCTTGCATTGTGATGATCAAAGCCGACATTATTTGGACTAAGTTTGCTGGTACAACGACATCTCTGTTTTCTAGCTTATTGTTGGCCATCAGGTGTTTCCACAGTTTGTTCATCGACAGATTTTCAGGTCTTTGAATCGGATTTGTGGTTGTTGGAGCCGAGTCCATGTCCAAGTTGTTTCCTGTGGCCATCACGTTCGTTTGCGCGTTAGTCGCGTCCGGTCGCGTCCCTTGCGGGTTATAATGGTTATTTCGGGTTAGAGATGGGGATATAGGTGGCATAGGAGGAGTTCTGAGAGCGAATAAGGGGGTTTTAGTTGTTGAAAGATGATGAAGATGGTGGTAAGAAGGGTGGTTGACGAAAAATAGAACACGAATCCGCAGTCACTGCGGAAAAGTTAACTATAGTGGTAAGAAGTCAGAATTTCCCCAACCTTCAAGATGTTTTGCAAAAACCACATGAACTTAATATTATACACACTAGGGGCTGTTAAACTAGGAAAAGTCGAAAGATTCCAGATAAAAATCTGGAACTCTGTAATTAAATTTAATTAAATACAACTGATACAGTTTCAATTATAAATACAAAGTTGAAACTTTGTATTTCGAGACTTTGAGAACGCGAGGTGATTTCATATATAAGCAGACCACCAGTTGTGCAGTCGAAGAGCCCGCCATTGCATGAGCTAATGTTGATAGGCTGGACCGACGGGGGAATGTAATCTTTGGATCGTTATCATCAAGAGCATCCAGGGCGGTGTGAAGTTCTGATAGAACGGCTTGGCGACAAGTGATTCGAGTCATAAGAATTGAGGAAAGGAGGTAGTTGCTTTTTGCTTCCTCAAGGATTTGTTAAGGCCAAGGAAGGCACCTCCCAAATACAAAGTTTCAACTTTGTATTTATAGTTGAAACTGTATGAGCTGTATCTTATTAGATCTAATTACAGAGTTCCAGATTTTTATCTGGAATCTTTCGACTTTTCCTAGTTTGACAGCCCCTACTCACTACAAATATGGTCCAAAACTTATGTTGTAATTCTTTCCACAAAAAAAAACTTGTCTTCATATCGTAAGAACATGCCCAGTTTTTATGTAATCAAAACATTCCCAGTTATCTAAGGCCCCGTTTGGTATAGCGTACACTGTTTATAAATGCGTTACAGAATAATCAATTATACAATTGTGTAATAGATTATTCCCAATAATTTGAAAGCTGGTCGAGGGCAGCTTTCAAAAAATCGAATTATTGGCCTGATTAATGTATTATTTAATGTGAAAAACATTTTAAAAAGAGGGGCAAACTGTATACCAAACGGGAAATTTTGAAAATGCGAAAAATAGATTATTTTTAAAAAATAATCTATTTTGCCCCGCTTTTGTAAGCCATACCAAACGGGGCCTAAGTGAACCAAATTTCAATGATCTTGAATAACCAGGATCGGTGAGTAAAAAAATAGTAAAACTTCTCAACATTTAGGGTACTCAAAGTAACTATGTATGCGTACATATGTAGCAAAACATAGATTGAGCACACATCCAAAACTTCAATTTCCGACCCAAAATGACATTTTCTAATTCAAAATGTCATGTTTTGACGGGCAAAATGTCATTTTCAATCTATGTTTGATCTATGTATGTGTGCATATGTACGCGTACATACTTACTTTGAGTACCGCAATTCTATTTGATATTTGAAAAAAACTAGTTGACATATTTGAAGCCAAGAGATCTTTTACTCAACTCCCCACCAGATGACATTGGGCCATTGAAATTAAATTGAGCGTTCAAAATCATCTATAGTCAAGATGAATTCACTAATTTGTTATTGGGAAATCTAATGATAAGTTGAGAGGTGATCAAGATTGATTACTGTAAAATGCTGGATGATCCCTTTGTTGAAGTTTCTGCATCTTCTTGATTTTAATGATCATACAGCTTGTATCTTTTGTTGATTTGCTCTAAGTCAATTAAACAGCATAGGTACATATTTTTAATATAGTATACAAAATGAATAGATAGTCTATGATTTCAAAGATATTTCAACAGATCTCTCTTGAGAAAGAAAAGCATTAAAACCATTGTGAAGGCCTTGAGGATCAGTACCGTTTCTTAAGAGTTTCAAGATTTAAGTAAAAGATTCTTCAGGTTGATTGAGTTTGATCCTTATCGACTCTTAATCGAGTCCATTGATCCTCTTCAATTTCCTTCACTTCATTCTCATTCACCAGTTTTCTCAAATGTAATCGTAACCCTCTAAGAGCAGCAGGAATGACTCTTTCGGCTAATTTGCCTTTATAAATTAACTTCATCAGTCTAAAGAGTTCCACATCTAAGTAAGTATTTCTCTCAAGCTTTTGGTTGATCTTGTTTTAAAGAATTTTGACTTACTCTTCTGTATTTGATGAATCTGGTTCGTAGGGTAGCAATCCTAAAATTTCTTTTTCACGTTCGATTCGGTGTTTGATATATTGATTGATTTTGTTTAATCCATCTTCGATCACATCACCATGACCTGGATAAAGTCTTAGATTTGAACCAATTGAAGACAGATCAAATGGTTTAAGTGGATGTTCGGTTTGAATTAGATTTTTAAGCTTTTCTAGTGATTTGAGATATTCGGTTAGATTGTCAAAAACACTCGTACTTCCTCCAAGGATCGTATCTCCTACGAAGATTGAATTTAATTCATGGATTGGTGCTTCAGTTGGATTGGATTGGTTTGAGTAAAGTGCACATGAGATTGAGTCATTGGTATGACCAGGTGTGTGAATGATTTTTAGATTTGAATGATTTGAAATTTCAAACGTTTGACCATCTTTGAGCCAATTCATGTATTGATATTGAGGTTTACCATTTGAATCTTTTATGGGTAATCTTTCAAAATATTCATCTTGCTCATCAAGCGTTTTTGAATAAGTTTGAATTAAGTTTGTATCAATTTCTTCTTGTTCTGTATCTTTTGAAGACTCTTGAATCAGATTTGATGATAGTTTATATTTCCATATTTTTGGTTTCTTTAAATCATCTGGTGATGATTTGAATTGGGTTTTGTTAATGGACCGAATTGATTCAAGTACAGAGCTGATACCATTTACATGATCAGAATGATAATGTGTTAAGATTATATCTGATACTGGTGGATTAACTTTTAAAACTGATTCTAAGAATGGAATGTAGGGTAAAAGACCTTGACCGGTATCGATTAAAAAACTTGACCTTGAACCTGAAATTAAATAAGTGTTGGTACCTAAAGGTAAAATGTAATTCTATCTTCAGATCGGTTTTGAATGATGATGTTTACTTAACTAACCTTGAAGTGTATAAGGTCCTGGGTTCTGAGCCAAGATCCTGGTGACCGTATGATTAAACTGTTAGATATCAAATTGAATGAGTTGATTGAGGTTTGATGGATGGATGGATGGATGGATGGATGGATGATGAGATACCTTTGTGATATTTTGTAAGATTGGCAGATTTGAAGATTGGTTCATCTTGTGGTGTTTGTTTGAATCCAATCGAAACTCTGATGTCATCGATCTACACAATCACTCATTCAGATATCACTCAGATATCACTCGGATATCACCAGCTTTCAAGTGACATCTGAGTTTGTTGATTTCAATCAGTTGACTCTTTCGATGTAGTTAAGTTTGACTACTACTACTCAACAACAACAACAACCACCACTTCTACTCAAATCATCCTCAACTTTCATCCTTCAAGATGTCATCCTTACTGCGATCAGAGGCAATGTCTCTGGTCCAGATTTACATTCCAAACGATGTAGCTCATCCAACTGTTGCTGAATTAGGTGAATTAGGTAGAGTTCAATTCAAAGATGTCAGTCTCACTTCTCTCTCTCTCTCTTTCTCTTTTAATAATCAAACGTTTACAACCCAAGTTAATAATACATGTTTGCTTAACAATTTAGCTCAACACAGATCTCAATCCATTTCAAAGAGCCTACGTGGCTGAGATTCGTAGATTAGATGAAATGACTCGACGATTGAATTTATTCAATTCACTCTTAGATTCAGAAAACATTCAAGCAAGATCTTTAAATGTTTCTTCATCTACTCATCTCTTAGCTCCTACAGCTGGATCGAATTATGCTGCTGTACTCGATTCACTTGATTCAGAACTTAAAGATCATGAAAGTAGATTACAGACTATGAATTCGTCTTATGATCATCTTCGAACTCGACTTGGTGAACTTGAAGAAGCTAGACACGTATTAAGAGAGACGGCTATCTTTTTTGAACGTGCTAATCATCATCCAACCGAAAGAAGGGAATCTGATGTCGATCTGGATGATGATCGAGCTGGTTTACTAGATCATGCGGCTGAAGAAGGTCGAGGCGGTAGATTAGATGAAGCTTCTGGAAGTACTGCTTTTGAACTTGAATTCGTAGCCGGTACTATCGATCGAACTCGTATGCCTACTTTTGAGCGTATACTTTGGAGAGTTTTACGTGGTAACCTGTATCTCAACTGGGTTCGTCACAGTTCACTTCAGTATGTCTTGACCCACAATCGGATGTACTTATCGAAATCAATTTCTTTTCTTTCCTTTTTCCAGGCTGAGATCGAGGAACCGCTCACGTCGTCTGTGGCCGCTTTATCTCCGTCAGCCTCTCAGGCTGATCAAGAAAAAGCCAGCGCCGTACGCAAAGTGGTTTTCATCATATTTGCTCGTAAATACCGATCCACCCTCAACTCACCATATGCTCTCAATAATTCATTAATTTACTGATGAATACCTGTCTACTTTGTTTCTCTCGAACTCAGATGGTGACGAGTTGCTGAGCAAGATACGCAAGATCGCTGACTCTATGGGTGCCAACGTCATTCCAGTGGAGGCCAACGCCACCGCACGAGCAGAATCGCTGAGAGAAGTCACATCTAGGATCGAAGATATCAGCTCGGTGTTATATAACACCAATCAAACTCGTCGACAAGCACTCTCCAACATCGCCGAATCTATTGCGGGATGGTGGGCAGTGGTTCGAAAAGAGAAACGGATCTATGCCACTCTGAATTTGTTTCAATATGATGAAGGAAGACGGACTTTGATCTCTGAAGGATGGATACCGACTAGAGATATCACAGCCGTTCAACAAGCCCTCAATCGTGCTACTGAGAATGCTGGCACTACCGTTCCTGCTATTTTACATGAACTGAGAACATCGTCCAAACCTCCTACATTTCATCGTACCAACAAATTCACCGAAGGGTTCCAAGCCATTGTAGATGCCTATGGAATTGCTTCTTATCAAGAAATCAATCCTGCCCTCTTTACCATTATCACCTTTCCATTCTTGTTTGCTGTCATGTTTGGAGATATTGGACATGGTTTGATCATGTTCTTTGCAGCTTTGGCGATGGTGATGAATGAGAAGAAATTGGCAAAAGTGAAAGATGAGATCTTCTCAATGTTTTACTTTGGACGTTACATAATCTTGTTGATGGGTGCCTTTGCTGTCTTTACGGGCTTTGTAAGTCAACCCTTCTGCCTTCATGACGCGTCAAAGCTTATTGATTGATTTCGAATTCTCGCTTTATCAGATCTATAACGATATCTTTTCCCTCTCATTAACGCTGGCTCCTTCAGCATGGAAATGGCCGGAACACATCCCTAATGGTACAGTCACCGCTGAGCCTACCGCTTACCGTTATCCATTTGGGATCGATCCGAATTGGCATGGAGCGGAGAACAATTTGATATTCACCAATTCATTGAAAATGAAGATGTCTATCATTCTTGGTGTGATCCACGTCAGTGAATCTCAACGTTTGAAGTGATCCAATGATGCAATACTTTGACACTTACTTTTACTCAACTTGTTTGAACATGAAGATGTCCTTTGCAATCTGTTTACAAGTGCCCAATCATCTGTTCTTTGGACGCAAAAGTAGCATCTGGGCTGAATTTTTACCACAGATCTTGTTCATGGAGTCTATCTTTGGTTATGTAGGTTCTTATTCTTAATCGCAAAGATCACTCTCCAGCATCCACTGATCGTAACCCGGTCCGCCTATTATTGGAATATTCTTCTCGTCTTAGCTTGTCTTGACCATTCTTTATAAATGGTCTATCGATTGGTCTCAACCTGGTATGGGGAATCCACCCAAGTACGTAAACAACAAATTATTGTCGTTCATCCTGCTTATGTATATCATCAGACACACCTTGCTGAAGAAGTTTTCTGCGTCTTTTATGTATCATCCAGTCTGTTGAACATGCTTATCTACATGTTTTTATCACCAGGAACCGTTGATCCTGACGAACAGCTCTACACAGGACAAGCTTTTATTCAAGTCTTCTTACTCTTACTCGCCTTGATCTGTATCCCATGGATGTTATGTGTGAAGCCTTATTTAGAATATAAAGAACATGAGAAGATTGTTTCACAAGGGTATGGGATCGTAGGTGGACATGGTGATGGAGCTGGTGGTCGTTCAAGTTTTGATGCTGAAGAAGAAGAAGCAGGTCATGTGACCGCTCACGGTCCAGATGATGAACATGTGAGTCAAACTTTCTCTCTTTTTTTCGAGATTGAGGTGCCTTTTTTTGATCAGTGGTGAATTTTGATTTTGTTTGAACGATCTTTAGGGATTTGATATGGGAGATATCATCATCCATCAATCTATTCATACAATTGAATTTGCTTTAGGTTGTATCTCGAATACAGCTTCGTATCTACGACTTTGGGCACTTTCATTGGCTCATGCACAACTTAGTGAAGTTTTATGGTCAATGACGATGAAATTAGCATTCGGAGTTGAAGGATTGACTGGGATTGCCTTTACGGTGGTGCTGTTTGCTATGTGGATCACTTTGACGGGTAAGTCAATCAAAGAATGGTCTTCTTGACGATCAAAGAACGGAATCTAAATTGAAGATCCTTTTTTGGGAATTCTTAGTTGCAATCTTGATCGTTATGGAAGGATTGTCTGCATTCTTACATGCGTTAAGATTACATTGGGTTGAAAGTAATGGAAAACATTATGAAGGGGCCGGCTATCAATTCGAACCTCTCTCGTGAGTGTTGTTTTTCCCCTCCTTTCTGGGTATGATGAACATATTGACTTATGATATATATATATATCTATGCTTGGGTTTGATGATGATTTAGATTTGTGGGAATTGATGAGGGATATGATTGAAGATTGACGGATTCGGTTCAATGAATCTCATTGTCGTTTGATTTTTATCTTTTGATATTTTTGCATATATGTATTGAGTTTTTTTTGAATCAGAATCAGCACTATTTTCTACTTACTCAGCTTTAGTGATTGATAACCATCAAGATCTCGATGAATCCACGATTGATTGATTTGAAACTTGATTGAAGAATGATGCAGTGATCAGATCCGTAAGGTGCTTCAATTGCAAGTTGTGTTTTTGACAACAGGTCTGGCAGTGATTTTCTCAATGCTTCTAACCTTGAGCCTTGTCAAGCCATCAGCATTCAAGCTTGCATAAGCCCTTGTTGCCACAAGAAGGTGAATTTGACCCTCAACCTATCTGACCCAAGTGCAGAAAATTCACTTTTGCTATGAGATGACCAGATTAGTTCTTGCGTAAGAAACACATGTTCCTTACCTTCCTGAAATCAAAGTCTTCTCGACTCAAAGAATTGGAAATCTCAACTTGAGAGATGGAATGACTCTTTGGAGACTGTACTCAAGTCTTGATTTTGACTCAGAGGTGTGAGTGAGATGAAGTTTTAAATAAAGAAAGACTTTGATTGACAATGAGATGTATAATCATCAAATGAAGTTGGAAATTTTGAAAAAAAAAATCCATTGAAAGATTTGAAAAAAAAGAAAGTTGATCACCCAGTGTCTGTATTTGATAAAAAAAAATTAAAGAATTCACTTGGAACAAAAAGATGTGAAGGAGACCAACATGGTGATGAAAATATAATAGGGTAAGGGGAAGAAAAAAAGTATCAAATGATGATCTTAAGTGTCAAGTTAATTATTTAAAGTGATCAGGTCGGGAACTGGTTTTAGGATATCGTTTGATAGGTCATGGTGAAATCAAGTAAAACAAAAAGAACTTGACCACTTCATACTTCAATGATCAAAAGTGTTGATGAGATCAAAACAAACACAAGGGTGGTAAAAGAGAAAGAATCGAATCGAGTCAAAGCACCCGAGGTTGAAGTTGCTGTGAGGAAGAAAAGTATCAAAGACAGATTCAGTTCAACACTCAAAGCACCTTTCAAAAAGTTAACACGTTCAAATCACTGACCATCTGTTGCACCTGCTGCACCAGCGGCCTCCGCTGGAGGACTCGCAGCTCCTCCTTCAGCAGGTGGACTTGCAGCTCCTCCTTCGGCAGGTGGACTTGCAGCTCCTCCTTCGGCAGGCGGACTTGCAGCTCCTCCTTCGGCAGGCGGACTTGCAGCTCCTCCTTCGGCAGGTGGACTTGCAGCTCCTCCTTCGGCAGGCGGACTTGCAGCTCCTCCTTCAGCAGGTGGACTTGCAGCTCCTCCTTCAGCAGGTGGACTTGCAGCTCCTCCTTCGGCAGGCGGACTCGCAGCGCCTCCTTCAGCAGGCGGACTCGGAGCTCCTCCTTCGGCAGGTGGACTTGCAGCTCCTCCTTCGGCAGGCGGACTCGCAGCTCCTCCCTCAGCCGGTGGACTCGCACCTTCAGCAGGTGGAGCGCCGGCTTTCCCGCCCTCCGCACTTGCGGAAGCACTGGCAGACGCACTGGCAGAAGCACTCGCAGACGCACCCGCCTCACTACCGCCAGGAGGCTTCATTCCAGATTCCATAGCTCCCATCTTACCTTGAAGTTCGGCAGACTTTAAAAATGCTTCAAAGGTCTTATCACCCGTTTCAGCTGCATTGATGGCTCCGACCATTCCCTAAAACCGAAAAGAGGAAAAAAGAACCCAAACCCAAACCCAAACCAATCACAAAGTCTTTTCGAAAAAAAACAAGAGAAAAAAGGAGTATGAATCTTGATTCGACTTACTGAACCACAATGTGTGATTTGTTCACAGTAAAACCAAAGTGGAGTTGACACATCAACCCTCAGAGTCCAACTTGGCATCTCACCCATCGGAGTGTTGGCTCTAATAAATCAATCAAGAATAGAAAAAAATGTTAAGTTTGAGTTTTTGGAGCGGGAATCTTGAAGGATCATCAAACTGACGAAACCGGTACAAAACCTGAACGAAATCCAGACTGGTTCGAAGTGGTGTTGACAAGGTGAGTGCAAGGTTTGGCAAAGGCAGATTGGGTGACGGTGTGATTTTTAATCTACATATTGAGGATAAAAAAAAGGAGATTCATTAGAAGATATGGTCCACTAGACTTAACTCATGAAAAGAATGGATTCACAAACCTGAAACATGAACGTGACCGTATCATTGATGGCTGCTTTAATGTTATTTGGTGTATAAACGATCCCTTTCTCGCCTCCAACGATGATCTGATGATTGACAGGTTTACCGCTACCGCTGGGTGCCATTGCTGGACTGGCTGATGACATACCCCCACCACTTGCCATACTTGAAGCACTGGCCATAGCAGAAGCACTGGCCTGACTAGAACCACCATTGGACATTGCATTACTAGAAGCACCAGCCATAGCGGAAGCGTCTGCGGTAGCGGGAAAACGAGGCAAGATTGCACTAGAAGCTCTATGGATGAAAGGGAAAAGGCATCCGAAAGTGATCAAAGGACTGAGACCGATCATTTTAAAGGATTTTTTAAGGTCAAAACTAAGATTGATTGAATTCGATTCAAAGGAATAGTTAGGAAAAAGAGGATGAATCGATCGAGGAGAATGTAAAGAGTTGATAACTAAAGGTTTGGTGAAAAAAGGCTTATAAGGCTCGGCCTATTGTGTTTGTTGGATTGAAGAAGAGATGAATATGTTCGAATGAATTAAAGAACGTTCGGGTGGGTGAAGCTGAGGATACAGGGGGTGTTGATGAAAGGATGAAAGATGGAAAGACTGAGTAAAAGTAGTATTGAAGAGAATCGAATTGACTATATATTGTGATTTGATTTGAAGCTGATGAGAAGAGCCATATCACTCTGTCACCCAATCCTATCTCTCTTCATCCTACGACCTCTGTGATCAATTGATTGCAACAATTTGAACAGCACAGGTTCCTGAATTTATAAAGGCCGTCAATGGATTTCGATGTTGCATAAGGAATGGACAGAGCTATTGGAGCGAAAACTTTTGGGTATCACCTCAGCATTGATTGAGATAGGCTTGGCAAGCTTAATGATTGATGAGCTTGAGTAAATCATGCGAACCCAAGCTGGTAGGGTTCCCTAACCTACGAAGCTCAATCAGGCAATGTGGGCAAGGTCAATCATTTTGTAACGAGATTGCAGCAATACTTCAATGTAATCATAGACCAAGGTAGGCTCAACTCGAACCACCTAATCTGAGAGGCACATCAACTCAACAGTGATGAGCGATCATTGAGGTAATTGTAGAATGATATTCTGTGCATTAAACTTGTTGAGAATGCTCGAGAAAGGATTCATGAACTTTGGATTCTATCTTTTGTCAAGCTCTGCAAGAAATCAAATTACCCTTTTCTTCAAAGTCAAGATGTATGCGTGTCTGTACTTCTCAAGTGTTCAGTTTGTGAAACTGTAAAGAGTTCACTACACCTGTCTAAAGCCATACCATGGCTCTTTAACTCAAACTTGACTTCTTTCTCAAGCTTTCGATCTTCAATTCATTCACTTCAAATCTCATTCACTTCAAATCTCATCAAGAAGGATGCCTCCAAAACGTAAAAGAACTTTTCATATTCGATCTCCTTCATTAAGATCTCTGACAAATTGGTTTTTATTTTGAACTAATCCATTTCTTTGCTCTTCAACAGATGATTTAAACAGTCAGTCCAGTCCTCTCTTCATACTCCTTTCTTCCTAATCTCGAGAGATGAGTAAACTAAATCAAATCATTCAATCTGAATCTACTCATCAACTCAAACAGAGGCCGGACAAGAAGATTCAGATTTTCCAATACTTTGTGAGACCTGTTTAGGAGCGAATCCGTATGTGAGAATGTCAAAACAATCATTAGGCAAGGAATGTAAGATTTGTACTAGACCGTTTACGATCTTTAGATGGTTACCCGGAGCCGGGATGAGGTATAAGAAAACTGAGATTTGTCAGACCTGTGCAAAGTTAAAGAATGTCTGTCAAACCTGTTTACTTGACCTACAGTATGGTTTACCTACTCAAGTTAGAGATACTGCACTCGGTTTGAATTCTAAAGCTCCTACTAGTAATATCAATCGAGAATATTTTGCTCAGAACGTCAGTACGGTTTTTTTTGATTTGTTCTGATCTTTGATGTGGGTTTGCTCACTTGATCTTCTTCAATGACTGACGTGTCAATTGATCATATGGGGAAATTCTAGATGGAGAATAAGTTGGAAGGTACTTCTGAATTGATTAATTATGATCGTCAAGATGCAGGTGGAAAGGATGTTTTGAAGAAATTGGCTCGAACGGATCCTTACTATGTCAATCTCTTTCTTCCTTTTCTTTTGAATTCATCTCATCCTCACTCATGATCTTCTATCTACATCGGTTTACGTTTCTCTAGAAACGAAACAGACCTCATATCTGTTCATTTTATGCTAAAGGAGAATGTGCACGTGGAGATGGTTGTCCTTATCGTCATGAATTACCAGTGGAGAATGAATTAAGTAAACAGAATATCCAAGACAGATGTAAGATGAAGTGTTTTTTTTGTGTTTTTTGGGTGCCTTCTTTGATCATTTGTCTTGAACTCGAAACCCGATTTTGACTTTTTTCTTCTTCTTTAGATCATGGACGAAATGATCCAGTAGCACGAAAGATTTTATCCACTTATGCAAACTCAACCGGTTTAACTCCACCTGAAGACGAATCGATCATTTCACTCTTCTTATCTTCTTTACCAGCCGAAGCGAGTAATGAATCGATCATTCGACACTTTTTCACTTCCATTGGAATCGAAACTCATCAAATCAAATCCGTTGTGGTCGTCCCGACTTCAAGATGTGCATTTATTAATTTTATTAATAGAAGAGTAGCAGAAGATGCAGCGAGTAGATGTAGTGTTCGAGTTCAAATCTCTGGAAAAGAAGTGATGGTACGTTGGGGTAGATCAAAACCTAAGAAGAAGAATGGAGATCAACCATCAGATGTGAATCAAGAAGAGGTGGAGGGGACGATTGGAGAAAGAGAGATTGCAAGTAGTATGTAATCTTTTAGGGTTCAGTTTGGATCACTTTTTTTTTGGAAATCAGATAGATTTGATGAGTTTTAAATTCTTGATGATCAGGAGTATGTTTGAGGTTTGAATTGAAGTGAGAGAATTGGTTTAAAAGTGAAATTTCAAACAGAATGAAATGTTTATATCCTTTTTGAAAAGAAAATGGATTTAACCTGATTCACAAAAGATCGTTTCCTCAACTGAAAAGATTGGTGATAGAGCTTGAGCACAAAGCATTTGGTTTATTTTGAACACTTGCATCGTTAGAACTTCAACATCTATCTTTCTTGCATTGATCATAGGAAAGTATTTGAAGGTAGTCTCAGTGTGAGAGGTACTTTTGTCCGATCGTATTGCGTTGTGATCAGTGATTGACTAAAAGGCTCAATTTGAATTTACTATTCAGACAGTCAAATGATGGATCAGGCAATCATCTCATTGTAGGAATTTGTTTTCACAATAGTCTGTTTAATTACACTAATGCAAATCGATAAGGCGCGTTATGTACTTCCTACACATTTGAGAAAAAAGAGACCGATAAAGAGCAGAAAGGATATTTTTTTAGTCATCGATGCTTGATTAACTCAATTTGCGTAAACCAAAATGAACGATTACAAACCAAAAAAAGGGAAAAAAAAAGAGAAATGGAAGAGAATAAGATGGAAAGAGACTATAGAGAAGGAAAGGACCAGCTTGAGAAAAATAGGATGGGAATTTTTTTTATCATACTACATGTAGGTGATCGTACACAATTTCTCTTCAAGTGATACAAAATCATCTTCGACACATAACACATTGATGATCTTTCTGTTTAATTTTAAACCACCACATAGGCCACCATAGCCAAGAATGAAGCAAGGGTGAAAACCTGAGGGACGACTTGAGCCACTCCACTGTTCTTGGCTGATGTGGCAGCACTTCCGATTCTAACGGTTGAGGGTAAGTTACCATCCACAAAGGAAGCTCCACACTGAGATGATAATGAACCAGAGGCAGAAGTAGCGGTGGTAGAGGTTCCATTGACCTTGATGTTACCAGCTTCGATGAAGACAGCTTTACCACAATCGGTACAATAGGCTCCCTGTAAGGATACAAAGATGGGTAAGTGAAAAGGAAGAGTGTAGGTACAAAGACCTGGTAGAAGGTTGACTCACACTTGGAACTTTGGCGACCATCGATTGAAGACCACTCGAACCTTGAGTGAGTAATCCTTGAACCTCACTAACAGAGATGTTATTGCCTGAAGCGGTTTGAACGTCAGTGAGAATTCCGGGTACACAGTAAGTGCCGTTGGAAACGTATTGAGTGCAGAGTAAGTTTCTAAGATTGATGAAAAACATCAGTCAAGGTATGAAGAAGTTGATTCGGATCAAGATTTTGAATGACTCACCGGATAGACTTGTAGTTTCCAACAATGGTGGTCAAAGAGACAGCAGAAGCAGTTCCCTTGGCTGCATCATCGCCGCATCCAGTGCTGATGCTAGATTGAGCAGTCGAAAGAGTAGAGTCCGAACAAGGAGATGAGGTACAGATTCCAGAGATCCAAGTCTGTTGAGAAATGAGAGAGGTAAGTTAAGGGATCGAGTGAGTTTTGAAGGATGTTGATGAGAAGGATTAAGCTTACATTCAAGGCAGGGATAACTGATCCTTTGGCACCAATCACAGAGACTAAACCAATGATATTGGCACAAGAACCGAATTCACTCGAGAGTAAGGAACCAGCAGCAGATTGACAAGATGAAGATAAACCAGCAACAAGACTAGCTACACCACCACCAGCCGAACTTGAACCAGAAGTCGAGCTTGAGCCAGAGGTAGCAGTAGAGCTTTGAGCCGCTACTTGGTAGACTGAAGCAACGGTGAGGATGAAGGTGGATGCGACTGAATGCATGTTGAGATGATGGATGTGATTTGAAGATGAATACAATCTGTCAAGATGATAAGATGAGAATGGAATTAAGTATTGATTGGGGGAATGAGTTAGTTAATTGTGGTGTTTGAGTGGATGAGAGCAGATGGATTGGAGCGGTTGAAGGGGTGGTTTCTTATAAGTAATCTAAACTTATAATCAAAAGGCTGTGTGGTGGTTGACTGGGAATCTGAACGAAGTGGATGAGACAAAGTTTTTAAAGTCAAAGACCGAGAGATGAGGTAACGAGGCAGTGCTTTGCTTGGTTGACAAAGAGGACAAAGTGAATCAAATCAAATTAAAAAAAAACACCTTCATCTCTCCTTCTCACTCTCTCGGTAACTATCCTGCCAGGAGGATTCAGACTGAACCGAGCCAAAAGGAAATCGTTCTGAGAAAATTGTCATATCTTGACAGCCTCCATTCATTCATGTTTAAGAGTTATATATTCAAAAACTGCTTTGCTTTAAGCAGTGATCGCCTTCATTGATCGTTTTTCATTGACTAGATCAAGTTCACAACACGCTCAGACTGAACCAGATGAGCCCTTAAGGAGATGACGGGTGAAAAGAGAAGTGGTCAAATGGATTGAAACGCAAGGCGTCAAAGAAACAACTCTAGAAATCCTATACAGTTCATCTGCCCACAGAGTCATCAAGTCATCCAGCCCTGGGTGTGTATAGCATAAAGAATGGCTTCAGATAGAGAAGGCTGAAGAAGTGATCAGAATCAGCCTGAAAGGTGGCAAAGATTCATCATATGCGTCAAGTACGAAAGTCCTTGAGTATATGTGTACAGCTGAGTGTCAGCTTTTAAATCAACCAAGGTGATTTTGATTGAGTGAAGGGAGAGAGATGAGAAAGATTCGAACCACCAAGACTGGTTCGCATGAATTGATTGTACACAATATTAAAGCAAAGAGAGACGATCTGTGGTGGAATCAAAGGAAAGGAGAGAGATTCTCACCTGAATCTGATGAGGATTGAGTGAAAATCTAAACTGAGAAAGCTTTGAAGAGTTGTAAGTGAAGGATGAGGTTGTTCTATAAGATTGTTCAACATGAGTTTAATAAGAATCATCACATTGAGCACACAAGCTCATCCATCAGAAGATCACTCACTTGAACCTTTGACTACTGGGTGATGATTGGGTAAAGTAGAGTGAAATTGAAAGTGAGACTGATGGAATTGAAAGGATGAGTGAGTATTTGATAGTAAAGGTGTTGGATTGAAAACAAATTTCTTTAAAGTCTGATCATCTAAACTGCTTTTCAAGACTTGCGCTTGAAACCAATCTATGATTTGTAATCCTCACTCAACTGCCAAGAGAGGAAACTGGCAATTTCAAATGCAATTTTGTAAAAGATTGGTCAAGATTTGGATGATGAATGATGATGATGATGATGATGAACTTTGAATTGGAATTGATCAAAGGAAACTGTTTTGCTTGCCAAGCTCAAACAAATTTGAATTTCTCAAATCCAAAAAAAAATTAATCATCATCCTCATCACCTTCCTCTTTGCTACTGCTATTCTCCGCTCAAATCTACTATATATTCACTCTGTCAAGATATCTGGTTGTCTTTTGTTGATTCAAGATCGGATTTAAGATCTTCTTTTGTTTACTCAAACTTCAATGCTGTGCTTTTCAGTCTCTAATATCACTCTTACTCTTCCAAAGTCAAAATTCAACAAGCGCTGTTCAAAAAAGCTGTGGTTTCAAATCTGTCACGTACATTGACCCTCACACTCGGAGCTGTACTCTAGACATCATTCGGGGATCAATAAACCTCATATACCCTGCTTGTCTTGCCAAGTACAATGTAGATGAAGCTTGAGGGATTTTGATGAGAATCTGTGTGATGACTCATAACACACGCTCAGCTACATACATACTGTTGGGTTGAGAAAAAAAAGATGATGCAGCCCGAAATCAAATCCTGAATTTCTAGGTTTTAGGATGCCTGGAAGTCGACAGATTTCCTAAAGTTATTTGAACTTGAAAGGAATAAATCCTTGACCAGATCATAGAAACTGTGATACGTACATAATTCACCTGATAATCCCGCAAAGCTATATTTGTGGGTTGAGCTGAAATTTTGTGATGAATGAATAATTGGTCAGAGCCCCATATATGATCAGTGGGGTTAGAGATTTTTTGCCTTTGAAGCATCTCATCTGTCAAGAGTCAAAGTGATAATCCAGTTGATCACCCAACACAACGTGTTATCAAAGTTAGACATGAAGACAATGAGTGAACAAAATAGTCATATCCACAGAGAGTTCAAGAAGGAGCTTTGAGAGTTGAAATCGATCCCATTTCACTGGAAGATCAGTTTGAAGACAATCAGTGGTGAGAATTGGGAAGCGAAGAAGTACTATGATCACACTGAGCGCCAGCGTATTCAATTGAACTCTGGCTACGATCATTTTCCTACTTCATTTCCTCAGCATTGGTCTTGCAGACTCTTCGGTTGAAGTGAAGAAGTTGAAGAAAGAGTAGGAAGAGGGCAGTAGTTAAGCTGACATAAGGTGAAAGTGTATGTGTAATGAGACCTTAGGCTTGTAAATGAATCATGAGTTTCATCAATTTAAATTTTTAGTTGGCAGTGCTCTTCAGATTCAAGAACAAACCATCTAACCACCATGGAACTCAGTGTGCCTCTACCATCATCACCCACACTTCTATCTTCAAATGATCAAGATACTCACATTGAAATCAAATCTAACTTACCTTCACCCGATCCTTCAAAACCTTCAGTCAGCCCATCTTCACCACCAGCAACTATTCTTCAAGCTGAACCAATTCAAGAAAATTCAAATCAAATCTCTGGAAATCCCTTGGACGATATCATTTCAGCTTTACTTCCAGCTTTTTCTAATGAAGAGAACTTTGATCAACTTTTTAACACTTTATCTAGTTTTGTTAGTGATCCTCAAACAAATACGCCTAATGTGGCTAAACTTTTGGCATTGTCAAGTGGTATGTGTGATGATCATCAACTTGAATCTTGTACTTCTTCGCGTCTTACTTCATTCAGATTTTAATTTTCTGTAAATCAAATAGTACGAAAACAAAGAAAATCTTCCGAATCCCATCTACCCAATCAACCTGGACCTTCAATTCCATCGGAACGTGCAATAAATGATGCTAAAGTCGAAACAGAAGCCCTTCATGCAAAAGAGATTGAAAAATTGAAATCTGAAGTGAATCAACTTCAATCTAAAGTCAAAGTAGAAGAAGAGAAACGGTCAAAATCGATTAGTCTTCTAAGAGCAGTTAGACAAAAATTAGTACAAACTGAGAAAGATAAAACGATACTTGAAACCAACTTTAATGAATTTCAAAGTGGTTCTGATCAAAAATTAAATGAATTAAAAAATGAAAAGCTTCGATTGGAAGAAGAACTTTCAAAGAGTCGGATTGGACAAGAGCAACAATTATCTAAGATGCGTCATTCATTCGATCGTGAAATTCAATCGATTCGTACTCAATTTGAACGAGAGACGAGTACCAAGAAATCTCAGTACGAACTCGATGCTATTACTGTGAAGGCAGCTCATGAACGGGAAACTGCTGCACGGAATACGAAGATCTCTCAACTCGAAAGTCGTTTACGTGAGATGAGTACAGAGAGGGATAATCTCTTTGAACGGATTCAGTCTCAACAGGCTGAAATCGAGACGGCTACCACTCGTTATGATGAGATTCAAGGAAAAGCTGGGGAACTACAACATCAACTCAGTGATGCGCATGATCGACTGACCACTCTACTCGAGGAAGTTGAAAATCTTCGACAAATTTCCTCTACACAAGGTAAAGGTGAAGATGGACATCGAAGACTTCTTAGTGAATTACAATCTCAACATCTTAGTCAAACTACTACCCTCAACGCACGAATCTCACAGTTGGAGAAAGAACGTACCGATCTAGAACATGAGCTTGGTGAGACTCTTAAACAGAGACTGAAGGATATCGAGTTGATGCGATCAGAGGCACATATCAAGAGTCTTGAATATGCTGACAGTTTGCAAAATATGGCTGAAAGAAATGAACAAATTCTCAAAAGTGCTGCTCAGATTAAAACTTTACAGGATCAGATATCCGCGGCTGAAAGATCCAAAGCAAATCAAAACGACTCGATAATTCAACTGACAAAAGAATTGGTTGGTCGTCTCATTTTGTGATTTATTTTAATACCGGCTGACATTTTATAACCTGAGTGTAGCAAAAAATCAAGTTAGAATCCTCAACGCAAGCCTCTCAAATCGAAAGTTTGGAAAAGGCATTAAAAGAAAGTCAAGAGCGAGAAAGTTCGATTCGATCACAAGCTCAAAGTTTGAAGGATGAATTAAGAAAAGTTCAATCTGGTGTACTTTCCAATGAGAATCTAAGGTCTAAAGGTGTTGGCTATTTTGCCAATTTCTCTAATACCGATTCAACCTCCAGCCCACTTTCCAATCCATCCAAAGAATCCACTTCCAATAGGTCTTCTCAAAGTCCACTGAGAGGATCACATGACTCAACTCAACCAGATCTGCCTTCTGCTACCCATGATGAAGCTGAGCTCAATTTTGAATACCTACGTAACACTCTACTTCAATTCTTAGAGCATAAAGAGATGCGGGTATGTACATGAGAACTATTTATGAACTATGATTCACAAACTGATTAGATCTTGATACATACCAGCCTCATTTAGTTCGTGTGTTAGGTGTTATACTGCATTTCACACCAGAGGAAACTCGGGTACGTCACATCTGTTTAAATTTAACTTAATTCATAATTATATATATTATATATATATCAACTCTTGTAACTGACAAATCACTGAAAAAACAAAATGGTCCTTTCAACTTTCCATTTGTGTTGATTAGAGGCTTGCAGCCAAAGTAGCATCGTAACCTGTTCAATTCTGAAACCGAAGTCATACTTCACCTCATAGAATACAACTAATTCATCTCATCAGATCATTTGGTGATCATCACCTAAGTTGCATACTTTGAAGGTTTTCAAGCATCAATAATGCATCGTGTATCAAATCTGGATCTTGGGTATTTATCGGTAAAGACATACCTTACGGACAAACTCCTTTGCTGTCAAATTAAATATTTCACGGTCTTTCAGATACTGTTCAGCCACATCAGCCACAATTGCATCATCGGCTAAAGTTGAAAAAAAGGAAATGTAACAGTAAAGTGACATTGAACACAAGTCAACGATCAGCCAGGAAAAGCAAAATTGATTAAAAGTTAATGTGCCCTACGTACCATTTGGTTCAACGAGTAAGTTGACGATCGTCCGAAGTACTATTTTAGATGGATTGAATTTAGGGATTTATAAACAAATTGAATTTTAATCATAAACCAAAAAACGCTTTATGATCTTAATAAGTGATATAAACGAACCATGTTCGATTCTCACAGAAGGTTTCCAAGCATCTGCTTTTAAGATTCCAACACATAATGAACCTTCATGATTGATGTTAGGATGATAGATTCGAGTAAGAAATTTGATTGTCTAAACTCGTCAAACGAACCCAAAAAAAGCAAAAAAAGGGATTTTGGTTTTGTAAAATGAGTGTTTTGATTATAATTAGAATTGGAAAAAGAGAAAGAACAGGGTGAGGTTCTGGTTAAAGGTTTACTGACGGGTGCTTTAAATGGATACTCTAATGGAAAAGTAGCTTCGATTTTAAAACGTCCACCTATTTTTAAAGGATTTGGAAGAATCGAGTTTGAATTTCAATTTGTTTTTTATAGGTATCTTGACTGTACCTTTCGAGTTTAGATTTACGAACCTTGGTATGGAGAATCTACCTTTATATAATTGATGACGAAAGTAAGATGATAAGCTATAGTATGAGAATTAAAGATCAAGATTTGATAACTTACAGGTCCATTGATAAAACCTATGAGAAATCAAGAAATGATCATGAGTGTGTTTTCTTTTGGTAAGGATACAATTCATGAAGTTTTGGAAGATGAAGGAGATTGATGAAAGAGATTAGTTTAAGAAAAGTTGACCTGTCCAATGTAAAACATTATTTTCATCTGGTTCCAATTCAACATTATCAATTGGATTAGTTTGTAAATCAGCATATTCCTAAAGGAAAAACTCGAAAAACAAATCAAAAAGAAGAAAAAAAAATCAAATTTTTAGGATTGAATGAATCTAAAAAAGGGTTTTTAAGATTTGGTATATATGGATTTATTTTTTTTTAAAAAAGTTTTGAAGATTGAAACTTACTTTTGCTATACGACGATTAGCTGACATTCGAGAAAGATTTGATTGAAGTTGAAGTTGATGATTGATGAATGAATGATTTAAATCAATGCTTTGAACTGATGAACGTCTTGTGGAATGTCGTCACTCGGAGATAATTTGGGTTATGTATGTGATTGGGTTGATTTACCGGAGAATGACTATGGGTTTAGCTTTAGACCGGTTTCTACTTAAGATCAAATGGATCACTGAACTGATTCGTGATAGAATTGGTTTTATGGTGTACAGCTACTTATGTACACAGCCTATGCTCCGAGTTACCTTCCTACTGGTGTTCCCCTTTGATACATGATTCTCTGTCAGTACTCCCTTAACATGCATGTCATTCTCAGCTTTGTGTGAACATATTAAACCCACTCCCGTGAATGAGGTATGTATTATCAGCAAGATTGGTAGGCAGGGCATCAGTGAGTTTCACATAAACATGAGGATCAAACTCAAAAGAAAATAATTGAGTATAGTCTGTATTGAAGTAACTTTTCAAATATGTTATACAAGGTGATGTATTTCTACTTCACTGATTCTTGCAGCCAAAACAGCCAATAGCATTGAAACCCAGCTTTTGAAAGCTTTAACTGTGAGATTGTGTATTGCCATCAGGCTCAAGCTAATTTAAAGTGTGTTTTACTGTTCTAAAGTAGGGTTTGTAAAGATGAGAATGTCACTTTGACCATGATATCAAAGAGACCAGAGATCATGGAAGGATGATCACACTTGTATGATATTTGATCTCATACATCTTTGCATCTACAAAATGATCAAGATGCTCAGGTTTGATGTATAGCAAGTAATAGTCAAAAGGTAAGAGACATGCTCAGATAAGTAATAATCTGATAGGAAGATAAGTTAATGTCAAGCATATCTGAAAAGGAAAACAGATGCACCTCTTGCAAAGAAATATTTGAGATAGAAATCTGAAGGTTCACATATGTAGTGGTGATTGATGGGAGGACAGATGATAAATGAATTGAAATTGGAAAAACTAGAAAAGAATCCTAAAAGAAGCCCTGCTAAGACACAATTGAAAAAGACAATATCCCAGTGGCCATGAAATATGAAGTATGGAAAAATGAAAATTGGATGATAGTGAATACCTGAATTGTAACTCATTAGTATAAATATTCCTCATTGAAAGTGGAGGAACTTTACTTCACCACACATCTCATGGGTGCATGTGTTGACTGATGTTGCATATGAACCAAAATCAAGAAGTACGGTTTAGACCTTAGCCTTAAGGTCACAAGCACTGAGCTTGTGATTTAAGGGGGTCTTTACAGATATACATATATTTGATGGTAGGAATTTACTGCATCATAGTAAGAAAAATTGATTGAAAAATTGTATAGCCATTTTAATCTAGGTATATTTGGTAAACCCAACTATACTTCAGTTGGTATGGCACAGTTCTTACTATAATGGTATAGGTTTCAGTATAATATAGTTGAGCTATACCATATCTATTGTATGATATACTAGTATATTATAGTTTAAGCATTGCTGATATGTCATTGAATAAACCTGGAAAAAGCTTGGGCTCCTACTCACATATAGGAATTTAGGTGCAAAGGTAAACTTAGGTGACCAGGGGAAAAGACTTGACAATAATGAAAGACCTCCGGAGATTAAAATCCTCATGCAAATGAAAATACATGTTTGAATATTTTTGGCAAGCTGTAACTGGTTTCATGATTGTTCATACCTGTAGAAGGTTTCATTATCATTGTTTTACAATCTTGAAACCAAGGGGTTCATAAAAGAGCTACTTTGAGTTTGAACAATGGTGAGAGGATATTCTAAAATCTCTTAGAAAACACACAATAATATATTCACAACAGATAGATCAACCTTTCATCCAATGTTAAATAAATATCATGCAGATTCAATCATTCTTGCAATAACCTTATTCCACTCATTCCTTATGGTCTGGCCACACATGGAGAATCAAATCTGCAAACTACACCACCTTCAACCAGAAGATGAACAGAGATTTGGAATCACAGATAAATCCCCAAGTACAGAGTATCTTGAAGCTTACAACATACATGCTATCAATGACAGAACTGAACCTGAAGTGTCAAAAAACTTGAGACACATTGAAAATACATTGATGGAAGACACAGATTTCAACAAGCTGGACCATCTCAATAACTATCCACAATCAGACTTGACTATATTTTGGAGCAATTGCTTGCAAGGGATGAGTGACATCTTTGAACCCAGACATGTAGAAATTGCTACACAGTATTCAACTCCTGAAAGAAGAAGATTGATCATGGAACCCCCTTTTTTTCAAAGTCAAGACCTAGATTTAATCCACCCAGAACCAAGTCATGAAGAATTTGGAATGGACTTTGAAGAAGACTTTCTGGACCCCAATCCAGTCATACTGCACAATGCTCCCCACAACAAAAAAAGAAAACAAATTGAGGGCAATGTTGTTGGTATCCAATATGAGGAACAAGCATTAAACAGTGCACATCCATCTTCAAGTTCTCATTTGCCAAAAATGGATGGTCTGGAAAACAAAAAGAATTCTTGGGTCAAATTTCAATTTAGAACTTTGGTGAACTTGCTGAAATGGAAAGGAGCATCAACAATTTGGCATAATTCTATGGTATCAAACCAGATAGATCATTTCTTTGAGCAGATTGACAGAAATTCCTACTCCAACCTTGTTAATCCAGAAGGAATCTCTTATTCCCTACATCAAATCAATGAAGCAGTAGAGAGAGTCAGGACAGATGTTGTATTGTCATATTTTGGGGGATTGGGCATAATATTCCATCAGGATCCAAGAGGAATAAACATCCAAGAATTTATAGCCAATGGATGGGAATATCTTAAAGATTACCTCAAGGAAGAATTTCTTATTGGTCAACATGATTCTAGCTCCCTGGTCTTACCACCAAAAAGAGGAAATATAGAAAATTTTTCAATGCCTTTTCATCTTCTACATTATATTTTGAACCTGAAAACAAAATCATCAATTCATCCAAGGCTAATTGAGAATTTAATATCAAATTGGCAATCACAAGCATGGTACCAAGATCATCATGGCCATGAAAAATTTTCCACATTTTCATTCATTTTGGCCATTGAAACTGAAGCAAACCTACAAGGGAAGAAAGTTGATAATCACCCCAAAACCAAAAAGAACAATAACAAGCCCCCCCCTAAGATGACGGAGTACTTGACTACCATGGTACCACAATCTCCGGGGCTTGGTTTGACTAGCACAAATATCATATATTACAGTCAAACAAGTTACCTTGCAAAAATATGCAAACAAATATTGGGAAATAAGACAGAATTTTCAAAGAAGGTTGAAAATTTCTTCAAAAGTCTTAAATCAGAGATGTTGGAAAGCTTGGAAAAAGCAAGAGCTTCAGAATTTGTTCAATTGAATAGAACTGGAAGTAAAAATATCAGGATGATTGAACCAATGATGTTGGAAAAAGGAATTAAACAAGTTCAAGCCTTCATGGTACCTGCATTCATGGCTTGTCTTTTCATTTTGAACAACAACTGGTCAAGTAAAAGAGTTTTCAAAAATATACTCAAAACTGGCTTTGATATCATTCAAGATTATTTCTCTCCATGGACAAAAATCATCAGTGCGGATAGATCAACAATCATTCTGACTTCAAAGGTCACTCAGGCAAAGCTCGTAAGATGGCATAATGCTAAAGAGTCATTAGAATATTTCTGTCTACATAAGGGCATGGTCTCTGTTCAGCCAGTTTGGTTTCTTGTTGAGCTGTGGTACGAGAAAATAATTCAAGGAAAATTTGATATGGGTGAAGACTGCAAACTTGATCCAACACCACCTCAAACAGATATGACCAATGAAATAATATCTTTCATAGAGAAAAATGGAATCACATTTCCATAGATCCAGATATGTTCCTTGAACTGTACATCTACCATGTTGATACATTGAGTATATGGCTTGACTTCATCTCAATATTGTTTTTCTTTTGAACCTGCTCTTTTTTCATTGTCAATTTCATCAAATGACATCAAATTTCAAGTGTCTTACATCAAACCTGAGCTTCAAGGATCCAATAATCTGAACTGTAATTAAAAGTCAGTTGCACAATCCTCAAATGAATGTTTGAATAGTTTTTTTTGCTTGTTTTGTCTAATTTTTGTTGATGTTATAAATTTGCTGAAACTTGGGCCAATTGTGATTCTCTATGATACTTGAGCCTATCCATAATAAAATTGTGTCTCTCACCCATCTATGATACCGTAACCAATTCTGGTTTGAAAATATGGAAAGCAGGCTTTGAAATTTTTCATTTGAAGATTTATCCTGTGTGCAAAGGGGGATTTGAACCGTTCGTTTATTATGTGTGCATGCTAATTATCCCTCATTATTTACTGTGTCATAATGACAAGGTATTTCACTTTGAAACAATCTGGACATCTTTCATACACAATCTGATGATAGTTTTTATGAGCTGTAATTGGTCTGATGATTTTGGTTACATGTCTCATTTTCAGATGTGTGAAAAAATTGAATTCCCAAGACAGAATTGCTGTTGTTTTAATTGCAGAAATTTTTGGAAATGATCACCAAGAATTGTTCAAAACACCCAAATATATTCACAAAAGAAAGCTCCAGTTTCCTCTCAGATATGAAAATGACTGTCTCTTCTCTCACCATCATCATATTAGGTTTGTGCCACTTGTCACCAATTGTCTGCCCAAACATCAATGATCATCTTTGGACACTTCACCAGCTTCAATCAAAGCCTTCAAGCCACATTGAAAGTGTAGATAATTGCAATGAACAGTATTCAGCTGCTAACAACATAATCACTGTTGGTGACAGAAGTCAATCTGAAGTCTTAAAACACTCAAGAGACATTGATCATATACTGATTGACAACATAGATTTCAATGAGATGGATGATTTGAATAGACATTCTGGATCAGATGCAACAACATTTTGGAGCTATTTCTTAAATGGAATGAACGACATCTCTGATACCAAGTATGCAGAATCTGGTAAGCATGATTCAGATACCAGAAGAACAACATTGAAGACAGTCACCTCTCAACAACCTCACATCTTGAATTCAAGCCCCAAACCAAGTCTCATGAACTCAGAACTTGGAGAATGTTGTAAATTAGACCAGATAGAGGACCCAGTCTTGAACCCCAATACCATTATAAAGCACCAATCCCCTCAGACCAAAAAAAGGAAACACATGGACATCATTGCTGGTCTTGAAGATGAGGCACATGAGTCACATCATACACCTTCATTTTTGTCATCTCAAATTTCAAAACAAGATGGTGTAGAAAAGGAAAAGCCTTCTTGGAACCAACTTCAATTTAGAACTGTGGTGAATTTGCTCAAATGGAAAGGATCTTCTGCAATATGGCATAATTCTGATGTTGCAAAGCAGATTGATTCCTTCTTTGATGGAATAGATAAGAATAAATACTCAAGCCTTCTTGATCAAAAAGGAAATCCATATGCCCAAGATAAATTTAATGTAGCAGTTGAGAGAGTAAGGACAGATGTTGTATTGTCATATTTTGGAGGGTTGAGCATAATGTTTCAAGTGAACACAAGCAGGATGACAATTGAAGAATTGGTTGATAAAGGATGGCAATATCTGAAAACATATCTAAATCAAGAATTTTTTATTGATGAAAGTGATCTTGGTTTATTAGTATTACCTCCCAAAAAACAATGTGGATACAAATTTTCAAGACCTTTTCACCTTCTGCATTATGTATTGAAGCTGGGAAGCCAATCATCCATACACCCAATGCTTATAGAAAATTTGTTATCTAATTGGCAAAAAAAATTTCTTTTTGAAAATACTCATTACAATAACAATCCCTCTGCAAATTCATTGATATTGGCAATTGTAACTGAAGCAGAGCTACGGGAAAAGAAAGTGTGGAATCCCACAAAGCTTAGAAAGAAAGAAGGTCTGGCCTTGAAACCAATCATCACTTCTTCAAGTACAAGGGTACCACAGGTATCAGAGGTCAATATGGACAAAATCAATTCTGTTGTACATCAAGGTGAAACAGTCTACCTTGCAAAGATAGGAGGATATGTATTAAAAAATCAGAATCCTTTTTCCAAGGATGTTGACAAATTCTTTGAAATGCTTGAATCAGAGATGTTACAAAGTTTAGAGATACTAATATCCTCAGATTTCGCAGCCTTGAAAATAAGTGAAGGTTCAGAGACTGAAATTATTGACACAAGCATGATCCAAAATGCAATCAGAAATGTCAAATCCTACATTATCCCTGCATTCATGGGTTGCCTCTTTCTTGTCAACAATAACTGGGAAACTGAGAACATTTTTGAACACTTACTTAGAACGGGTTTTGATACCATTAAAGCTTTTTTCTCTCCATGGGGAGAGATTTTAATCAAAGAAAGATCATCAATTATCTTACCAACAAAAGCCAAGGCAGCACATCAAGTAAAATGGCATAATGCTAAGGAATCATTACAATATTTTTGTGTCTCTACATTCAAGGGCAGAGTACCTACTAATCCTGTGTGGTTTTTGTTTGAAATTTGGTATGAGAACATCATACACCAAAGATACAATATGGGTGAAGGCCCTGGGATTGATCCAAGACTACCTCCAGCAGATGTAACCAATGAGATTTTATCCTTTTTAGAGAAAAACAATATTCCATTTTATAGATCTCATCATCATTGTTGAAGTGTTGATATATTGAGTTTACACTTTAGTTCCACTCTACCTTTTTGTTTAGTAGAGCTTCATGTCTTTCATTTACATTTTGGTGAGTAGTTCTTAAACTCCTGTGTCCTACATTAAATACTAATCTCAAGGATTAAGTCACTGAGGGCTAATTTTTGATCATATTTACATAATTGTGAATCCACATGATGTTGTTTTTTGTTTTCTATTTCTGTTGATCTTGCAAATTTCACACTCAGTGCTTTTCTCCATAATGTTTTATTGCCTTTTACATTTTGTACCTTCCCTCATGTATTTCAAGGTAGTCAGTATTGGAGAACATTATAGATTCCAACCTTACTAGCCAAGTTTTCCTTGAATCAAAGCTGTGGTTCAAGTTACATCAAAAGAACATGTCAATCACAAATTTACTTTGAATACACAAAACCAATTGTCTTGCTTTGACACCCATAAATTGTTTGAGTTTCATTAGGGGGGCTCAAGTGAAAAATTTTTGCTGTTATGAGTGTAAAAAACTTTTTTGAGCAGCAAATTTACGCAAACTTACAGCAACAAGAAAACCCAAATGACTACAAAACAAAACAAAGTACACAAGCAGTGTGAGGTCAATAAGCAAGGAAACATGTTAAGACTGACATGATAATCAGCAAACACTGACAGAGGAAAACAATTTATGGATTGATGGCTTTCAAGAAGCCATCGATTGTTGTTGACCGCTGTTGACCTTCTCAATTTGAGGATTGGGAAAACTCTCTACAGCACAGTACCATAAAAAAATTTCCCCATTTTTTTAAGGAAACACTGTAAAAGTTTTGACCTGAGCCCCCCTAATAGACAAATATGAGTAAAGGTCTCAAGATCTGGTCAATAGGATGTATAAAGTTGCAAGGTGTTGTATCATACAAATCATTGAAAACTTTATAGTATGATATAACCTTACTAATTCATCAATCTTTTCACTGCCCTGCTATGAAAAAATCACAATAACTTATCTCCATCCTTTGGAAGCTTTTCATTTGTAGCATAAAATTTGTACAAAGTTTTCATCCCCAATCTCAATAGTCAGACCATCAGACAACTGATCACTCTAAGAGCCAAATTGGTCCCTGAGTCTGATTCATTCCATAGTTATCCTTGCTTCATAAATTGTTTGACTTCAGACCAAGAGTTTGTCTTTGCTTGTCTTGGATCTGAACCCTTGTTTTGACATGTTTGTAATGACCTAGTTCATTTCATCAAATTGGGAGTAGTTTGGTTGCAAGATTTGTCTATGTACCACTCAGGCTGAGAGAGCAGTCTCTTTGGAAAATCTTCTTGATCTGAGTCTGTATGGTTTTCTTGAGATTGATTTTGTCACTAGAGCATTCCTTTGTTTTTTTGCAAATGCTTTGTCAAGATCCACAGTTTCTCAACTGAATTGTCAGATAATCCACACAACTCTTTTTTCACATCAATTTACAGTTTGACAAAGTTGAAAAACTCTCTGATCGGAATTCCCTTGTTGATGAGTGAGTTCAGTTCTTGAGAAAAGACATCAACTCGATATCTCTTCCTATTCTTTTGATCGTATATCAACTTGTCATCTTAATCTCAAACTCGTTCATCGTGGAAAGCAAATCATCTGATTATCTTTCTGTGCCATTTCTCAATTTGAATTACCTCTTTAAGTCAGTGATTAGTTTCGTTAATCTGTGCTTCAAGTGTAAATCACTCATTGATGGTTCTAGACTATTGATAATTTAAATCTTTCTGTAGGTCTGTTGACAATTTAATCTTTCTTTTTGGGTTATCAAGATAATTCAGTGAGATTGGTTTGTGTTAAAGAATGAGCTCGGATTTACCAGAGAATTCAGATAGGAATAGGAATAGTAATCGTAATCCATCAAATCGCAATTCTAATCCAAATCACATTCTTTCGATTGATAATTCGCATCATCTCAGTCAATCGAACCATACTTCATCAGACCTACCAACTTCATCTCACGATAGTATTTTACCTCCTAGGAATCTTTTGTTGAACATTGTGAGTGAGCAAATCTGAATCTTATCAATCATGAGACTTGTTCGTATGATGATGATGATCAATGAAGGAATGATATCAAGAAGTGATTTGGAAATTCAATTTAACTGATTTTTGAATTTAATTTGATTTTTCAATGATCGAACTCACCAATTCTCTCTTGACCATCTTCGATACTTTTTCTTTTCATCTTTTCATCATCATCCTCAATCAAATCTAAAGCCTATCAATCCAAACCTTCAAGTTTCACCTGCTCTACTATCAGCAACCAATTGGGCTTCTAATTCTACTCATTCCTATCTCGATCAACATTTACCCCAACAGTCATCCCCACCACAACTTCAGCAGCAGCACATTTCAAACCTCACTCCATCAAACTCCATCACTTTGTCATCAAACTCTACTGATCATCTTCAACCCTCAATCGATCTTCATCCGTCCTCCTTACGTCCAACTCGTCGTCCCCGTTCCCCGTCAGCCGATCCATCTGCTACATCTCCTCAATCCGATCATCACTCTCGCATTGGGTCCGAAGAAGTCTCAAGGGCCAACAAACGCCCACGGAGGCGTCATTCGCTCGTTATGAACGATTCAATGGACGAATCTCCAGCCTCGTTAAGATCTCAATCAGCACAAGCTGTGTCAGGTTCTCATATGCTATTTCAGCCTCCATTGGATGATTCGAGTGTCAAACCAACCGTTAACCTACCATCACTCTATCCTGCAGGTGAATCTATCAATATCAGTCTCACTCTTCAGCGCTATCGTTAATATTCCTTCCGTTTTGTTCAGGTTCCAGCTCGTCCAAGTTGGACTCCTTACTAACGTCTTTCCGGGATGGTTTGCAAGACTTGGGACTTGGCATTCAACCCAATGGCAACACAACAAGTCATCTGGATACCGAAAGTAGCTTGACGTCACGATCACATCAACCTCGTGCTAATCATCCGCCTTGGCCCCACCAGTCCGACATTGGAAGAGAAGAGGTGGTTCGGCTTCTTCTACAAGGTTTGAAAGAAATCGGTTATCCGTGAGCAGTTTCACACTTAAAATGATCCATTCAGTGCCTTGTTGATCGTGATCATTTCAGAGCGGCTGCTATGACCTTGGAGGTCGAATCTGGCTTCTCACTAGATCCCTCCGTGGAAATCACTGCGTTCCGAGAAAATATATTGTCTGGCAGATGGCCGGATGTTGAAGATCTGCTCAAGCGTGAACATTTCAGGAGTCTAGAACATGCCGAACCTTCGTGTATCTCAGATAGCCACAGTACTACTTCACCACATCCCAAGGAGCCTTCAAAAACATCACCATGGGTAACTAATAGTTTATTCGGCGTGGATTCAGATGTGCTAAATGTGAGTCAGCTCTTTCGCATCTTTCATATCATTTGACTAATTGCTTTTGCGCACTACTTGTAGATGGCCAGGTTCCTCGTCGCACAGCAAAAGTATCTTGAGTTGCTCGAACTCGGACAAACGAGAAAGGCGTTGTTTGTTCTTCGTCGAGAGTTAGCTCCCCTCGCCTCCCCCACACATCCTATCGATTCCGAATTATTGTTGAAGATGAAATCATCCGTATCCAAGATTGGGACTTCACTTAACAAGCTCTCTGTCGATATCACAACGGATACTAAACCTGACCTTCGTCATGGCCCGATGTGGCCTGAAGAGGACGACGAAGATCTAGGTGTTCAGAGGCTGTGTTTATTAAGTTCCCTGATGATATGCGGATCTGTGGAAGAGATTCGTGAAAGAGCCATGTGGAGTGGAGTTGGGCAAGGTAGTCGGATTCGACTTCTGGAAGATTTGCAAGGTATGCGTCACTTTTTTCAAATTGCAACTTTTAGAGGGGTCTGCTCTCTTGATGTTCAAACCACCGTTTTTTGGTTTCTTCACAGCTTTGATCCCACCTGAAAAACTACTACCGCATCGACGCCTCTCGCATCTTCTCGAGCAATCCAAAAACTTGCAGCGTTTGCAATGTCTGTATCATGTCACGAATCCTCCCATCTCCTTACTGTCAAACCACACTTGTAGTCGATTTTCATTCCCAATCCAGACAAGCCATGTTCTTTCTCAGCACTCGGACGAGGTTTGGAGAATTGAATGGTCACATGATGGTACACGATTAGCTTCAGCCGGTCGGGATACTCGCTGTATCATATGGAAGCTTACACCAATCAAAGATGATGCCAAACATACTCGCCCCGTTCCGCAGAATAAAGCGCCGGATAAATTTCGTGACCAATTGAATTCAATACATTCTACTTCGTCGTCTACCACTCGGGCTTCTCTTTGGCGTGCGCTCTCGACTTCTGCTCCCTCTGATCCTCACTCAACCACCCCTTACCAAGCTGGTATCCCACCGCCACCATATGATGAATCTTTCTGCCAAGGGAATGGCGAAGTCACTATCACGGTCCACCTAGTTTTGGACGGACACCCTGCTGGTATCAGTTGCATCGCTTGGTCACCGGATGACAGTGTACTCCTCACAGGATCTGATTGTACTATCAAGATGTGGAACACTCGCGTGAGTTTTGTTGACATCTTACATCTTACTTCATCACTGTCAGGCACACCTATCTAAGTATGGTTGTGATCACGAGTGGCCCATCAGACAGGTGATTGCATTTCGACGATGGTCAAACATGAATACGACGTGTCTGCTTTGTCATGGCTGCCTGACGGTCAAGGGTTTGTATCGGGTGGAATGGATTCGGATGTTTTATTTTGGGTGAGGAATCAATTACAACAGTCAACGACTTGTTCACTCTGATTTATGATACTTCTTCAACAGGATCTCAAGGGTCAAACCACTTTCATGTGGCGGGTATCACCATCTCGTATTCTTGACTTGGCAGTCTCTCCAGATGGAAAACGACTCGTTGCAATCGGCATTGCGCAAGTTAACGTTGGGAATACTCAAACTGAATCTAGTCAGTCATCATGCGTACAATGTGTCAACGTTATGAACATTCTCCTGATCCTTGGGAAAGAGGTTTAGGGAATGATCGTACCAACGATGCTTCAAATGGAACGGACGTTGTGAAAGATAAACAAAGGCGTATACATATCTTCAATATCGCCGAAAAGAGGGAAGACGCGTAAGGCTCACAACCGAATCAGAAGCTTTGATGATCATCACCTTTGACTGACGCTCCCTTAAATTCTTTCTGCACAGTATGATTCCTCAAACACGTGAATTGACATGCGTGTCTATATCGGATGACTCCAAGTATGCCCTTATCAACCAATCACCAAATGTAAGTCCCCAATCACCACCACAGTTATATGCGGTGAAATTTCACATGTCTTTCAAAAATTGTGATTTGGCACTGAATGCGCGCTTTTTACTTTATTCAGGAGGTACATCTCTACTCATTGGATGCGCATTGTTTAATCCGACGATATGTTGGACAAAAACAAGGGGAGTTCATCATCCGTAGTTGTTTTGGAGGTTTGAATCGAAATTTCATTTTGAGCGGAAGTGAAGATTCAAAGATTTATGTATGGCATAAAGAAACTGGATCTTTGATTGAAGTCTTGAATGGGCATGGTGAAGGAAGTGTGAATGCAGTGGCTTGGAATCCAAAACATCCTACTATGTTTGCTAGTGCTGGTGATGATCATACGGTCAGTCTGCAAGATCTTTTTGAAATCTTTGATTGCTAAACTATACTTGAGAAATTTATTCACTTCCGTTTGTTTTTTAGGTTCGTATTTGGCAAGCTCCAGGTGATGAACGAGAAAGTTCACCAGTGAATGTGAACTGATTTCCAATCATCGAAGCTTTTTTTGAACTTTGATCATTTTATTTCTTCTGTAACATCATCATATATAAATGTCTTTTGATAAAATATCAAAGTGGCATCACCAATGTATTATTTAATTTTGATGGGTCAATGTTCATTTGACTTTTCAAAAGGTTTTCTTCATTGTGACTTTTTTGAACCAATTTTTCTTTATGAGTGTTGTAATCAGAGTTTGTTTGATGTAATTAAAGTGATTCATTATGATGAACAAACAGTTTGGGTTTTGAAATTTGAATTTGAACAATCTTAGAACTTGTCATCAATTTGATTTTTCTAGTTTAAATCAATATTAAGGGCTTTCAAGTTGTGATTTTGGGAATTTTATGCTACAACTTGTTTGTTGTGAGATATGCATATTTTTTTCAAATTGGAAGACCTCTCTAGGTGTCCCAATTTGAAAATCACAACTGTTTCATAAAAAAGAAAAAATAATTGGAAATCACAAAAAATAAGATGACTTGAAACCTCTTATTGTTTATCTTTTCTTGTTGGGTTTGAAAACATTTGCCTGTGTAAAAGATGTGAAGTTTCTTTTCTCATATATGGTTTTACAGTGCCAATTTCATGAGCTTCTGAAGAATTTTGAATGACTTGACTAAAAAATTATCACCAGCTTGGAAGGATCTTTTGCCCCAATTTAGTCTAGGAAGTAGCTGTACAGTGCAAATATGGTTGGTCACAAGACCCTGGTGATTATCTGAAATCAGCAAATTTAGCCTTTTGTGTTCTCTATGATCAAACTCTCCAATTACTGGTCACTGGCAGGCACATCCCACTGACCTCAAAATGTTGTCAGGATAATTTGAATCTGTTTTCAAAATATTGTGGGTCTTATATCAAAATGATGAGTCAGTGATCAACAAAAAGTGAAATACCAACAAAAATGAGACAATGACATATGGTGTTTCAAATATGTTCAAACCTACTCCTGTGTTGCCCTACTCAGAATACATAGTTCATCAAGATCCTCTCCACTGTGGCTGGAGCTAAAAAATGTCATACAGTGATGTGTGTCCCTTGGTCAAATCCATACAGCCATGTGTATTCTCTTCTCAGAGACAGTGCCCTACACCACACCGCAACCACTCTGCTCAAAAGAGGGTGAGCGGAGCGGTTTTGGCATCCACTGAAACCTCCGCTACCCAGAGCAGAGCCTGCGCACCGCGCTCTGAGGGTGGAAAAGTCCTGAGCGGAGCATATTGATCCGCTCAGAGCCGGGGCTTGGGTGGCTTATATTCAGTTTTTTAAGACGTTTCAAGTCTTGTGTAACAATGTGCGCCCCTATATAGCGTTGTGCGCTGCATAGTCGTGCTACACTATGCACATCCAGGTGAGAAAAAAAACAAAAATGAGCAATTTGGAGCACAGCAAGTTATAGTGGAGCCCTCCGCTCCACACCTCAAACAGGCCCAAAACCTGTGCAGTGCGTAGCGGTTGCAGTGTTGACTCCACCACACACCTGAGTCCAAGCTGGATACTGAATTTCAGTCCTAGTTCACCTGTTGCTTTCATTTGACGGTTTGATACTAGGCTATGGTTTATGTAGGTTGTCCATTTGCACCACATGATTAATGATTGAAGTGGTGATTGAGTTTTTGCCTTGGCCTCTCTTGTCCTCCCTGTTTCTCCTTGTTGCCAGTCTATCATAGGTAGGCATATGATGGATAAACTGACCAGGTTACAGACCTCTCAGAGATCAACCACAGACATGCGGGTGTGTGTGTCAAGCAGCATATAGATTTCCACTGCAGTCATGCAGCAATGAGTCAGCATCTTTACATTCTGATTTGATAGAGGTGACAACTTCCTTGTCTATATCTCCAATAGGAGACCACATCAGATATACCTATGTACCAATTAATTGATCTCTTTCCATCTGCTGTATGATCATATTTCAAACATCAACCACTCTTTCCAACACAGGCAACCTTTATTGAGAATTTCCTTGACAGATTTTTTATTATTTACTCAAGCTCAATCTCATCTACTCACAATTCTGAACATGCAGTCTTTTTAATCAAACATCAACATTTTTCATTGCTATTTCAATTTACATGTGTTTCTAATACAATAAACTAAAGGAACAAGTTAAATCAAAATCAAAACAAATTGTATTCACCCTTTAACAAATTTAAAATAAAAATAAATCAAACAAATGAATTAAAAAAGGGGAGAAGGAATAATAAAGCATACACAACACTACTTACATAAAAGAGGTCAAAATCAAAATCTAAACACAGATAGCCAGAAGATAAAGAAGGTAAAGGGTTAGCATGATCAATGGAGACAAGGGAAAGGAAGACTTACCTAAAATTGATTGATCAGGATTCAAAATGGAGATTCAATTTGATAGAGAGGGAAGAGATTGATTCAAATTATGAATAGGATAGATAGAAGAAAGAAAAGTCAATTAGCGTGATTTGAACAAAACCAAAGATGAACTGAGAAAGAAGAAGAAACTTATTTACATAACATATAAAAATTGATTGAACCACAAGCTCAGGATGAAAAATTAAGTCATGCAACTGTGTAATGTGGATTGATCAAGAATGTAAAGCAGGGTGCTGGAGATCAATCTGCACCCTAGAAGCAAAAGAAGAGGAATCAAAGCCAAGATCAAACAAATAAGAATCAGTAAAGAAGAGAAAAAAAGATAAATTGAAAAATCAATAGACACTCACTTACATAAAAAAACAAAATCAAGAATGAGAAAGTCAAGATAAGAAAGTGGGCGTTCAGATGAGGAATTAAGAAAGTGGAGAAGGAAATTTAATAAGAGGAACTTTACTTGCATGAAATACCAAAATTGAAATGAATTATACAATAAAAGAAGACAAAGTCCAATTGGATTTGGAAGGAGGTGATTGAGTTGAATCTGGAGCTGAAGGAAGAAAAGGACACAATCAAGAGGAGTCTGTTGTGGTAATCAAAACCTTGGAAGGATTCAATTTTCAATTTGACAAAACATCTACAGTCCATGTGTCTTTTGAGAAATATACCTGAAACTTTCTAGATAACTCAAATATCTTGCTGAGATCTGACGCTCTTTAGTCACCACTCTCATCTTTCTTTCAATTGATTTTATCATCACTACATGGGTACTCACTTCTATGTCCTAAACTACATATAAGAGAAACTATACAATTCACAAGACAAAACATATATATACAAGATTCAACATATTTACGTTTCAATCAATGGGCAATCAAATCCTAAAACATGATCTGTTTAATCAATTGATAAATAATAACAGAAGAAGTACAAGTTGGCTGGACTTCTTCAAGGTTTTGAGAGGCTAGAAGAGACTCAGATTGAGTTGGAACGAAAGACATATCAAAATGAAACTCACCTAAAGGATACTAGGCTGATCAATCTGACCCAGAAACTTAAAAACAAAGAAAAGCAGTGGAAAAAAGTCAAAAGCAGTCATTAGCAATCCCCAACTAGAGGAAAAAGTTATACTCAAAAGATTCAAGCTATTGGAGGCTACAATTGAGATGACAGGAGTTCCATTCCTCAAAATATGAAAGCAAGACTTACCTTATTTCATATCTAAATCAAGGATCAGAATCAAAATTGACATATGATAGGAGGCTCAAATTTTGAGGTCCAGAGTTGAAACTAGGTCAGAAGTCAAGATTGAAAGTGGCACGGGAGTATGATGAAGATTGTGTTCAAAAGGGGGATCAATTTTGGGGGTATAAACATTATAAAAGAATCAATTTAGCAAGTGATGAAAGCTGTGATAGAGTGCAAATAAGATAGAGAAGAAAAATAGGAAACAATAAAAAAACTCACATATGAGTATATAAGGGTTAAGTCAAAACCAGGGATGACCTTTAAGTCAAGTCCAATTGGCTGGACTGTAAACAGACTAAAATGAAAAATATATATGGGAAAGAATTGGCTCAATAGAGAAAATTAGAATAAAAGAAAATCAATTATATATAAAAAAAGAAATTAGATGATGAACAAATAGGAGAGCAGGAAAAGTTATGAGACATTAGGTTAGGTTCTGAAAACAAGAAGTAGATTGTTTTTTTTAGTTTAGCCAATTGAAGTGTAACTACAAGTAATCATGCAAAAGAAATTATAAAAGAGAAACACAAGAGAAACCAATTTAAGATTGAGAAAAATCACTTACAGATGAGGAAAAAGCCTGAATTGGGTTGGTCAGAAAAAATGGTGAGCTAAAAGAAGAAAGAACTGGATGGCTGGCTTGTGGGTGGGATCAAGAAAGATATAAAGGGGTTTGGTGAAACAAGAGGGAGAAGCTATTATTTGGGGTGAATCTATCCATCTATCTATGGGATCAGAATCAAAGTACCAGTTCATCAAATGTGTTGTTTTTCTTTTAAAGTGTAACCACGTGTGTGTTTGTTTGTTTGTTTGTGTGTGTGTCAGTCGAATCAAAAAAACTACCTTGTCTCTGTTAGAGTGTGAGTCAAATCATAATATATCAGTTTGTTAGTTTAAAAGTATTTAAAAATTTCAGTATAAGAAAAGAGAAATCTTACTCTGTTTTATCAAATTGTTTCTTTTGATGTACAGTTGTAAAAGTTTTTGTATTGATTTGGTATTTTTTGGTATTTTAGATTGCTGAGCTGTGTGGATAGAATACTCAGAGAGATCTCATAATCTGCCAAACCTGGCCCTTGATACCTGTTGAGTCTAAGTCAAGTATCCTGTCTCAGGTTCAAACCCATCTCAACTCAACTTAAATAAAAATATCATTAGTAAATTTTGTTAAATTTAGGTCACTTTTTTCTTCCACATCACAGCTGAAAAAGGGTTGTGTGTGGTGTCATCAAGCTCTGCCAGAGTCTGCGCATCCAGCTGTGTGGGTACACTAGTCTTTGGAAAATCTTAAAAGGCAATGAATTAAAATCTAGAAACTGTCTCACCTTAGTTCAAAAGAAATTGTGAAGGTAGAGGGCAGTGTCACTGCACCTGATTCACCCAACCTCTGCTCTGCCTACACTACTCTGCATAGGAGTTCTACACTGTGTGTGTTGGGTGAATTTCTTCTCTTTCATTTTTTTAGTTTGGGTTGAGTGTTCAGGGTTAAAGTAATGAGTTTGTTCATTTTATTGGTATTGTGTTAAAGAAAGAATCTATTATTACAAAGACAGAAAAGAGAACTTTTCACAGGTTTGATTCTTTATTTTATTTATCATTTGGGATTTCAAAAGAAACATACCATTGAGTTCCTTTTTTGTTGAAGTTCTATTGATACTAAATCTCAACATTAAAGATGGTTGCTTCAAGGTTGAATATTTGAAGATTGATATCAGTGGTGATCTGTTTTGCTGAGCTGAAGAAAGTTAGATTGATCATGGATTATTATCATCATTTTCATCATTTTTACATTTCACAAGGCTTTGAACACCTGCTACTTGTGGCTAGCTCAGCGCCCAGTTCAAACCCCTCTTGAACCATTGGAATTTAAAATCTCAAATTTATCATCAATTCCAACCCCATTCATCATCATCAATTTTTTGTTATCAGTTTTTTCAATTTTTTTTACAAGTTCAAAATTTGGTGGTTTTAGAAAATCATGACTTTTTCAGAAGTGGTGCTACAGAGGTCAAAGTTGTATTGCTGGACTTTGCCAGACTTTGTCAATCCATCTACAGGGATAAAGAAAGTTTTTGGAAGTTATTTTTATGAGCATTTTTTTAGGGTCTTGTTAGTTTGGTAAAAGGTTCTTTTGAAAATCAGTTTTGCGCATAGCAGAAGTTGTTTAGGATTGTTCTCCAAATTATTTTTATATATTCAAGGTTGAGGCCAGCTTTATCACACTCAAGATCTGCAAATAATCTTTATCTGATCTCATCCCCTCTCCGGCTCAGCCTCAACTACACAGCGTAGGAGTTCAACAATGACTTATAGCCACCAAGCGGCCAATATAAAGTTCTTGATGATTAAGGTCATCAAGATTTCTGAGAATCCAGTTCTGACTAACCTACAAAAAGGATACCTGCGGGCACAGGATCCTTGTGAGACTACAGCTCCTGAAAACCTAATTTGATAGATATAAGAGAAGCCTGCGAGCTCAAATTAAATTGTAGAGCATACGTAAAAGGATGTTTGGGACAAACCAAAATGAAATATAATGATTATTTTCCACACCACTAACCTGATGGGACCATCCTTATGAGACTACAGATTCTGCATGTCTGAGATGACAAGCCTGAGTTGAGAACTATAAAATAATATTAACAAAAATCACAAAGAGAACAATAAAAGGAAGATAATTCAAAGAAAACTTTTGGCTACCTGTGAGCTCAAATAAAATTGTGGAGCACAAATAAGAGAATGGTTGGACAGGTTACAACAAAATCTGAGGAATGAAAGTGAATTGTATTGGTTAAGTGGTAGGAACAAGTACAATACCAAACAAAGAGGAAAACTCACCGATTCTTTTTGTGTCAAAAAGAATCAGAAAAGGAGGGGAAAGAAAAATACAAGAGAGAGCAGATATCCCAAAAAAATCCTCCATTACCCCCGGATTCAAATTTACCAGTTAGCCTCTTAAGTCATCTCATGATTTTTCCACTAACATTGGCTTGCATCACTTCCACCAAATACAACATACCACTGTGGTGAACAAATCTCAGTTTTTTTATTCAAAGAAAAAGAATTTATTTCATTGGCAAGACTCAAGGGTCAAGACTCAAAAGCTTCATTGAATTCATTATCAATCATTAAAGACAGCTACAAATTGAATCAATCAAATGCAATTCAAAAGTACATATTTATAAATGAAAGAAATCAGCAGTTATATTTAGAAAGTTTTTACAAGAAGAAGACTTCAATCAAATTAAATGAGAGTAAATTAGAGTAAATTAAAGCCAGGATCAAAAGAAGCAGTAAGGAAAATTCAAGTTCAATTAGATTAATCAAAAATTGAAATTAAACAAACAAGAAGATTTGAAATAATCAAAGATATTAAGAAAAAAATCAAAATCAAAGGAAAATGCTCAATCAAAAGGAATGAAAAGGTTGAGGAATTATGAAGAAGGGAAGGAAAGGTGTCTGCTGGATTGTCTAGTTGGAGAAATTGGAAAAGGAAGGCTGAAAGCAAATAAAAACAATTAGAAACAAGGGAGGACATGGGGAGAATCATCCCAAGTTTAGAAATCAATTCAAATTGCAGAAATTCACTCAGAGATTAGATTAATTAAGAATAAAATTAGTCAAAGAAAATCAGTTCATGAACCAATTGGCAATTAGAATGGAATCAAAGGATCAAATTAACATCCACAAATTCATCAATAATTAAATTAATAGTCATCATCTCATCATCATCTCAATTGAATTATTTCACAAATATCTCATATCAATTGAAAATCCATTGATCAATACACAATTAACCAATTACCAATATTAAATGACGCAATTACTAAGATTCAAATTACACATACTCAAATGATGAAACCAATACCAATTAAAAAAAACTCAAATTACTAAATCATTGACATCATTTAATAGAAATCTCAATGACTCAAATGACTAGTTATCAATTGATTATATGAATCAATATCAAAATTAGCAGACAATTAAATGAATTATTACTCAAAGCTGTAAGAAGTGAGGAGTGTATGAAGTTGCAGGTGCAGTTCATTAGTGGAAAGTCATGTAAAGGATGAAAGTGCAGATTTCTCATAGTTTCTTTTTTATATTCTATCTGTTTCCTTTATTCCATTCACTCAATTAAATCATGAATCTGGTACAGGAAGGGTGAAGGCTCAGTGTCTATTTTTCTCTTTACTCAGTCTCTCCCAATTCAATTATTTATTTGGAACAGTAAGGAGGATTAAATATTTCAATTGTTTAAAGGTATTCATGTGAGTGGGAAAGTGGATCTTGGAGCAGCATCAGAAGTTGTATATATACAAAATGTGGCTCTTGTTCTCTTATCTCACACTTTACTTTCTTCTCTTCTCATCTTCTCTTTACTCAAAATGTGTTTGGCTTTGTGTATATAAACCAGGGTGTTTGGCAGGGAGGATTTGAAAGTTATCCAGGGAAGTTCCTATTAGTTTATAGCTCATTGGCAGTACCAACTGGCCTATACTCTCTTTTCATTTCTGTGATCACTTCTTGCCCCTTACGTCAAGTTGATATAAGGAGACCTTTTTTTGTGATCTCTGCATGAGTCTGATATTCTATTATTTTAACCTCTGAATCTGAGTGTGGTATATCTTTCAGTCTACTTAATCCATTGAGCTCTAGTATTCTATCATACACTTAGTTTGTCTCATTGAACACTTCTTGTAGAAATCTGACATATTAACCTAAGTTACGGAAGGCTTAGACAAGTATAAGGCTACAACACATTGGCCAAGAAGTTGTTTGACAAATACCTTGTGGATTTTAGTAGCTTATAGCTTTGTCAGGTTTTAGATTTCATCAGTCTAGTTCTTAGTAGACGGTAGTCTGTCTGTTGATTTGGTTGCAAGTTATATTCAAGGGGGTAGTCTGTGATAGTTCCTTTGGGATTATTCTTTTCACTGAGTTATATTTAAACTATTGATTGCTTTGGGGAATTTTAGTCTGAAGCAGTAATACCAGGGTAGCTTTTTTTGTGTTCAGTACACACCCCCATTTATCTACAAGTCTTATACATTTAAGCACTTTACCTTTCCTTAAACCATTATTATGACTTAATAAACTCTACTCTACTCTTTTACCCTTATTGCTTATCTGTAGTACTCCTCAAAGTATCATTGTTCCCTCCTTCTTCTGGTCTTTTGGCTCTTTGAAAGCTCCACATTTATCTTAGAGTAGGCTAGTCAACTGTATCCAAGGTTTATGTCTTCACATCTCATATTTCTCTTTGTGTGTGTGTTGGTTTCTCTCATTCTTTGGCTTCCTACTCATTTACAGCTTGCTAAAACTCACATTTTCAGCTAGGGTTCCTACACTGCTTACTTTAACCGCCTTCCACTCTCATCTACTCAACTTCCAAAATAGGAAAATGATCTTTGACCACCATCACAAGATAGAACATCTCAACACACCCCTCAACAAGCATCATCCTATGAATCTTAAACTTCAATGTTTCCTAAGAGTTGAGACTTGTTCTTTTGGAAGTTGTTTGTTTAATAAATCAGCTACCATTAAATGTGTTGAGCAGTGTTTGATAGTCAGATCACCCTTCCTCACTACTTTACATATCAAATGGTAGTGAATCTCAATATGTTTAGTTCCCGCATGAGTCAAATGAATAGCCCTCATATTGTCACTTTGTAAGATTTTTGGATTCAGATTAGCAAAACCAAATATAGACATCATGTTTCTTAGGCACATTGATTCTTGACCAGCTTCTGTGATAGTCCTATATTCTGCTTTGATTGAATTTTAATCCTCCCCAAAAGAGGTCCACCAGCCAGAACAAAGACATATCTGGGTGGTGAACGTCAAGTATTGACATCACCCGCCCAATCAAAGTTGCAATGTGACATTGGACATTTAAAGCTCAGTTGACTGGAAACAACGTTTGCCAAATTTCCTGAGTATACAACACCAACATTGATTGTATGATTTAAGTACCTCAAGACATGCAAGGCTATACCAAATGAATCTTTTTGGGACTTTCAAGATGCTGTGATTTGACACCTCAGCTGCAAAGGCCATATCCGGAAGTGTACATTGAGCTAGGTAAATTGTTGATCCTGCAACACTTCAGTATGGCAGTTGGCTTTTGGAAAGATCTGCTTCCATCTTGGTGGATTTCAGCAGCTGGACATTTTGTGACAATGGATTAGAAGCTAGTTTTGCATTGATCATATCAAAATCCTTGAGAGCTTTCAAGGCATTTTGTTGATGAGACATGGTGTAAGAGTCATCGTCTATTCTTAAATTTTGAATTCCCACAATAGTGTGAGCTAAACCCAGATCCTCCATTTCCCCCTTAGCAGAGCTTCAAACCTCGAATTTTGCTCTATCATTTCCGGTAATCACAAGATCTTCCACATGCACATAAACAGTTGTGAATTTTTCTCCAACTGGGCAAATATAAATGCAGTGATCTAATGTTGCATTGATACTATTAGGGTCTACAAATTTGAATAAATTGTTGATCCTGCAACACTTCAGTATGGCAGTTGGCTTTTGGAAAGATCTGCTTCCATCTTGGTGGATTTCAGCAGCTGGACATTTTGTGACAATGGATTAGAAGCTAGTTTTGCATTGATCATATCAAAATCCTTGAGAGCTTTCAAGGCATTTTGTTGATGAGACATGGTGTAAGAGTCATTGTCTATTCTTAAATTTTGAATTCCCACAATAGTGTGAGCTAAACCCAGATCCTCCATTTCCCCCTTAGCAGAGCTTCAAACCTCGAATTTTGCTCTATTATTTCCGGTAATCACAAGATCTTCCACATGCACATAAACAGTTGTGAATTTTTCTCCAACTGGGCAAATATAAATGCAGTGATCTAATGTTGCATCGATACTATTAGGGTCTACAAATTTGAAATCTGTGAATTTTCAGAGAACCTACCAGAAGGTTTCACAGAACAACAGATACAAAAGTTTTTTATCTGTTGTGTATCTGTGTTTCTGCTTGATAGTTCAGCCCTGTTGAGCCACAGCAAGTGCCGGAACCATCTGCAGCTCCTGAACTCCATCTCATCGCAACTCATGAATCAAATCACCAAGGAAGACACACCCACGTAGACGTTCAAAAAAACCTCTGATCATGAGCACAACCACACCAACCCAGCTCATAGAATTGAATTTGCCGTTGTACATCACCCACCAGCATGATGTTAAAAGCGTAGAAGAACTTGCGGGTCCAGTAGTCCTCAGGATGGGTTAGTGGGGCAAAAGCCAAGGGGATGAGGGTCCCATACATGAAACCCACAGTGTTGTTGAAACCACTCTCATTCATCACAGCCTTCAGAGCTTGCCGCTCTTCCTTGTGCAGCCAGCGGACAAAACCCTTTTCAAGTTGAAGAATAGCATACATACACCAATTAGCCTGATTTTGGACGCTCCCTTCTAAACATATTGAAGGATTTGAAACTCAGCTTCAAGATGATATATAAAACAAGAAGGACCATACCACTAACCTGAGATGTGAAAAGTATAAGCAATATGAGAGTGATTCCCCCCGTTTCCTGAAGAGCCAATATTGGCTAGCGCAACCAGCAGCTGCCATGCAACTGGGGCCTGTTTGTCATGTGAATGATTTTGAAATACTTTACAATTGGAAATACTATTGAGTAAATCATGAAATTGAGTTTCATTCATTCAAGCCTATTGGTCAGGATACAGGATACAATCAGCAATTAGTAGGGACAAAAGGAGAACAGATAAAATACTCACAATCAATACAAACAATGGACCTCCCTCCCAAATCCGATGTGGAAACGCAGCATTCCTCAAACCCTTGCGGTCATGTGAAAACCAATCATGCAAATAGCAAGTTAATGTTAGGATTTTCAGAGCTTCTTCAAGATGGGTGATTTTGTGTTCAGATATTTGGCGTAGACGTTGACCAAGTAGCACCATTTAGACAGTTTTAGACTGAGCCAAGTGGAATTTCAAAGCCACCAGTAACAAAGTGTAAAGTGGCCTCTTGGCCTCAAAGTGATCAGTCAAAAGTAGCTTGTCTTCGGATAGCTCTGTTTGTAAATTTTGATGGGTGATTACGGCTTGGAGGCATCTAAGTATGAATAGACTTTGAGCTTGACTTTTATTTTGAAATGCTAGACCAAGCGTGTGTGTGTTTGCTGCTTTCTTTTGCTCCTCAATTGCTACATGGACACGGTGTTTGAGAGTTTGACGTTGATTAGTTTGAACCATTTCCCTAAGAGTTGTTGACGTGAGTGTGGTTGTTAGTGAAAGTGAGGACCAAGTTATGAGACACAATAAAAAGAACGGTTTGTCAGTAAGAAGGAAAGAAGGTGAGGAATGTTTGAGATGGTTACGTAGCAGGAGATGAAGCCCGCGCCAACGCAGGAGGTGTCGGTCTGTTGGTCTGGGGGGGTGTTCAAAGTTCAAGAACAACAGAAGTTTTTGCAGAAACACAGGTCCCGCCAAATTTGTGATATCTGTTGTTCTGTGAAACCTTCTGGTAGGTTCCCAGAAAATTCACAGATTTCATATTTGTAGACCCTATATGTGAATTCAATGAGAAATTCTTGAAAGTCATTCTGCCAGATTCTAAGCAATTGCTTGAATCCATATATGATGTCTTCATCTTTCAGGGTCTCCCAATTGTTGATGTGGTATGATAGTCTTTGTGAATCTTAACATAAAGCTCTTTAGTTAAGATTCCCATTCTTGAATGGGATTACAGCCCCCATTTGGTGAACATCCCACCCATCAATAGCTGCTATTTCCACAAGCAATAGCAAAGAGAAAGGTTTGCAGGTAGGTGCAAATGTTTCACCAAAACCTTGATTGCCTATCTGGATTTTGCTCATTGCCACAAATCTTGCTTGAAATTTTATGCATCCATCAATCTGATTGTCCTTTCTAAACAAATATAGCCCTTTGATCATGTGACAATCCTCTGGAAGATCAACCAAAACCCACACTTCTTTCTCTTTAAGTGATGTGAATTCTGGATCACAAGCCACTTTCTACATCTTGGCATCAACTGAAGCCATTCCCTGTTTGTATGATTTGGGGTCAAGATTTGACATAATATCAGCTATGCTGCATTCAAGGGGGAAACAATGAAAGAAGGAGTTGGTGAAAAAGGCATCCTTGAATTCAGCTGCAGAAGAATATGTTCCTTTCAGACTATCATGGACCTTCTTCAATGAACAATTGGAACAGCAAGTTGGTCTAGCAATTGATTTTTAGAAGGCTGCAATCCATCAACAATTTGTGGAGTCTGGTCTAGTGGAAGTCGAGCAGTTGGTGAAGGATTTGATGTGGGAAAATCATTAATGAAATTGTCTTCATCATTGAAAATTTTTAACCTAACTAGAGTTTTGGGTTCATCTGACTGAGAAGGCCCTTCACCTTGGGTTTCCTTGAACAGAAGAATATCTTCATCAAAAGTGGGATGATGAGCAATATAAACTTTTCTTGAGGATGAATTTAAAATCTGATGATTGAAATTGTCTGCTTGAAAACCCACTAGCACACCCTCTGAACTATCAGGTGAAAATTTACATTGAAAAAGTTCTTTTTGGATCAGACCACAAGCTTGAAAGCCAAAAGCTTGTAGGTGATTGACTAATAGTTTACAAACAAACCACAATTCAAAGGGAGTCTTCTCACCTTCCGGTGCAATTTTTACACAGCAATTTGTTAGAAACACAGCTGCACTTCAGACAACATACCAAACTTTTATTGGAATAGCTGATTGCAGCATCATCAAACAGGCCCTGGTTTTCACAATGTGGAAACAACATTTGTCAACTCCAATCTCTTCTGGTGTGTATCCAGAAGTCAGATGAAGAGCAATTCCAAGCTCTTTGTGCTTGGGACCTACCAAGTTACTAAGCAGTTCACCTTGACGGTCAAGGATGCATTGTTTTAAAGCACATCTGGTTTTGCTTTTGGCAAAAGCTATGTAAGTCATGAAAACATCATAGACTTTGTCTTTTGACTTGTCTACGCAGAAAAACCAGCAGAGAATGAAACAAAATATCATTGTTGAAACCTGTTGTTCCAATTATACCACTCAAATTGACATGAACATTTTCGAGGAAAGTACAAGCATGTGGTCTGCTTTTATTATGAGGAAATTTGGTATTTGTGGACAATGAAAAATTACAGTTTAGATCCTCATCCTCATATTCAAATTCCTCCAGACGTTGTAGAGCTCCTATGCAGTGTAGCGTAGGATGAGCCGGAGAGGGGACGAAGTACAACAAATTCAGTTACGCTGCCCTGAACCTTTCAAAATCTCCAAGTTCAGAGCCAAGGAGTACAATTCTAAAACAAACTCTCCTGCTACACACAACCAATCACCTGTAACAATGTTGTTTTCCACTTTCTACTAATGAAATCAGTACCAAACTTGGTCCAAAACAGCTCAAACAAGTCTTTTGACTGATTGAGTGGTCACCGAAGTCCCTTGAACACTAGAAATAGTGCTTAGGCTAGGGCTTAAGAAAGGTTAACACAACACTACACAAGAATTGACTATGTATAACGTACTCAAATTGTCTTTTGAAATATCCAAAAACTGAGAAGTTTTAAGATGACTAAAGAAAATAGGAGGTAGTTGAAAGATAAGATGGAAGTTGAATGAACCTCTATGGCTGTGTTCAACAATAAAAAATCCTACAAAACGTTTACTAAAAAAAAGAACCAATCAAAATTCACAAAAAAGAAGAACTAATGCAGAAAAAAAAAACAAAGCTCTTTCACAAGTGCCCTTTCACAGATACCAATATCACAGCTTCCAAATTTTCAAAAAAATAAAAAAATAAAACAAAAAATGACCCTTTGTAAGGGTATAACACTTTAAATCACTCAAAAAGGCTTATAAAAAATTTTATAAGACCCTAATAGAAAAAGAATATAACTCTTTAAAAAAAACTACACATGCTCAGCACACAAAAAATCCAACACTGGACTCTGGACACGGAACACCCAACAAAAAAGATAAAATGATATCTTCCCTTTTATATCTTTTCTTCTTTCAATCCTCTATTCAATCATTTTTTATTTTTATTTCTATCACATAACTAAAGTTCTCTTTTGTTGATTCAATTCCTCTGTTTGATTAGTTTATCTGCTTAGAACCTTGTGGGACTTTCTAGATTGATCAGTCTTTTAATTTTAACATTTCAAATGTAAGTTTTTTTTCTTTCTGATTTTCTTCCTAGTTCATTCTTCTCATTGGATTGATTTGATTTACTACTTTGTTCTTTTGATTTCTGTTTGCTCTCTAGATATTTGATTCCTCTTGATCCACTTCCTCCCTTTTTTTAATTTGATTTAATTTAAATTTTAATTAGATTTAATGAATTTAATTTATTTAATTTCTAGATCAATCAATTTCCATTTTGAAAGACTAACTGTAAGTTCTTGTGTTTCTTATTCTCATCTCCTCCTTTACACTTTGCTGACTAACTCTTATTTTATTCCTTTCATTCTTCTATCTATCTTGCTGGCTTCACTTCAAATTTCTAGATTGCTTGTTAGGTTCTTTCAACTTGATTCTTGTCTAATCAACTGGTTTCTTGATTTTGCTCTAGATTGTTTAACAGATGGATTGATTCAACTCTTTTCTTGCTTATTTGAAATCATAGTTAGTTCTTGATTTTTTATCTTATTAATTTGATTTAATCTTCAATTTGCTGATTCTATTTTAACAATTAGATTTATCATTTGTGTTACGGTTGGTTGCTTTTTAGAACAATCAATTTTATTTTCATCTTTCTTTTCTACTATTTGTTTAATTTGCTTTCTTGAATTAACTTTCTAGATTAATTAATATGTTGTGTTGATTTGATCTTTCTCTTCTGTATTTTAATTTTATTGCAGTTTACTTAATTGATGTTTTATCTTGAATTGAATAAATAAAAAGTGATGTATAATGAAATCAATTAAATTAATTTGAGTTGAATAACAATTGATCCAAGTGACCTCTGACAATAAAAGAAAGCCCTAAAACTAAAGTATGAGTCTTTTGAATTGAGTTAAAAATGAACATATGAGTTTTGACAGATGATAAGGTGATTTTTAAAAATGCTCTCATGTAATTTGCTTTTCAAAACGTTCATGCTTAGCCAATAACTTGAAATACTTGTTGCTGACATATTCTAAATTCCAATGTTGCAAAGAGACTTTGGTGATGGTTTGTGGGATTGCTACCAGCAGAATTGGACGTCTGAGAAGGTGAGCTATGATGATGCATCTTGGTATTCCACACAATCACCTTTGGGTGGTGACTTAAACATATCTTTGTATTGTTGTTGTTTGGATGAAAGTGAGCTCACTCAATGTAGCATTGGAAAGATGATCTGGTTTCCCCAGGATGGATGACTTTACCCGAGTCATGTTCCACAAGACAAAAGAGGCCACTGGCACATCCAGAGGCATCAGGGTCTTGATGTGGTTTGTTAGCAAATGCATCTTGAGTGATTACAAGGTTAGAGCCACAGCTAAATTGGCCCAGACTGTTGAAGAAGGTTGAGGATGCCCAGGAGATACCATACTCTTGTGCTAGCTCAAGGTTTGCTTTGAATTGAGATAAGACTAAATATGCAAAGAGTTCTGGGATAAATTTGTCGACAGAAGGCATAAGTTTCATGTGGTCAATATCTTGCTTGATGAGATGGGGTTTGCTCCGGGTCTGCTCATTGAGTACATAGGGGCCTGGAAGAAATAAGATTCAGTAAAGTGTAAGAGCAGTTCAGGATTAACAAGCTTACCACCAAATTTTCCTTTATCAGTTCCACTGCAAGAGCTAGTTGCAAAGATCTTTCCATTCTTGGCATCTCCTGGAGCTTGATTGGCTTTGTTGACATCACAATTTTTGTGTGCAAGGCCATGATGATATAAAATTTGTACAGCCCAATTGAATTTGTCTCTGAGGTGCTTGTTGGTTTCATCATTGTTCTGAAATTTATAAGGCTACGTTTGGTAACTATTATTTTGGGAAATTATTTTGAATAATTGTGATTATTTTGCAAAATAATTGTTTCTGAAAAAGTTTGTTTGGTACCAATTATGGTACCAATACATAATCTCCACCCACGTTCAAAAGAAGGAGATTAAACAGTCCCTTTGGATAATCACACAAAGGGAGTTGATCAAGTTGATAAACTCTTTTGTACATTTGTAGTTACATATAGTTACATATGTAACTATATATGTAAATACATGTAAATTCAAATTAAGACATTATACCCTGTGGTATAAGCTATCACAAGTGAACATCACATGAGTAACACAAGAGTTACACAGGCAAGTAATTAACTAATAGATAAGATAATTGAAATAATGATTACATACTACAAATAAGTATGTAATCAAACCACAGATTATACATGAGGGATTTTCAGGGTCTTGTGTATATAAAGAGCTCTCCCACCCGCCAGGAAAATCCCTCATCATCATTATTTTTAACCAAATTATCATTACACTCATCAAACCAGATAAATAGAGTCATTGTCCTCTTTATTAGACATTGTATATTTCTCTATTTGATTTAAACTATTGTTAATTGTTGAAGGTCTTTTGAGGAATTTCCTTGTTTCTCCAGGAGGTGATCCTTGCAGTCCTGCTCGAGCTATTAAGGGAATCCAATAACTTGAGAAACTCTAAATTCAAGGGAGTTCCTCTGTGTTCAGAGTCTAAAGAACTTTGAATATCACTAGGTGATATTTCCCTTGAGTCACAAACTCTAAAGTAGATTGTTGTGGTCTTGGGCACAAAACCAGACTGTAGTTTCTACCTTCAATCCTGCTAGAAGACTCAGGTCTTGCATTGATTCCCAGATTTGTATCCAAAAACCTTTGCCTAAAGGTCATCTAGCTGAAGTCAGTAGTAATTTGGTCCCACTGCTTCAATACTGTTGATGTTGTGTTTGTTATTTGATTGTGTGCATGTGAACTTGTTTATGTCGTTCACTAGGATACACCGATGTGACATTCATTGTGGTAGTTAGCTCAGTGCTGATGGCGGAGTAGCTAGATCCCTTTTCACTCTACGACTTTGGGATCTTATAGCTAATGTGCCTTGTTCCACCATTGGCACACTACAGGTACTTATAGTTGCAATGTCACTCTCGGACTTTGGGATCTTATAGCTAACGTGCCTTGTTCCACCATCAGCACACTACACTATCAATAGTTTATGAGCCTGTGTGAACTGTAGCTGCAAACTAAATCTTCTTTGATCTTCTCGATTTTCAACATGAATTTAGTCTTGATTTTCAACATTCTAAATTTAAACTTGATTTTCAACATTTGATTTTGAACTTTGGAGTGACCCGGATCCGGATACTTTCCGATAGATAGAATTCAGGTGTATCAAAGTGGATACTAAACCAAAAATGACGAGCCCAGCCGCCAGAGCGTTGACCACGCGTTTTGCAATGATGACGAAGGACTTGCTGATCAAGCTTTCCAGCATCAACAAGCTGGAAAGTGACGGATCTAACTTCAAAGTATGGGAAAGAAATATTACCAACTATCTAGCTATGATACCAGATGTGGCTGCTTATATGGATGATCATATGATTCCTGGGGCTGATGAGTATAAACCTGAATTTGCTGAAGTTGTCAATAGTATAATGTATGAGTATAATGTATGAACTACGGAAACAGTTTTCTCAAATTTCATTCGGTGGTAGATGTGCAAAACTTATTGAAATTCAAGAATTGAAGTACGATCCTTCAAGTGGATCTTTAGACAATCATGTGAATGGGATGAGGAAGAAGAAAGAAGAGCTCAAATCAATGGGATTGATTGTTTCAGATGATTTTTTTGCGGCACTTCTTAGAAATTCAATGCCAACTCATTTTCCAAATGTAGACACAGCGTTTGAGAGTCGTATTGCTCAGAATCCAGCAGATGTGATTACAACGAGTGATGTTCAAAAGGCTATCAGTGCAGCAGATATTCAATACAGAAGAGGAAAAGGTGCTGAGGTATTGAAGGTATTGACTCAAATTCCGCCTACAACTGATGGGAGAGCTTCATCTAGTTATCAATCTTATACACCAAGGAAGTGTTTTAAATGTGAGGGTATTGGACATATATCACATCAATGGCCTAACTGACGTCAAAATTATCAATCATTTGGTCCAAAGCATGAAAAACCATCAAGTAGTGCATTGGTTAAAACTCATGAGGTAGAACTTGGGATGGCTGAGACTAGTCTACAGCCATGGGATGATCCAACGGATGTTACTGTCAGTAACATAAATCTCAATGTATCAAAAAATGAAGCCATTTTTGACACAGGTGCAACCCATCATGTTTTTAATTTGTCAACAGCATTTGTGAACTTGGATAAAATTTCTTTGATTAGTGTAATGGTTGCGGATGGTTCAACAAAGGCAGTGATTACAGGTGTGGGAAGCGTTAGAATTGTGGATCATCATAACTCATCTTTATCTTGTGTATTAGAACCCGTTTATCTGTGTGAAGGGTTGCGTCATAATCTCAAATCAGGTGTTGCAATGCATGATCAGGGCAACAATCTTGAATTGGATGTGTCAGGATTGAAGTTAAGATTGGGAGATGGCAGTGTGATGAAAGCAAAGAGGGCTGGTCAGAAGTGTATGTTTCTGATTTCAGGAAATGAAGTTGAAGTTTTGGCGGTTGAATCTTACAAGTTGTGGCATGAGAGACTGGGACATCCAAATGAGAGGGTTTTGCGTTGGATGGTGGCTGATGATAGTTGCCGTGGGTTGCCTGAAAAACTTGGACCAGCTGAACCGTGTGAAGTGTGTGCAGATGCGAAATCACAAGTCGAATCGAATCGTCTTTCATGACTTACGATAAACCTCTGAGTTTGCTGGTGGCAGATCTGTGTGGACCCTTTTAGGAGAAATCAGGGGGGGCAGCGTATTTTTTGAGCATCAGGGATGTGTACTCAACATTTACCAAAGTTTACCCAATTGCTCAGAAATCAGACACAGTGGCGTGTGTCAAGCGGTATGTTGCTGAAGCCGAGAGGTTGACTGGGTGTAAGGTCAAAAGGTGGCAAAATGATGGTGGCAAGGAATTCATGAATCAAGCATTAGAGGGTTATTTTGGTGGGCTTGGTAACGTGTTGGAGAAGGCTTTACGATATCATCATGAACAGAACGGTATATCTGAATGTTCACAGAGGACAATCCAAGCAATTATGTGGTGTCTCTTGTTTCAAGGAGACCATCCAAAGTCTTTTTGGGGACATGCGGTAGCTGCAACAGCGTATCTACACAATAGAACACCAAATACCAATACCAACCAAAAATCACCACATGAAATGTTTTTTGGTGATAAGCCACAGGTGGATCATTTAAGGGTTTTTGGTTTGTGGGCATTTGTACATGTTCCTCAAGAGGTTAGAAAGAAGTTAGATCATAGAGGTGTGAAGTGCAGATTTGTTGGATATCCAACTGGCTCAAAGGGTTGGAGGTTCCGAGAACCAAAGAGTAATACTTTTGTGGAGTCGGCACATGCTGAATGACTTGAGGAGGTTGGCAGTAGTGTGGTTGAGAGGAGAAATAAAGATGAATGGCCGGTACCCGATCAAACATCAGGAATTCAACATTTGCTTAATGATTTGAATATAGGAAGAGACAAGCAAGAATTGATTAATGCAATTCAAGTATTGTTTGAGTTGTATGATAGTCACATAACAAAAGAAGTCAGACAACAGGATGATTTTGTTAATTATATTTGTCTACTTGCGGCTGGAATTGCTCATAAGGTTCCATCGGGATACAAGATGGCCATGAAGAGTGAAGAGACAGAGGAATGGAAGAAGGCATGCAATAAGGAAATCCAGATGTTGATAAGGATGAAGGTATGGGAGGAAGTACCGTTACCAGAAGGAAAAAAGGCTGTTTCAACAAAATGGGTGTTTGCAAAGAAAATTGATGGTGAAGGAGTAGTGAAGAAATTAAAAGCGAGATTTGTGGTGAGGGGTTTTAATCAAGAGCAAGGTGTTGATTTCAATGAAACGCTTGCACCTACCGCGCAGTTTGCTGCTTTATTGACAATCTTAGCAATAGCAGTATCTAGAAAATGGAAGATTAAAGGTTTTGATGTGGTATCAGCGTATCCGCATAGTCCAATAGATAAAGAAATTTATATTATCCCGCCGGAAGGATATCCTTGTACGATCTCAGATTACGTCCTAAAACTAAGAAGAGCGTTGTATGGGACTAAGCAAGCAGCTAGGTGTTGGTGGAAATTCTTTTCAAATGGACTATCAAAAGTTGGATGCAAGTATTGTGTTAATGATCAATCAATTTATGTACTTAAAATTGAAGGAGAAATTGCTATTGTTTGGATTCATGTGGATGATGTGATGATTTGTTTGTCAGATGATAAGTTGATTGGTTATTTGAGGAAATCATTAGAGAAGTTTTTTGATTTGGTATGGCAAGAAGAAGTGCATCAGATTGTGGGTGTAAAGATAGTGAAGAAGGATGGAGGCTTATTTCTTACTCAAGAGGTATTAGCTACAAGGATTGTGACTGAAGTGGGTTTTTTGATGTCAAGTGCAGCGACACCTATGGTTGCAGGTCTGAATCTTGAGACGGCTGGAGTGGATGATGTTGCAGTCAAGGCTACTGAATATTTATCATTGATTGGATCTTTAAGTTATCTTGCAGTTGGAACAAGACCTGATATAGCTTTCACTGTGAACTATTTAGCAAGATTCTCAGCAAAACCAGTAACATCTCATTGGACAGCATTAAAGTATCTTCTTAGATATGTTTCAGGAACAAGGGCCAATGGTTTGTTTTTCACCAACAATGATCCAAACAATAGTCTTGAGGCATTTTGTGATGCAAATTGGGGGGGGGAATTCTCTCAATTGACTCATGGCTATGTAATTTTTCTATTTGGTTGTCCGGTGTGGAAAGCAAACTATGTGGAAGCAATTCTTAAAATTATCTTATCCTTTTCTAAAGCTCATACTTTCATTTTTAAACTCATCTCAAAGACTTATACACCTTGGTTCAGAACTTTCATTTTTTCAAAACCCACCTTTTGATCAATTTTATTCAACTCAAAATCAATTTAATTCATTTCCTTATACATCAATCTAGATACTCAAGTCAAGAAAGAACCTTTACATGAAACAAATCAAAATCATAAAGAAAGAAAAATCAATACAATCAAGGGAACAGAAAGAAAAATCAAGAATGAGCTAAAATTATCACCACAAAGAAAACAGTCAAAACAGATTACATAGTAGAGTTCATTTAATAAGATGTAAGAGGAGAATTAAAAAAAAGAGATAAACCAGAAAACACCTTACATTCATGATGAGAAGTTGGTCAAGGAATCAAGTGGATTAAGCTTATGAGAACAATCTAAACCAGCAAAAAGAATTAAAGTCATTTTTCAATAGATTCAAAAAATACAAATCTAATCAGTCATAAATGAATAATCAAATAGATCAAAAGAAAGAAAATCAAAAAAGGAAGAAAGTAGAAACCAGCAAGACTTACAGATTCAAGTTTAAAAATTGAAAATGAAAAAAAAAGAAGACCAATCCAGAGGGCTAGAAAGCAAATCAATCGATCCAGAAAGCTAGAATGTCCTCAAAGCGACCTAAAACATCTTAATTGAATCAAGAAGGAGAGAGAAAAATCAAATTATCAATTAGTACATATTAAATTTAAAAGAAAGATGAAAAGAGAAGAACTTACAATTGAATATTAAAATTAAAAGTTGATCAGTCTAGAAAGCTCCACAGGGTTCTAAAGCAGATAAACTGATCAAACAGATGAATCAAATCAACAAGAAAGAAAACTGATTAGTATTAAGTGAAAGGAAGAAGAAAAGGAAGTTCAAACCTACTTACAATCTGAAGAACTCATTTTAAAATTTGAATCGGTCAAAATTTAGATCGAGCAATCTAGAAAGTCCTGAGAACAAACTAGAATCAAATCAGATCAATTAAAGATGATCCAGAAACAAATTGATCAGTTACTAAATCAAAAGGAATCAAATTAAAAGAAGAAGGAGAAAAAGCGAACTTACTGAAGAGTCCAAAGTTGAAATTTGGATCGAGGGAAGAGAGAGGTGGAGGAGATCGATCGAACGACCGATCGAACGATCGTTTGATCCATCCGAGCTAAAAGAAACTAAAAAATTAAATAAAATTAAAATGAAAAAAAAAAAAATTAAATTAAATTAAATACATATAAAAAAGAAAGAGAAGACTAACCAAGCAAACAATCAATCGGTCTAAAAAACATCCAACTAATGGATTGGGCTAAAACTAAACTGAAGAGACATCAAAATAAATTAAAAAAAGACTAAAATTGAAAGAAAGGATCAAAGTGATCAGTAAATGGATCAGAAAAGGGAAGGATCGGATGAAAAGGAGATTAAAAAAAAAGAAGATCGGACTTACGTGATAAAAAAAAAAAGAAAAATGGATCCGAATTGAACAGCGGATCAAATCATCTTGAGGATGACTTGATGAAAGGAAAAGTTATAAAAGGAGGAGGGTGTTGAGTGATTGAGGGGGGAGGGGGTTTTGTCTTCTTATCTTTTTGTGGGTGTCTGTCCGTTGTGTGTGTTCTGTGTGTTGTCTTAGTGTCTCTCAGTGTGTCTGGGAGCTCAGCAGTTTTTTTAAAAGAGTTTTATTTTTTTAAAAGAGTCTTATATTTTTTTTATAAGCTTTTTTCGAGGCTATTAAAAGTATTAAACCCTTATAAGGGTAATTTTTTATTTTTTATTTTATTTTTTTTAAAAATTTAGACGTGGTGAAAGTTGTGATTGTGAAAGTTGTGCAGTGTGAAAGGTCTGCAGTGGGGTTTCAGCGTTTCATCTCTAAATTGAAAGTTTTTCGAGTAGTCGTTTTTTTTTAGAGCGTTAGAATTTTTTTTATATAAAGTTAGGGTTGTAGAAGTTCAAATAGCTTCTATTCCTGCTGTCCTTCAATTTTTTGCTATCTTTTTTTTATCTTTTATCTCAAAAATTCTCAGTTTTGGTCATTTCGAAAGACGTTTCGGACTGTCTTACATAATTAATTCTTGTATAGTGTTGGCTTAAACTTTCTTTAACCCTAGTTTAGACATTTTTTTAAGTGTTTAAAGGACTTGGTGACCACTCAAACAGTCGGAAGACTTGTATTGAGCTTTTTCGGACCACGTTTTGGTACTGACTTTATCAGTAGAAAGTGGAAGACAACATTATTACAGGTGATTGGTTGTGTGTAGCAGGAGGATTTGTTTTAGGATTGTCAACTTTGGCTCTGAACTTAGAGATTTAAAAAGGTAGAGGGCAGCGTAACTGCATTTGTTGTACTTCCTTCCTCTTTGGTCGTACTTCATCCCCTCTCCGGCTCAGCCTACGCTACACTGCGTAGGAGTTCTACATCTGGTGACTCCACTGGGGCAATTCAAAACAACTTTTTCCGGCTTTGCAGGTGCTCTTCCTTCAAAGTTTTTTCTCTCAATATCTCAAACATCAACAAGCCAATCCATTCTCAAGGTTTATTTACAAGATCATCTCATCTCATCATTCAAACTTAAGTCATCAATTCATTACAATAACTTTATCTCAACATTACATATCCGCAATTCATATAACTCTCAATTCTCAACATGTCATCTCAACATCAATTTAGTCATGGGTCAGTCTCAAACCCATTGGAGGAAGCTGGAGGCCGTAGTGCTAATGATAGTCTTGGAGAAGGGTCAAAATCAGGAGGGAAGATGCTATATAGAGAGAAAGAAGACAGTGGAGAAGACTCAGGAGATGATTTAACAGAAAAAGGAAAGGAGGTCAAGGAAACGGACAAGGATGAAGTATTTACAATTCATGATGTGGAAGGTATGATAAAAAATGGTGGAATATCAATTCAGGATGCAGAGGAGTATTTAAAAGAAGCGGAGTTACAAGCGGAGAATATGAACAAGGTGTTGCAATCATTGAAAGATTCAAAATCAAAGGAAGTGATGAAGGAAAAAACCAAGAAGAAAAGCAAGGGGAAAAGAAGGAAATATTACAGTGATAGTAGCAGTAGTAGTAGTGAAGATAGTTCAAGTTCAGAGGATGAGAGTGAGGTGGAAATTAGGAGGAGTAAAAAGAGTACTAAGAGAAAGAAAAAAGTTGTGAAGTTTGAACCTCAAGATTCAGAGTTACGTTTCAGTCATGGCGATGATGTTCAAAAGTTTCTACGGGACTTTGAGGTCGCAGCAAATGTGGATGGAGCTAGTGGTGTGGATATGGCAATGCAAGTTTGTGCATTTGTGAACGGGAAGGATTTGAAAGAGGAGATCAAGGAACTCAAAGGTTGGGGTGAAGGAGAATGGGATTGGAAATTGTTGAAGATGGAAATGAAGGACCGGTATGCATCAATTCGGGAGGCGCCTAAATACATGGTGGAAGATTTGAAGGAGTTAGCTTTGGATTCTGAAAGTAATGGTGGTATTGATTCAAAGTTGGAATTTGAAGGTTTTAGACATAAGTTTGATAGTATTCTGGTCTACCTCAAGAAATATGATTACATTGATTCAGAGGATGAAGTGTGCAACTACTATTACCGGGCATTCTCAGATAACATGCAAAAGAAGATTAAAGAAAGGTTACGTAGTGATGGAGATCTGCGGAGGACAAGGGATGGAAGGCACCGGTTGCCAGGATGGAAGATACTTAAGAAGACAGTACATATGGTAGTACAAGACGAGGTAGAATTAGTGTTTGAAGAGTTAAGAGGAAAGAAGGAAGTAGAGACTAAGAAGGATGAAGAGCTTAAGGAGAAGGTGGTGCAGAAGGATAAAGAGAGACGGGGGTTGAAAATGGAAGGACTAAACAAGAAGATCGGAGGAAAGTCAGCTGATGAAGCAACAATTAGTGAATTAGTCAGACAGTTTGCTGCATGGAGTGGACAAGGAGTGAGCAGACCTTTGGCTGGAAATCAAAACGGTCAAGTCCATGGAGGATTTCAAAACAATTCTTATGCTGGACAACAAAACAATTTGGTTCCACCACCTCAAAATAGAGCAGGACCAGCACCCCATTACAACTCTGGTACTTATTTTAGAAATGGACAACAAGGACAGGGTACATCAGGCCAGGATTTCAACAACGGACTGGGCTTCAACAACAACAACACCAGTGGACAATATAGAAACTTTGGTATGAATAGAGGAAGAGGAGGATTTGGTGCAAATAGAGGAGGAAGAGAAGGTTATAATTTTCATTCTCAATGGAATACTTCAGCAGGCCAGTATCAAGGAAATCATGGCAATCAACAACCACCAAGTGGACCATATGGACCACCACCCAACAATGGTCCTCCTAGAGCAGAATTTCAGCAGTCAACCTTTAGAGATGGACCATTGATGTGTTACTATTGTGCAAGAGAAGGTCATGGTCATAATAGATGCCCAGATAAGCAACGTGATATAAATGATGGATTTGTTACTGAACATAATAATACTTATATATTATCAAATGGAGAAGTAGTCAGGTGGGATAGTAGTAGGCCTATCAGAGCAGTAGTTGCAGATTATTCATTACAAGTAGAACAAGCTAAAATTGCGACAAAGGCTGCGGCAGTTAATCAAATTACACCTCCAGCAGAGGCAGCTAAAGCAGCTGCAGTACCTGAAAAGAATGTTGTTACCGGGATATTGACTAAAGATGAATCTGGTGGACCTCAAATTCAAGAACTTAGAGCTAGTTGTGGAATATTAGAAGATTGGAAGGTGCCTGGAGTTACTAGTAGAGGATTCAAGGCTGCAGTGGCAGGAGCGGGAACTAAAGTGTATGATGTGGAAGTAAAAAGAGGCAGAGGAAAAGCTGAACCGGTTGAAGAACCAAAGAAGAAGAAAGTAACAATAAGGAAGGAAGAGGAAGATCAAGAGGATGAAATCATGGAATTAGCAGAGGATGAAGACAGTAGTGAAGATATACCTCTGGCAAAATTAAAACAAAAGAAGAAGGCAACTGTGGTGGCTCCACAGATTGACAAGAAGGATATAATTAAAGGAAGGTTTGAGAGACCGGTAGAGAAAATTTATGAAGGTGTGATGGATAATGTAGTGACTAAAATTATGAAGACCAAGATAGAGGCGGAAGTAGGAGAACTGTGCTCAATCTCACCAGCATTAGCAGATCATGTCAAGAAGCAGGTTTCAAAAAGACGGGTAGTAATTCCAAGGATTATCAAACCTTTGAGAGCAGCTACAGGTGGATTAGAGGAGGATGAGTCATCTTCAGAGGATGAAAGTGATGTAGAAGACGTGTTGTATTCCTGTCCTTTGGGATATTTGGAGATCATGTTGGGAGGAAAGAAGAAAAGGGTGAAGGCCTTGGTGGATTCAGGTTCCCAGATAAATATCTTACCAGAATCTGTGGCAGAGGAATTAGGTCTAACAGGAGTAGTATCTATCAAATCTGGAGTCAGGGGAATAGGTGGGCAAAGAACTGAGTTGATTGGAATTGCAGAAGCGGTGGAAATAGTAGTTGGTACTAAGGTTCAAGGTGTGGCACATTTCTGGGTGGCTAAAGACAACAAGTGTCCAATTTTACTAGGACGACCTTTCCTTATGGACTTTAGAGCACAAATTGAGTTTGGGAAGGTGATAGGGGAACGGTTGACTTTGCGTGATGAGAGGGGACTTTGGACTCGGTTTACAATTTGTCAGCCAGATGATGGTGATTGGGAGCGGGAATTGGATTTAGGAGAAAAGAGGACGACTTTGGTGGAAGTACAGCTAGCAATGTTACAGCATGAGGTTCAAAAAGAAGATAGTTGTATGGTTCCGGAATATGTGGAAGAGACCTCTGGTGCAGGGTATTCAATGTTATAATGAGTGTTGGTGAATCAATTGGCATTCAGTATATAGAAAATCCAAGTAACCTTGGATGTCTATCACCAACTTGGAGTTAATATGGGGACTTGGTGGTGTATAAAGAATAATTTTGGTGCTCAATTTCAAATCAGTTTCTCAATTTTGATTTCATTATTTGATTAGGTTTTTTTTTCAGAGTTTCTTTTTTCAGTTTTCAGTTTTCAGTTTTCTATTTTCTATTTTCTTTTTTTACTTCTCTTTTTTCTTTCTTTCATCTTTTGAGTTATCATTTTCTCTCTTATTTTAGCGGTGTGGGATAGGACGTTGAGGATGGTGGATGATGGCAGGAACAGATGGATATTACATTCAACAACAAACAACAAAAGTAGTAGGGTACGGGGTGGGCACAACAAATCATCAAATCAAATATTCAACATTCAAATCAATCAAGCTGAATAATTGGACAACTACTTAAATCATTTTTTTTCTTTTTTCTTTTTTCATTTCTCTTTTTCATTTCTCTTTTTTCTTTTTCTCATATATTTACTTCATATCATCAAATCATTAGCAGGGGGCACGGGAAGGGTACAATTTACAACATTAAAATTATCAACAAATCAAACTTCAAATATCAAAACAATAAATGGATTACTGCTATAACACTTTTTTTTTCTTTCACATTTTTTTCATTTTTTCATTTTTTTCCAAAATTTCAAATCGAATTTATTTCAATCAAATACTTTACATGTTAAATCACAATCAAAATCAATAACAAATCAAAATCAAGTATATCAAACAATACTCAAATCATCAAACAACAATTACAACAAATTATCGTCATTCTCAATCTTTTACTTAAATTTTTTGGATATGTTTCTTCTTTTCTTCTTTTTCTTTTTTTCAGTGGATGGATATGGGTAGTTGAGGATGGTGGATAGTTGGCAAGAATTAATTGGCAAAAATAGTTACAATAAATTACAATAAAATCAAATACAAATCAAACATCAAAATTACAAATCAAAGTCAAATAAAACAAATCAAATTACATATAAATTATAATAAATATCATCAAGGCAATTTACAAAAATTAAAACAACAAATATTAACACAACTTATGCTGATTGTATTTCTTGCTTTTCATGGTGGACAGGTACTGTTAGTTGAGGATGGTGAATAGCAGGCAGGAATGGATAGTGAAAATAATCAAATGAAAAATAAGTCAAAATACAACAAATATAAACAACAAAGTAAAATCATTAATCAAATAAATAAATAATCAACAATCAAATTAATACAACTCAAGTTCGGATATGTTTCTTTTTTCTCTTTCTTTTTTTCTTTTATGGGGACGGAATGGTTAGATGAGGGTGTTGGATCTTCAGTCAAATTAAAGCGGCAATGTTATACTTCAAAAATCAAATCAAATTAAATATGTAAACAATTTACATTATCAAATATCAAATCAAAAGTCTGTACTAGGGGGTTAGGGGATAGGCTGAACATCACAAAGCAAACAACAACAACAATTACATTAAAATTACATATAAATTACATACACAAAATGGTTACGACTACAGCAAATTTCTTTCTTTTTAAAATTTTCATTCTTTTTACGGGGACAAGGTATGGGGTGTTGAGGATGCAGGACTGGCGGTAAAAATTGGATAGTTTACATCAACATTCATGATTACAACTACGGAAGATTTTATTTTACAAGTCATAGACTCATATCATATTTTACTTGGAACGTGCATTCAGTCGGACAACACAAAATTTGAGTTTGGTTATAACATTAAAAATTGAAGATATGGAGGTATATTTATTTCTTGCAAATTAGTACAAGTTTGAATTGGAAAGGAATCCAATGGGTGTGAATTTTATTATTGTCAAGGCCTAGATAGAGGTTACTTGGGGTTTTTATATATATTAGTGGAATTACGGGATCAAGAAATAGTTATCAAAATATCTCAAGGGTTACGGTTACAATTACACAAGAAAGTTGAGAAGTTTTATTGGATACGCAGGACGGGATGATTTTATATAAGTTAAAGATAAATAAAGTAGGAGATAAAGTAGAGGTTTTTTATTTAAGTTGGGGGAGGCGACTCACAATTTGCGGCAATTGTTCATTCAAGTTGGGGGAGGTGGTCATTTGTCATGGTTTTAGAAGTGTACAAAATTTATTTCAAGATATTTTTCAGCAGCGCTGAGGACAGCTTGGAAGTTGGGGGAGGATGTGGAAAGCAAACTATGTGGAAGCAATTCTTAAAATTATCTTATCCTTTTCTAAAGCTCATACTTTCATTTTTAAACTCATCTCAAAGACTTATACACCTTGGTTCAGAACTTTCATTTTTTCAAAACCCACCTTTTGATCAATTTTATTCAACTCAAAATCAATTTAATTCATTTCCTTATACATCAATCTAGATACTCAAGTCAAGAAAGAACCTTTACATGAAACAAATCAAAATCATAAAGAAAGAAAAATCAATACAATCAAGGGAACAGAAAGAAAAATCAAGAATGAGCTAAAATTATCACCACAAAGAAAACAGTCAAAACAGATTACATAGTAGAGTTCATTTAATAAGATGTAAGAGGAGAATTAAAAAAAAGAGATAAACCAGAAAACACCTTACATTCATGATGAGAAGTTGGTCAAGGAATCAAGTGGATTAAGCTTATGAGAACAATCTAAACCAGCAAAAAGAATTAAAGTCATTTTTCAATAGATTCAAAAAATACAAATCTAATCAGTCATAAATGAATAATCAAATAGATCAAAAGAAAGAAAATCAAAAAAGGAAGAAAGTAGAAACCAGCAAGACTTACAGATTCAAGTTTAAAAATTGAAAATGAAAAAAAAAGAAGACCAATCCAGAGGGCTAGAAAGCAAATCAATCGATCCAGAAAGCTAGAATGTCCTCAAAGCGACCTAAAACATCTTAATTGAATCAAGAAGGAGAGAGAAAAATCAAATTATCAATTAGTACATATTAAATTTAAAAGAAAGATGAAAAGAGAAGAACTTACAATTGAATATTAAAATTAAAAGTTGATCAGTCTAGAAAGCTCCACAGGGTTCTAAAGCAGATAAACTGATCAAACAGATGAATCAAATCAACAAGAAAGAAAACTGATTAGTATTAAGTGAAAGGAAGAAGAAAAGGAAGTTCAAACCTACTTACAATCTGAAGAACTCATTTTAAAATTTGAATCGGTCAAAATTTAGATCGAGCAATCTAGAAAGTCCTGAGAACAAACTAGAATCAAATCAGATCAATTAAAGATGATCCAGAAACAAATTGATCAGTTACTAAATCAAAAGGAATCAAATTAAAAGAAGAAGGAGAAAAAGCGAACTTACTGAAGAGTCCAAAGTTGAAATTTGGATCGAGGGAAGAGAGAGGTGGAGGAGATTGATCGAACGACCGATCGAACGATCGTTTGATCCATCCGAGCTAAAAGAAACTAAAAAATTAAATAAAATTAAAATGAAAAAAAAAAAAAATTAAATTAAATTAAATACATATAAAAAAGAAAGAGAAGACTAACCAAGCAAACAATCAATCGGTCTAAAAAACATCCAACTAATGGATTGGGCTAAAACTAAACTGAAGAGACATCAAAATAAATTAAAAAAAGACTAAAATTGAAAGAAAGGATCAAAGTGATCAGTAAATGGATCAGAAAAGGGAAGGATCGGATGAAAAGGAGATTAAAAAAAAAGAAGATCGGACTTACGTGATAAAAAAAAAAAGAAAAATGGATCCGAATTGAACAGCGGATCAAATCATCTTGAGGATGACTTGATGAAAGGAAAAGTTATAAAAGGAGGAGGGTGTTGAGTGATTGAGGGGGGAGGGGGTTTTGTCTTCTTATCTTTTTGTGGGTGTCTGTCCGTTGTGTGTGTTCTGTGTGTTGTCTTAGTGTCTCTCAGTGTGTCTGGGAGCTCAGCAGTTTTTTTTAAAAGAGTTTTATTTTTTTAAAAGAGTCTTATATTTTTTTATAAGCTTTTTTCAAGGCTATTAAAAGTGTTAAACCCTTATAAGGGTAATTTTTTATTTTTTATTTTATTTTTTTTAAAAATTTAGACGTGGTGAAAGTTGTGATTGTGAAAGTTGTGCAGTGTGAAAGGTCTGCAGTGGGGTTTCAGCGTTTCATCTCTAAATTGAAAGTTTTTCGAGTAGTCGTTTTTTTTTAGAGCGTTAGAATTTTTTTTATATAAAGTTAGGGTTGTAGAAGTTCAAATAGCTTCTATTCCTGCTGTCCTTCAATTTTTTGCTATCTTTTTTTTATCTTTTATCTCAAAAATTCTCAGTTTTGGTCATTTCGAAAGACGTTTTGGACTGTCTTACATAATTAATTCTTGTATAGTGTTGGCTTAAACTTTCTTTAACCCTAGTTTAGACATTTTTTTAAGTGTTTAAAGGACTTGGTGACCACTCAAACAGTCGGAAGACTTGTATTGAGCTTTTTCGGACCACGTTTTGGTACTGACTTTATCAGTAGAAAGTGGAAGACAACATTATTACAGGTGATTGGTTGTGTGTAGCAGGAGGATTTGTTTTAGGATTGTCAACTTTGGCTCTGAACTTAGAGATTTAAAAAGGTAGAGGGCAGCGTAACTGCATTTGTTGTACTTCCTTCCTCTTTGGTCGTACTTCATCCCCTCTCCGGCTCAGCCTACGCTACACTGCGTAGGAGTTCTACACCGGTGGCATGGGCTTCAACAAGACAGAGCTGTGTGACCACTTCTACATGCCATGCTGAATATATGGCATTAGGGACAACTGCAAGGGAGTTGGTTTGGATAATGAATCTGGTTGAGGAGATGTTAGAGGTTAGGAAGGAAAGATGTTGGGTGATAATACGGCGGCAGTGAAGGTTGCAAAGAATTTGCATTTAACAAAAAGATCTCATCATGTGGCATGGGAGTTTCATTATGTAGATGAATTAGTATATGGTAAATTGATAGAGGTGATGTGGATTGATGGTAAGAATCAGAGGGCAGATATTTTAAAAAAGCCACTAGGGCATATTCTTTTCAATTTTTTCAAACCATTACTGTGTATGACAGGATAGATGGAGGTGCATCGCTACCAAAAGGGGAGGGTGTTGATGTTGTGTTTGTTATTTGGTTGTGTTTGTGTGAACTTGTTTATGTCTTTCACTAGGATACACCTATGTGACATTTATTGTGGTAGTTAGCTCAGTGCCGAAGGCGGAGTAGCTAGATCCCTTGTCACTCTACGACTTTGGGATCTTATAGCTAATGTTGTGGAAATCCAAAACTAGGCGGTGGTGTTCTCTTTCTCTAACAACTATCATAATTTGTCTTATATATAAACCCAAGGCAAGACGCAATCACATATTTGATACAAGCGCACGAGTCAGAATCTCAACACAATGCAAAGTGAATGAATTTATTGTCAAGGCCTAGAATAGAGGTTACTTGTTTTTTTAGGAGTTTTAGAATATGTTTGAATTATAGGAATAAGAGATTATTATCAAAACATCTCAGGAGTTACGGTTAGAATTATAAAAGGAAGTTTGCAAAGTTTTAGCGGATAAGTGCAACGGGCAATGTTATATTATAGTTGAAGATAAATAAAATTAGAAGTCAAAGTAGTAGTTTTTCATTTAAGTTGGGGGAGGTGACACAAAAATTCAAAGAAGAAGATGGCAAAGAATTGTAGAAGTTCTGTTCAAATCAATGGTTTTTATTATGCACAATTTTTTCTAACAGATTTTCCTACTACAACATTATACAAAGATTTTTTTGGATTTAGTATTTAACAAGAAACCAAGTCACAAATCACAAGTCACAAATCAAGAGGCAATAAGATAAATTGTAGGAATACAACATTGGATAGCAGATTTCTTAAAACCAAAGGAGAATCGTGTGTATAGGATGGTCAAGTTTTAGAAATACAACAAGTAAATCAATCATAAAACAAGTCAGAAAAAAAAAGAACAAGGAGGGAAACAACACAATTTAATCTTGGTTCAGGGCGCGTTTTTTGCCTTTGTCACAAGAAGAAGGGCTAGTAGCAGAAGTTTTATCAGAATTGGACCACTTTGAAATAGATAAAAGAGTTTCAGCAACAAGATCTTTAAATTGTGTTTCAACAGCAACTTGAGCTTCAGATTCTTCATTTGAATTGGATAGAAATTTTTTCCAGTGATGACGGAGGACAGCAATCATTCTATGAGTCAAGATTACAGCGGGATGATCAGGAGTTATTTTTGAAGCCATTCTGCCAACCATCTTGATTTGTTCTTCAAAGGTTGTTTTTCTTGTGAACCAGAAATATTCAGCTTCTTCACCATATTGCTCAGTAAATTGGTCAACATTTATTTGAGAGGGAGGTTGAAGATCAGAAAACAACGAATCTAAAACCATTTGAGGTGAAATTGGATGCGGTGAAATGGATTCTTCTTTAATCAATGTGACAGATGGGGCGTGTGGGTCAAGAGAGGTAGAGTGGGTGGGTGGTTTTGATGGCGCAGGGGTTTTACAAAACACAGGCTTGGGTGGTTTGGTGATGATAGCAGGTGCCGAAGAACCACAATAACGGCGAGTAGGATTGTCAGGCCAACCTAAAATCAAGAGTAAAAGATGAAGTGAACAATAGATTGAAGAAGGAAGTTGAACATGATAAATTTAAAACCAAAGAATTAGTACAATTTTAGTGATTTATCAAAGACAATAAAAATTTGAAGGTACATACGGCACAGATCCTTTGATGCGGCACAATTATTACATTTGAAATCCTTTATATGCTTAGAATTCCTGAAAGTATTCCATGAACAGGGCTGGTGTGTGTCAAAGCAATTGTCACAAACACAAGGGTGATAATTACGTGGGGACATTCTTCTAAAATTCAAAAATTAAGATCAAAAATTGAAATTGAATAAATCAAGATAAGCAACATCATTACCTATCATAAATCACTCATAGCATGTAGACAGTGAAAGAAAATACTTACTTGGCAATTCGATTGAAGCGATGATTTGAAATGGATGATCTGAAGGATGAAAAGATGATAATGATAGATTGATAGAATTGAAAAGTCGAAGATATACTAAAGGCTTTGAAATAATTTGAAAGGGTTGGTTTGATTGTAAAGTTAATAATAAGGAGAAGAAAAAGCAACATATACATTCAAGATGAGTAAAGAATTTTTTGAGGCTCAGATGCAAAAATTACGGAATGCGAGGTGGGTCAAAGTGACAACTTCAAATTTCAAAATTTGAAATTTCAGATTCCGCGGGTGCAAAACTTAAAAAACCTGACAAAACTGTGGATTAAACTCAAATACTGGACTTAAACCACCTGTATTTGGGCAAAAACATATGTTTTTGCCACTTTGGCCACATTTTCCAACCACAAGTCGAAATTTCACTCATTCCTTGTCACTTTGACACAAATGATACCATAAAATTTCAAAAAAACCAGTTTCGCAAACACAATTCACAAAAACAACAACTCAAAATCTCAACCGATCCACAAAACACCATGTGTAAATACAAATACTTCCAACTCAACCGCCAAAACCTAAACCTATCACAACACTTGAAAACATCCACACACTCTCACAGTCTCATCACTTGTACCCTATCGCCTGTCGCATCAAAAACATTGTACCTCACTGGGCATCCATTCGTAACTGTGCAACACCAACATCCCTGCTTGTCACTTTAACACACTTTTGTCAATCAATTCAACATATCACCCCTTTACTCTTCTGCTTTATCATGCCTGCAAAGATTGATATCTCCGATGAAATCTTACATCCAATCCTTGAGGAAGCTCATCACCACAAGTGGACCGCCCAATCAGTCTCCGACAACATCTGGAGAAGCCATCAAATCAAGATTAGTGTCCGCACCATCCGTCGCCGTATTGAAGCATGGGGACTTAAACACCGAGGGAATTATGATGAAGAGATGGTTAAGCAAGCTGTGTTAGACAAGCACGGTAAAAGTTATAATCAGAAAAGAACCATTATCTCTTTGAAGAATGAAAACAAGATCAACATTAGCCGCTCAACCCTGACCCGCTATGAGAAGAGACTCCAGCTTAACCGACAACGAGACGATATTGACTTGAACAAAATTACTCATGAGGCACTTGTGCAACTGGTCAATACAATGGAGGAAGAATATGGTCATGTGCTAGGAATTAAGAGTGTGAAGAGAAAGCTTATGCAGGACCATAACCTCCACATTCACCGGTGATTAATTTGCTTAAATTCTACCCATCATAACCTCTACAATCTGTATGCTGACATTCTGTTACCCTGATTTTTTGTATTCATCATTTCTCTCTGATTTTTCTATTCTTATTCAATTATCACCTCAGTGATGTCATCTCTGCCATTCTCAAAGTGATTAACCCTGAGATGGTGGCAGTGAGAGCTGCCCATAAGCTCAAGAGACGACAGTATTACGCTGGTGGTCCTAACCATGTTTGGGCTTGTGACGGCCACGACAAACTGATCTCATATGGCATTGGCATCTATGGATTTATTGACTGCTGGTCCCGAAAGGTAATGGGTCTTCATGCTCATGTCACCAACAGTGACCCTCGACATGTGGATTTGTGGTATCTTGGACTTGTTAAGAAATATGGTGGTATACCCAAGAAGCTCACTACTGATCGAGGAACCGAGACCATTGATCTTGCTGGTCATCAAATGTATCTTGGCGACACCTACGGAACCCAACCACCTGGCTTCAGGTACCACCAATATGTTCCGTCCACTCACAACACAAAGATAGAATCTTTTTGGGAGAAAATGAGTGGTGCTGTTACAGGCCACTTGAAGGATGATATCCATCAGCGGATTGCAAATGGACTTTATGATAAAGATGATGAGCTTGAAAGGTAATGCACATTCTCTGTTGTGCATGTTGCTCTCTCTCCGTACTAACATGTGGTGTGTCACCTGTATCAAAAGTATGCTGTTCCTTCAACTCTACCTTCCCGCAATTCAAAAGGCTCTTGACACCTATGCAGAGTTCATCAACAATTATCCAAAGCGCAAAGACAACCGATCTAGGTTGCCAACTGGATGTAGTGCTGACTATTGCTTTCACAACCCGTATGAGGAGTTTGGCGGTACTGATTTGATGATCAAAGTCCCTGAGAGTGCAGTTGATCAAATTATTGAAGAGGATTATCCTGACCAAGACAGATTGTGGACTAGGACACCTGAGTGGTTTTCGTCTGTTGTTGATGGTGTCATGTCAGATTTAGGTTTTGATTACAATGACTTGACTACTTCCAATGTCTGGGATGTGATGAAGATTGTGTTGGAAAGATTGAGAGATCATGATTGGACGGATACTCCTTTGGCTCCAACTGTAGCAGATTTCAATCATGGTATCTGAACAACTTCTTGTGTTTCTCTTCCCTTTTGTTGTTCTCTTCTTTGGTCTTAAGGATTACACTAATTCAATCAGATGGCTAGGATTTCTACATGTATTGAAGATAATTCAGAAACATACTACTCATTATGAGCTGAACAAAAGATCATTAACAACAGGAGCAACATGTATGTATACTTGTGAGAGAAAAACAACAGGTAAGAAGCAGTTTGACAGGTTGTGTTTATTTCAAGGACAGATAAAACAGTTGAGACAACAATAAAACATTCAGTTATTGAATCACATCTTGTAACAAATGTTGGGATCACCGTAATCTTCTACATGATCTCTAGGCAAATCCTCCACTCTGAGCGCGGAAGCCTCCTCCAATTGGTCTGAAGGTACTGTTAATGTAATCACTCGTCTAGCTAGTTGGGCCTTTCTTTTCTGGACCTGGGTAGTATAAGGTCTTAGATACATTTTCACATCATTTACCCCCAGAAAGATTTGAAGGATAGGCTCACATTGTAAAGATGTTGTTCAATTGACTGTCCAGTGACCACATGGTATGCTCTGACTGGCTTGGTTTGTCCAATCCGGTGCAGGCGGTCTATTGCCTGTTGTACTACTTGAGGGTTCCAGTGGGCATCCTGGATTTACAAAACCACCCAACTGAGTCAGCTTGCACCCAACAGCAAGTCAAGAGACATCTCACCATCAGATAAACCTCATCAGCACAAGTCATATTCAATCCAACACCACCTGCTTCTATTGACACTACAAAAGCGTCAATGTCTGGATTGTTGGTGAAGTTGTTGAGTTGGCAAGTTCTTTCAAAGGTAGACATGTCCCCATGAAGCTGACAGCACCTAATACCAGAGAGATCAAATGCAATAAGTATCCTGTGGGTAGGTGAAATCAGCCAGTGCACCAATCTATTTTGCGGAAGGAAAGAGAGATAGATTGCACTCACCATTCCATGAAGGACTTCCACTGAGTGTATATTACACTTTTACCACCACCATTTTCTTTCTTTTGCAAAAGCTGGTGAACCAAAAATCCAAGCTTGTTGCTAAGTTGCCAGTCAGTCATGAGTGCATCCCTCAGCTTGCAGTGGTGTACCCGTTTGTCAGGCACTTTGATGCCCAGTTTTTGCTCCATTTCATTGATTGGTTGGAGTTCGTCCGGAACATTCTTGTCAACTGTTCGATACAAAAGCGGGTGGTTGCAGGCCATTCGGAGATTTGTTAACTGTTTAAAATATTTGCCTCCTTTGAATTTTTTTGTTCTCTCAACTCCAAATTCTTGTAGAAACCTTTGATAGTGAGCTTGGTAAACTTCTTTAGGACTTTGCTGCATATCTAAAACAATTGTCGTATGATTGATTGGTGGTAAATCAAATATGTGACTGTCTTTTGTCCGCCTGAGCATTATGTATCTTAAAAGTTGAGAAACAGGGGCTAGATCTCCCCGCTGCACCGGCAGTGAGATATGAGTATCCCAGACCCGATCCCTGTGGAAGGGTGCAAAACGTAGGAACTTCAGAAGCATATGAAGATCACTGAGTTTGTTGTGGAGTGGTGTTCCAGTAAGACACAATCGGTTGACAGCTTTTAAGCCAGTGACACACTGATGGGAGAAAGTCTCATTACGAATGATACTGACAAATATGGGACTCAGCTCTTGTGTCACCATTTGGACTCACCACTAGTAGAAAGATTTACTCACTGTGCCTCATCAATTACTACCCGGTACCACTTTGTTTGATATGTAAGACTTGCTGCAGTATCATTCTGAAGCGTACCTAGAGTTGTGATTATGATATCTGCTGGATACCAATCTTCTTTTGGCACCTTCTCTCTCTTTGAATCATGCCAACGCATAACCTTCAGTCCGCCTTGCCTTGTATGACGTCTCACCTCGTTTTCCCAGTTATCCAGGAGCCCCTTCAGGCAAATCAGAAGAGTTGTGTGTGAACCACGTAATGTGCTGGTCAGATCGTTGTGATGATAATTGAGTTCGTAGGCCTTGGCTTTGTCTAGAGTATTTGCAATCAATGCTATAGTCTGAATCGATTTTCCAAGGCCCATGTCGTCAGCTAGGATTGATGCTCCAGGACTTGAGGGAGCAGGTTGTTGTGCAGTGGCTATAAATGCCTCGCCACAAAGCAAGTTAGTCCAGATTTTAAAGCCACCGCTATGTTTTGATCGCCATAGAGCTTGGTAGGCTGAATTTTGAGGATTCTCACGATCAAGCAAAAACGCAAGGCCCTGCTGCTGATGTGGTCTGAGCTGGGAGGTGACAAGTCCGCATTGAGTAACTGGTTGCAAATCGGATCCACTAGGAATGGCTTTGAGTTTGGCGGAGTCTTCTTCGGAAATTGAAACCAGGGCAGGGTAGGCTGCTTTCCAGTTGGGCATCAAATTGCTGGCGAGAGGAACCAGCCTGACGTGATGGTGCTCGCTAGGGTTGTAAGATTCAGGTGTTTCGATTGTGATTTTGTGTTTTTCCAATAACTGCTTCAGATCTTTCTGTTGCCATGGCTTGGTGAATATCAGTGTTGACACTTTGTGTTGGATCATGTCTGATTCCTGACACGTTGTTAATGAGCTGCTGATGAAGAGATTTTGGGGATGATGAGGTGGATAGGTGGGCTTCCATCCACCAGCAGCCAATGATTTGTACACTCCAGGTTGAGCCCCAAGAATATCTAGAAAGAAGGGTTGGAGATGATCAGGCAAGTAGCCTATGGTCTTGCCATTGTCCAGGAGGATTCTGATCTGGGGGAATGGTTCATCCTTGTGAGGTTTGAAAAGATGAATCCATGTTGAGAATGGATGCCGCAACTGTGTTGCGGCTGAGGTTGGATGTCCTGCAGTGAATTGAATGGAACCACTGCAAACCAGTTGAGGTGATGCATTGAAGGAATTCATCATGAGCTGAGAGATAGTGCCAAGTATATTGGTATTCAGATGACGGCGGATGAATTTATTTATTCTAAAGTATATTTGAAAAGTGGGAATTGAGATGGGCTGGAGGCAGAATGATATACCTTTGATTGAGTGAGTATTATGCTAGATACTAGATCAAGGTTCTGACTGACATGACAAAATGTGGGACAGGTTCAAAGGCCGGGAGAGTACATATGCAAAGGGCAAGGTTCTGACTTGCGGGAGATAATGGGGGGAAGATTCAAAAGCGGGGAAAGTATGTATGCAAAGGTATTGTGTCAAACACACTGTGCAAATCAAGAATGTTGATCCTGAGGCAATTTATGATATTTGGTTTTGTAGACAGAATATATCAAATTAAGATGAGAGGTTCCTGCAGGAGATGGAGATATGTCTCCTTATATCCTATCTCAAGCTCCCCAAAATCCGAATTCTTACATTTGAAGATAGTTGTTGCCATATTTTCAGTAGCCTATCTACAGTGGATCAGTCACTGATCAACCGTATACCGGATGTTGGAGGTGTCACAGCGGCCTATCTATGGTTGATCAGTTAGTAGCAACCACCTAACAGCCTAGGTAGTCTTCCTTTTAAGGTTAACCCCCCCGGCAACCTATCTACAGTCGATCAGTGACTGATTGACGGCTGCTCAGTTGCGGGATGGAGGTGTCACGGCAACGTAACACCTCCAGCCACAGTTGATCAGTGAGTGATCAACATGGCGACCACCTAACAGCCTAGGTGGTCTTCCTTTTAAGGTTGACCACCTAGGCAACCTATGTGGGTGTCCATGGCTGGAGGTGTCCCAGCCCCAGACACCTCCTGCCACCGTTGATCTGTGAGTGACCAGCTGTAGTAACCTCATAACAGGCTAGGTGGTCTTCCTTTTAAGGTTGGCCACCTAGCCTACCTACTACAGTCGAACAGTCACTGTTCGACCATAGTAGCCTGCTGGAGGTGTCACAGCGATGTGAAGCCTCCAGTGGTTAGGCGTTGTGGTGGCCACCATAGGGCTAGGAAGGCCACCTAGCCGCTTAGGCGGCCGACCACGGTCGATCACTGAGTGATCGACCGTGGCTGGCGGTGTCACACCGCCGTGACACCTCCAGCTACCACTACGGTTGTTTTGACCGTAGTGGTGTATGGTGGTGGCCACCATAGGGCTAGGAAAGCCACCTAGCCCTATGGTGGCCAGCCACGGTCGATCACTGAGTGATCGACCGTGGCGGGAGGTGTCACACCGCTGTGACACCTCCCAGGCCCACTACGGTCGTTTTGACCGTAGTGGTCCGGCTAGGTGGCCACCATAGGGCTAGGAAGGCCACCTAGCCCTATGGTGGCCAGCCACGGTCGATCACTGAGTGATTGACCGTGGCGGGAGGTGTCACACTGCTGTGACACCTCCCAGGACCACTACGGTCAAAACGACCGTAGTGGTCCGGCTAGGTGGCCAACCTTAAAAGGGAGGCCACCTAGCCGCTTAGGTGGCCAGCCACGGTCGATCACTGAGTGATCGACCGTGGCGGGAGGTGTCACACCGCTGTGACACCTCCCAGGACCACTACGGTCAAAACGACCGTAGTGGTCCGGCTAGGTGGCCAACCTTAAAAGGAAGGCCACCTAGCCCTATGGTGGCCAGCCACGGTCGATCACTGAGTGATTGACCGTGGCGGGAGGTGTCACACCGCTGTGACACCTCCCAGGACCACTACGGTCAAAACGACCGTAGTGGTCCGGCTAGGTGGCCACCCTTAAAAGGGAGGCCACCTAGCCGCTTAGGTGGCCAGCCACGGTCGATCACTCAGTGATCGACCGTGGCGGGAGGCGTCCCACCGCTGTGACACCTCCCAGGCACACTACGGTCAAAACGACCGTAGTGGTCCGGCTAGGTGGCCAACCTTAAAAGGGAGGCCACCTAGCCGCTTAGGTGGCATAAAGGTCTAGGGGGTCTTCCTTTTAAGGTTGCCCCCTAGGACGGCAGATTATGACCTATGGCTGTTGTCCTAGGTGGTCAACCTTAAAAGGAAGACGCCCTACAAAGATAGGTCTCCTTTTTACGGTCAATCAAGGGGTGAGTAAGGGTGGGCTGTTGGACGTAGCTGTCACATGTATAAATCAAGTGACATATACCATGTGACAGTTTACCATGTTGATTTTGGATATCATGGTGAACTGAATGGTAATTTGTTCCCACCCCAGATCACACTTTTACACATTTTAAAAGTTTCATCCACTCCATTCTCCATAACACTCTACCTACTCAATCCTCATCTCAACCCAACACACTCAGCTCAACACAACTCAACACAACAAAACTCATCACCATCCACACCTCCACTCAACCCAAAATGTCCAACAGCTTTGCGCAAGACTTTCCTTCTCCTTTGACTGTGGATATGGAGACACCTCATGGATCTCCGGAGCCTGACCCTACCCAGCAAATGGATGTTTCTCCCAGGCCAGCTGCTAATTTTGCAGCTCCAACTTTTGAAGCTTTTGCACAAGCCCCCACCTCTTCTGGCCCTTTATCAAATATCCAAGAATCAGGATTGTCTGAAGCGGAATTTGAGGAAATTACCAAAGAGCAGTTTGAGCGCAACATATCTGCTACAGCTCATGTCCTCCGTCGCCAGGTCAATGCGCCTAATGTTCCCAAGGATGCCAGGAAACTGATGGAAAAGGCAGCTCAGATTTGTGAGAGCAGAATTCATGGTGTGTTCATCTTCTCTGACCAGAGTTTCTCCCCTCATATGCTGAATCACTGGGTGGTGTGCAGACTTGCGACGAGGAATCCATCCTCCTGCAATAGATGGGGTCAAGGTCATTGATCTCACTGGTGAAGGGACTCCTGCTCCCACACAGCCACGCCAATCCAGCCGCCCTGGAAGTTCTTCTTCGGACTATTCTAAATGTCAATCGTCCACAAAGAAACGAGCTCGTCTCTCACTCAAAAGAAATGCAGAAGACATAGAGGAAGAAGAAGAAGACAATCTCTCCGAGGAACAACCTCTTGAAACCGGTGACGATCATGGAACTACTTCAGCTGAACATGATGACAGCCTTGTTACTGAGGATCACCATGATGAATTGGAACCTGCACCTCCCCGCACAAATCCCATTCAACCGCCCTCACAGAAATCATCTCAAAGTGTCCTGTTTGAGTTGGAAGAAGACCTTCTTCAAGAACGGAAAAAAGAGGCACTCCTCAACAATCAGCCAATTCGTGCTTCATTCGTCACCTCTCCCTCTGCAATCAATCCTGCCCTCATCACCCAGACAAACCCAGCCCGCAACACTGGCAACATCTCCAACCCTCCTTTGTCTCCAGCTCATGACGATTCCACTGCTCAGAGTCAAGTTCCGCCTAGTATTCAGAGTGATTCTCAATCTTCACCTACCCGCTCTGCTGTTCGTAGTATTACTCCTCCACCCATCAATCACCCTGCTTCACCCACTCCTCAGACTGTTCTTCCTCAGAGTAGTGCAGCTCCTGTGTCTCCAAATCCTCCTGCTTCACCTACTCAACCTTTAATTGAGGATACTACTGCTACATCCAACATATCTGCCTCTACTTTTCCACGGGCTCAGAACCAGCAATCACCTCAAACTGGTACCTCTCCAAACAACTCAAACAACCAAGAGTCCGCCGCAAAGAGCACTCCTGAAGAACAACTTGCAGCCCTGGACCTGGACTCAATGGATATCGACCTACCAGTTCCCTGTCTACTTCCCGAAATTGATCCTTCTCTAGTAACGGGCACTGAATCAAATACCCGGAACCTCTTCAAATCCAAAAGGGATGTCTTTGTTGCAGCCTTCAAGAAATTTCCAATCCGCATGACTCCTGCTAAATATTCCGAGGGACGTGATCTAGTCCTGAAATTACTTGAATTGAGATTAAAGCACATTCCAACCATCATCAATCCAAAGTATCTACTTCCAAAGGGATTCAAGTTTCACAACACCACATTGTCAGGAACCGCATGGCTCTCTGAACTCAACCAACAAGGTATGCCAATCATCCTTGTTCCTCTTCTACTTGATCCATCATATTAATGCCATGATGATTCCAACTTGCAGGTGTGGATTTTGCTTCACCCCACAAAGGTGAATTGCTGTTTAATTCAGATATCTGGAGCCCTTGGTTATTCGAAACAAAAGAAGATCCCCCAAAGGACGATGAACATTCAATTACTTTTCAAATATATCGATACTTGAGGCCCATTGCAAAACCTTCAGTCTATTACCAAATGAAATCATGTCGTGTCTTTCGTGATGCTATTGTAGTTGCATCTGACGAGGTTACCAGGAAGGAAGAATTTGTTATCAACACAAACTGCACTGAATACGAGAAGAGCTTTGCTTTAGTTACACATCTCTTCAAAGTTTGCCCCTCTGTTGGTTCCGTTGGACTTAGCTCGCTTGAAGGATCCAGTCAAGTCAAGTCAGAGACTCTTGGGCAACTTAACAATTTTGCTACCAGAGTGCATGACATTCTTTTGGGGGTAGCTATCCTTGATCTATTTGCTAAACTTCCTAAAGCAAAGAACAATAAAGAACATCTAAAAATTTACGAGGATCTCAACAAACAAATCAAAGTCATCAAAGATGTAAAGTTTGTGTGGGGAATGTTGGGGTCTTTTTTAATCAGTGGGGTTAGAGGCCTATTATTTACTTCAGACAACTGCAAGACTGGTCCGGCTGCAACTGTTTTGGCTGTGGTGCAGGCTGCAGCAGACATACAGAAACAGGATAGATTACTCTTCAAGGAAACTATATGGGTGAGGACTCATGACTACATCATGAGGCTGTTGTCAAAAAACTACAATTATTTCAAAGGTGAAGTCTCTGCTCCTCAAAGCGCAGCTGATTTTGCTTATGTGAAGAAGGGTCCCTTGGCCATATGCTTGGCTTATGACATTGGGTATTACTGGAGTATGAAGGTTCCAACTTCTCTTGGTATGGGACTTCCTCGTCCTTATCTCGCAGCACTCAAACTGAAGGGAGGAGCAAGTATTGAATCTGTAGGTAATGGGAAAGATGAAATAGACCTTGCTATTGATTGACAATTGCAATCAAAAGCAATATATTTTATCTTGTGTTATCTTATTGCTGTTATTATTTCTCACTTTTTTCTCCTATTTGAAAGATATACAAGGGCTTTCTTGATCAATATATGTTATCTTATGATTGTTCTTTTCTTCTCACATTGTTTTCCTTTCTGAAAACATGCAAGGGCTCTCTTTCAAATACGCAAGTCCATTGTTCTAGTGCTGAGCAGCAATAGTAGTGTCTTTCACGATTTTCTGCGGAGTATGTGACCCGTGCTGAACATGTAGGCCCATTTGAAATGCAACCGCCTACTAAGCTGAGCGTACCTGTACCCACCTGTCATTTGCAAACCACAAGTTGCACCAAGGTTGCTTTCATTTGAAAACCTATCATCTTCAACCACAAGTTGAACCTCTTTGGATTTCTATAAGTACTTTGCTCTTCATGCAGCAAATCCATCCAAGTAATTCCCCAGTTCCTTTTTTTTGTCTTCTCAAAAATTTATCACAGGTATGTTTCTTTCATCAAATCCTCAGTCCCTCTACTTCACAAGAGAGTGATCCCATAGTGAGAGGTTGTAAGGGAAGCTGCCAGTGACTTGACAATGTGTGATGTTAGGGGTTGGAATAAGTGACTGAGGGTACCCCCGATTACCAGTCTAGCCTCTTGATTCACACATGGTCAAGTCCTGTCATCTGCCCTTTCACCCTCTTTCTATGCAGGTCATTATCTTGAGGCATTCAACCCAAACTGACTGATTTCCGTCATTGTCACCTTTTTGTTGCACAGGGTGAGCTCCTCAATTGAGGATTGGGTCAGTTACATGACCCAACACTGATGTGTTATTTGTTACAGAGATGGCAAAACGTAAATCTGAAGCCAAGATGCAGAAACATGCTGTTAAGAGAGCCCAGTATAAGAAGGGCAGATTGGCCAAGTATAAAGAAGAGAAAAAAAATGAGTTGCATGATGCTGAACGTGAAGCTGTGAGAAGTCAAACAAGGGATGTGATAAACAAGAGAATTGATGGTGGTATCCGGGTAAGGTTTGGGTTACCAGAGGACTGTGTTGTGTTCAGAGTACCTGCATTTGGTAAGCGTACTTGCAGGACAGTAACCAAAGGGACAGTTGTTTTGGTGAATCTTGCAGCAAACAAATTGATATGTGTAGCTAGATTTAATAATGAGGTGATTGAGGTCTACTTACCATCTCATGTACCAAGAACTGACACTTGGACTCTGTAGGATCCATCTAGTACTGATTCCAAATCCATCCAGCTCTGGGAGGACTTCCTCAGAGCTATTCGGACAATGCATCTGCATTCAGACTGTCGTGGAGAACTTGCTGACAATCATGCTGTTGTGGCTTTGCCTGAACACGAAAGGCAAGGCAAGATGAAGGGATTTGGAGTCAGGTCCACGAGACAAGCTGGCAATCACAAGTATGGGAAGAAAATCAGTAAGTACCCAGTCATATTCTGTTTTGGAAGCAAAGCTGCAGGTCTCACAGCTTGTGCTCTGGTATGCAGGCACTTATGCACAAAACTCAAGCACAAGCCACGACCTTGGTAAACTACAAGATGATGAGGAACGACAAAATGATCTGCCTTGGGTGTATAACTTCCATGCTGAAAGAACATCTTCCTTATCGTTGCATGCTTACGAAAGTAATCGGAAGCTGGCAATCAAAACTACTGCACCGTCTTGGGGATCAAAAGAGCCTGTCCCAGGCACACAGGAATGGACCAAGTCTCCTAATGGACAGGTCTTTGTTGGTTCAAGCTCAATAGTAACTACTGGAGGTTTCCGCAATGCACCTCATTGTGACTTTGATGCAACCGGATTTGCTTCAGGGTTCTTCTGTCTCATTGATGCTTACACATGTTGAGTCTTGTAATTCATTGTCTCAATCTACTTCTTAGTCCTGATTTTTGTATCTTTACAGCCAATATCATTTCGCCTGAAAGAAGAATGGCACTCCAAACAGAACAAGCAGAAGAGCTTGTCAAAGAGAAAGAAACTGGGAAACATGTTGACAAGAAACATCCACAAGTTGGAGCTCAATTTATCATAGTAGTTGATAGCTTTGAGTTCAAGATAGATATTAATTCCGCAGATTTGGTAGAGTTAATGTGGGCTACTGATGTTACCCATTACACACATCATCATATCTTTTCCAAACATGAAGTGAAGAAAATGACTTGCTTACAGGCTTTGATTACCAGGAGAAAGAACAAAGCACGGTCTCATGGGAATCCCCAGACTGGAGAGGAATCTAGCATGGAAGGCAAACATGTGCTTGCGTATGCTTGCAGCTCTCAAATAGCAACAGCAGTTGTAGATGCAATGAAAAGTATCATGGATATGCGGGGAGATATGGATGACGAAGCCTGGGAAAGATACTATCCTACAATTGCAGGAAGCTACGATGAGCAGCTAGAAAGGAAAATAGAATTGTATTGTGAAATCCATGGGTCTGCTCTAAGATATTTATAATGCTTTTCTATCTAATCAACCTTTTGGAATTAACAGTAGTTGAATTGGAATACGAATATCTTTGTTTAAGACTTAAAAGTCAGTGTGGAATGTGAGTTTCCTGAGCAGATTGACCGTACAACACCTCCACCTCATTGTCAGAGGCTGCTCGTTTGGAGTCAGTCAGCCTTGCCAAACTCATGTATTCACATACTTTGCCACACTTGTGCTGATTCTTGAAATTCCTCAAGCCTTTCATGCCTGTATTTCCGTTGCTCCAGCTCATCCTAGCAAATCGTAACATCATTAATGAGTGTTGCCTTGAGACAAAGGAACTGGAGACTTACAGACTGTCATCTACTATCAAAGGATCAGTGAGGACGGTGCCTACCCCCTGAAGGTCAGCCACAATCCTCTTCCCACCATAGTAGCCGTAAGACCAATGTGTGAGGCCATGCATAACATCGTGAGTAAGGTCCCCTTCAGGGCCACGAGACTCAAAATTGACATTGCTAGTATACTTGCAATATTTCCCAACATCAAGCGGTTCTTCAAAGAAATAAGCTGCATCTGGATCGACACTTCTACCTGAGTAGACAGGAAAGTTGGTAACAATCTGAAGAGAACGTTCAAAAACCAAGTCAGTTTCTTTCAAGTGTTGATTCTATGGATATGACTGACTCGGATGTTTGCAATTGTGGTGGAAAGGTGCGGTGAAAGTTTGATCCTGTCCACTTCCAAAGCCTTTTGCTTGAATTGCTCGATAACACTTGCAACAGCAGCATAAACCCCACCAGACTCTTTATGCACATCCAGAGCACTTTTCCGCAACGGCACCCGCATTTGCTTCTTAGCTACCATTGGTACAACCTCACCTGAACCATCTTTTCCAAATGCTTGAAAGCAAACCCTAAATCCACCTTCCCCAATCTTTAGAGTCTCGTCCACTTTGAAGTAATACTGTACTGCTTTCCATTCTGGTTTACCGTTTGTACTAGACTGCAAATGTAATCTCTTTCCATCAATAAACCCATTGGATGCCTGTGTAGGTAGTGGTTTAGCCATGGGAAAATTGCAACCAAAGGCAGAAATGTCCATAGGGGCTCGGAAATCAAACTTGGGAACTGTTGACAATTTCCAAAATCAGGTGTTGTTGATCAAGCAGGGCAATAAGGAGTCACTTACGGGTGTGGTTTGGTGGTACAACTTCAGTCATTTGTGCTCTACTAAGTTGTGAATTGGCCATCAAGTTCTTGACATTCAGTGGTGGGGTGATTGGATCTGGAAGACAAAAGCAGGGGTCTGGAGTGTTGCTCTTCATTGACCTGACTGGATAGGTTGACCTTGATGTTCCAGCCTTCTTTCGAGTTACAGGAGGTGAGGTGACTCTTGTGGAATTGGAAGGTATCGACTTGGCCTTCTTGCAAGTGGCTTTGCTACTCCGGTAAGAGTATTGAACAGTGCTACAGGAATGGTCACTGCTATAGATATTGTCCATCTCGCAATCAGAAATCATCATTTCTTCAGAAGCTTTCCGTTTGCCCCGTTTTGTATTGGATGTAGTGGCGGTAACTGAAGTGAGAGGCCTAGGGAGGTTTGGATGGGCAGCATAGTACTTTTCTGCAAGAAATATGAGCTCAAGAGCAGGTTCGCCTTTGGTGGAGTCCCAGTGATTGCCCAGAACTTCGTCGTCATGTAGAATACAGGGTGGCATTTTACCTTTGCCAGGTTTGGCCAAGCTGAACCATTGAGCATCGTATTGACGGGGTGGTTGAGGGTATTTGTCTGATACTGAAGAGTGGTCCCAGAGGTTGAAGATTGCTTTCTTAGTGGGTACTAAGATTGATCTGAGATTCCGGTTGACATTGACAATGCCACGAACTAGGCTGTGAGTGTGATGCTTGTTATTGTACTGAACCATCCATCCAACTGAGCAAGATCGGCCTGAAGGGACTGAAAATGGAGGGGGTTTTGGGGCTGCTGGGTGTCCATACATGCGGTTACCACTGGCTTGAGCACGAAAGAGGTCCCGGTCAGACTTGTTCTGATGTAGCTTATGAACATGACTGCCAGTCGAGGCAGATTGGCGAGCAACTGATTGGGCAGCAGCTCTAGCAGCAGCTATCTTGGGGGCAGGAGGGCGGGGAGTGGGTGTTGTAGATTGAGGTTGGCTGTTTCTGGCCTCAAGAGCTGCTTCAAGACAAGGCTGACAGATGTGGTGTTCGCCTTTTCGGAGACTGGAGGAACAGATTGCACACTTTTGTTGTTGAGTGTCCATAGTTCTGATTAGAGTGCAGTGAGGAACTGGCTATTGAGTGATGTGCTGTGAGAAAAGGCCAATGAGCAGTGGTTGCAATAAGGAATGAGAGATGTCGGAGTTAACAAAGAAAATAAGTGCTGTGTTTGATGGTTGACTTGTGGTATTTACACACGGTGTTTTGTGGATTGGTTGAGATTTTGAGTTGTTGTTTTTGTGAATTGTGTTTGCGAAACTGGTTTTTTTGAAATTTTATGGTATTATTTGTGTCAAAGTGACAAGGAATGAGTGAAATTTCGACTTGTGGTTGGAAAATGTGGCCAAAGTGGCAAAAACATATGTTTTTGCCCAAATACAGGTGGTTTAAGTCCAGTATTTGAGTTTAATCCACAGTTTTGTCAGGTTTTTTAAGTTTCGCACCCGCGGAATCTGAAATTTCAAATTTTGAAATTTGAAGTTGTCACTTTGACCCACCTCGCATTCCGTAAAATGATGGAGGTTGAAAGCTTAGATAAAGAAAATACAAATAATGTAGTCAAAGTTGATCATCATCATATCAGTTTATTCCAATTGAAGAGACAAAGAAAGAATACAAATATTACATACCTAAATTAAAAGCTAAGATTGAAATGATCAAGTGATTAGACAGTTAATTTAATGAAGATTGAAATGCAATATTTAGATTGAAATGATTTAGAATGAATACCAGGGCAAAATGCGAAATTACAGATGATGATTGATGATTGATTGAAGCCAAGGATATCAAGAAATTTATTGTAGAGAGATCAAATCAAGACTGAATTGATTCAATGGATCTAGGGTGAGATACTGGGACAGGAAAGTGGAGGAAACAAACTTACATACATAAACCTACATACGTGAGATACAAATAGACCCATCAATTCAAAAGCACCAAATAAATCTAAAATAAACAACGAGAAAGCCAAGAAAAGAAAGGAAGGAGTTAGCACATATGTAAAACAATACATACCTGAATTAATGATCAAACTCAAAATTAAGATCCAGGAAGACAAGAGAAAACCAAGAAGGCCAAGATGGGAGTGTGAAAAAAAGTTAAACTATGGCGTCAGGTGACTCAGAAAAGAACAATAGAAGAGATAGAAAGATCTTACGCATGAAGAGGGTCAAAAATCAAATTTTAAGATTGAAAGAGTGTTCAACATCAATTTAAGGAGGGGTGGGATCAAAATTGACATTGATAAATTGCTTGGACCAAAGAGATGGTGCGAGAAAAAAACAGAGATCACCTACGTATATTAGAAAAAAACCAAACAAAAACCACAGCAGAAGCGGAGAATGGTGCCAAGTGCAATCAAAGTTGTTTTGTGTGGAAAAAGGGTGGTTGTTGCAAAATTGCATGAGATGGGCAGTGATAGGGTGGATTGTATGAGATAAAAGGACAGGTCTTGAGGGGGTTTTCTTCTTTCCTCCATCATTGAATTTTTTTTCTATCCTTTCATCCATACTTCAAATTGTGGAAATTGTGTTTGTTATTCAAAAGTGTTCGCATTATTCTCTTATTTTTTGTCTTGAGTGTTGAAGTGTTTTCTTATATTAAAAGTGTTTAAGTGTTAGTGTCTGGGTTCGTCGTTGTGGAACTTATAGCACCACAAGGGCTATACAGTGCTTGAAGGGGTATAATCTGTAAATAATTAATCTACAGAAGATGCCTGAGACTGCCCCTTCTGAGAATCTTCAACAACCTGAGTTTTGTTGTTAAAGTCTCCTGATAACAGAGAAAAATATCCAAAGCAACAATTACGCAACACTGCTATAGTGTTATTCCAGGAAGCTTGTAGCTTATAAGACCTAAAATAAATATCTTATTAATTAAAATAAGGGCAGTTTAAGTGAACTAAGACTGTATAGTGATTTATAATGATAAAAATGACTACACTATATCATAGCTGAGAGAAAAGAAATATAAATGTGGGACAAAGTGAAGGCCTTTATATACATGTTTTTCAAAAAAATAAAATTAAATCAAAAACCTTTTCAACAACTCTTCTTTTCACACTTATTACTCATCTTAATCCTTCCTACTCCCAACAAATCCCACCTGATTGGCTTATTTACTGTTGATCATCTTTATTACACATATACAACCTTAATTACTAGTGTATTCCAACTTGTAATGATCTTCATGCTGTGTTGTTTCTGTGTACATGTGATTTAATTATATGTAATGATGATTAATGCTGTGGACTGCTGTTTGTAATGATGTTCATTCATCTTCTCCTTCACTTTCACATTCTCTTCTTGTTTCTTTTGCTGTGTGAATCAGTTATACATAGCGCAAATCATTGTAAATCATTGATCTTTGCTGTGTTTTATCCAATTCCAACCTGTAAATCATGTTTGTTGATCATGTAATGCATGGTTTATTATGTAATATGATGTGTAATGTTCAATTTTGACGTGTAAGTGGCTGTATTATGCTTATATACTGTCATCACCCATAATTCCCAGCTGTTTACTACCTTTATTGTATTTTTTTACATATGTATATATTGTTTAATCTCTGTAACTTGTGATTTTCGAGTTTTCTGAGATTTCACAGTTTTCAAATTTCACAGCTTTCTCTTGTTTACCGTCTCTTTCACGAGTTTTGGTTTTCATCCTTCCCTCCATCTTCCTTCTCATCTTCTTCACTTCACTTGACTCGATCTTCAACAACTTATCAGCTAGCCTCTTACAAATCTAAGGTAAGATTCTTTTCTCTATATCCTCTTCTTTTTTTAACTTTCTCTTTCTTTTTAATATATGTACTTTTGAGAAAAACTCTTTTTTTTCAATTTCTATTCTATTTTTCTTTTTAAGACTTCATTTTAGATTCGATCGATTCTTTTCAAATCAATTCTTGATTTTCAAATTAGTAAGTGTTCTTTCTCTCTTCTTTTTCTTTCTTTTTTCTTTCATCTTTTTAGCTCAATCGTTTTCAATTTTGAATTAGTAAGTCCTTTGTTTCCTTAGTTCATTTTCATCTTTTATCTTTTTGCTCTCTTACTAATTTTTTTTCTTATTTGGTTCCTTCTCAACTTCTTTTTGCTATGATTTTTCTCTCTAGGAACAATAATCGATCGATCAACCATTGTAATCATCCACATGACTTTAAGAGTTTTTCTTCAATCGTTCAATCAATTTTCTTTATAAGTGTTCTTTCTTTTTTCACTTTTATCCTATCATAAGCCTTTCACAAGCTATCCTTCTCTCCTTTTGTTCATTGATTACTAATTCTTTGTTTGTTTTGTTTGTCAGATTTTTATTCTTTGTAGACCTTCCTATTGAAAAACTCCAATCGATCTAGTTTTTCTCAGTTATTAGTAAGCTTAAACCTTCCTTTCATCTTTTCTATTCGTTTCATTCAACTGTTGATCATCTTTTCTTTTCTTTTCATCTCTTGTCATAAGCCATGTAATCATCTTGTGTTTTAATTTGTTCACTAATGTTCTTGTGTTATTTTGTAGGTTCTTCTTAATGGCTTTGAAGACTCCAATCAATTCAACTTTGATTGGTCAACTTCTCCTTCTTTATGGTGAGTACGTTCATCCTTTATTTGTTTTCTTTCATCTTACCTTCCTCCTCCTTATTTGGCTTAAACTAATTTTTTGTTTCATCTTTTCTTTTCTTGATTCACTTAGTAATTGTTCACAGGATTTTTGTTTCTTAAATTCTCAATTATTTTATGTATATTTCTTTTCTTCTTTTAATGTTGTAAGCCTGCTGTGAGATGATCTGACTATGATGTAATGAAAAGTAAAAAAAAGTTGAAAACGTTCTTAAAAAAAATCATGAGAGAAAAAAAAAATAAAAATAAAAAATTTTTTTTTGATCGAGTATAAAAAACGGTCGACCACATTGTATCAAGTGTTTTTTTTGACTCAATCAGTGTTATTGTCATTGTGCCAAGGTGTGAATTCATTATTATCAAGTGTGATTTGCAAACTGTTGTGGTTTTCTTTGTTTTACTGAGCTCAATTGTCAAGACTTAAGCTTGTTAGAATTGTCTCACTCTATTTCTGAACTTCATACTCAAGGTTGAGGGCAGCTCAAAAGCGCTCAGGTTTCATTCACGTCCTTGGTGGTGATTCATCCCCTCTCTGGCTCAGCCTACGCTCCACAGCGTAGGAGTTCTACAACGTGCCTTGTTCCACCATCGGCACACTACAGTATCAATAAATACTCACCTTGTTTAGTACTTCAACCAAGATTCTCACGCTGATGATAAACTCAGTTATTATCTCAAACTTTTCTTTTAGTGATTTACTAGCCCAACAGACGCTAGTAGCTCACACAATATAATGTTTATTTCTAACTTTGGTCATATAGAAGCATCTTTGAGACGGTTGACAAGATTAAAAGTTGAATGGGAGTGGTCTAAAGAATGTAGAAGAGCTGTCATATTATTGAAGAAAATTGTTGGGGAAGACATTATGTTGGCAGCTTTGGATTATAGTGAAGGAGCAACAAAAATTGTATTAGCAGTGGACTCTTGTTCAATAGCAGCCAGAGGGGTATTAATGCCAGAAAATCAATAAGGGGACGTCAGATCAGCGCTCTATGAATCTGCAGTTTTCTCTGAAGTGGAATCAGGATACTTTCAGCCTCAATTAGCATTCTGTGGAGTAGCTGAAATTGGAAGAAAGTTTCAAACTAAGTTTGGGGACAACATCTTGACCTTCAAATTCAGGCAAAAGCCTTTAACCACCCCTAGTTTACCTAATGCAGCTATGACTAGATGGGGGGCCTTTATCCAATGATTCTTTTTTCGATGTAGTACACGTAGTGACGTAAAAGCTACAGTATTTGCTTTTTGATTTCTGTTGTTTACCACTTTTCTGGTCAAACATGTCCATAATTACCTCTCAAATTGTGTAGATGAAGTCTTTACGATCTGATCTTAAAAACTGTAGATATCAGCCAAAATGTGGGGTGTCCAGTCAACACCATCTGATCTGTTCTTGCAAAATTTGAGGCCAGAGGCACAGTTGAAGGCCACAACCCCCCTGAGCCAACCATCACTGTTGACCAAATGCAATCTCCAACATTTTGAGTGCAATGTCAAACACTCTTGCCAAGCTTCCGTGTGTGGAATATTACAGGGATCTGCAACAAAAGTAAGCACTACCACAATTTGACTTTCTCTGGAATCCCTCAGTTACAACTTAAGAGTAGCAATACTCAAGCCCTATTTGAGTGCTGCACATAAAGTGGCATGTCTTGAGTTTGGAAAACATCACACAGCTTGGATGGTGTATTATTGGAAGCAAGTCATTTGGACCAATGAAACCACCTTCAATATTGGAAACCATATTGAAAAGTGGCTAAAAAATACAACACATCCTGTTTGGCGCCCTCTTTCAAATCAGGCGGCATTTCAGTGTGGTCTGGGGTGAATTAAGTCCACAAGACAAGCTCAAGCTTGTCATAGTTCAGCCTGGTTGTTGAAATTTAGAAAAATTCATTGAGCAAGTGTATCAAAAATCACTTTGCCTTGTTCTACAAGACTACTCCAATAACAATGATTTAATTTTGATGGAGGCTGGAGCCCCAGTCCATTGCTCTCAACTCAGTCTGAAGTGGCTTGAGTAAGAGGGGATTTTGAAGCTGAAGTGGCCAGCACAGTCACTAGATCTGATCCCAATTGAGAAATGTTGGTCCATCATGAGATTCAAGATTTCAACCAAGCATCCAGTGACCAATTTCTATGAAGACTAATGTGTTAGAGTCATGGGAGATTGTACTCATTGAGAAGACGGAATGCCTAGATGCCACAATGTGTGAGTGGATGGATTCTTCAGCTGTCATCACAGCTAAGGGTGGATCCACCCCTTGGTGATTGGTGAGTCAAAATAGTTTTTCTGTGCACTCAAAACCTTTTATAATAGCTCATCTGATAGACAAGATGCTAATACTTGGTTATGACAACAGGTAATACCATATTTGAAATAGAGTCTTATGAAGCAATTTGTAAAAAAATGAAAACACCATAGCTTTTATGTAACTACATGTACATGAGCATGCCAGAGGCTTTGTAATGCCAGATGGGGTATAAAAAAGAGTGTTGGCGGACGGATCACAATACGGAATGAGTTTTGATGTGGATTGAAAAGACCTTAAGGTGTATAAAGATCTAGAATTAGAAAAAGAGGAGGTGGAAGAAGCAGATATTTAAACTCAAGAAGGCTCTGGTTGAAATTAGAGCATTATTTGGGAACATTAAAAAGACCAAGAGACTGTATTGATGAAGAAGATGTGAAAATTAAAGATAAGACAGCATCAGTGGACGTAGAAGATGATAGGTCAAGAAAGAAAGGAGTACCTTATGGCAGAGCAGTATTATCAAAATTAGAGGTCAGAAATTCATATTGAAGAAATCACATGAAGTGACAGGGCATAGAGGGATCGAATAAACATACAGAAGATGTTTAATATAATTTTGGGGGCCTGAAATGAAAGAAGCAGTAAGAAACTGGGTGGTATCATGTGAAATTTGTCAAAAGAAGGGTACAAAGAAAGAAAAATAAGTTGGAAGAGCAACAGGATAAAATACAATCTTTCAAGAGTTAGTTTGGATTATGTGCACATCAAAGCAAGAGAATATGATTATAGTAGCAAAAGCTGACTTATCAGGATGGGTTGAAGCAGCTCCTTCAAAGAAACTTACAGCTCTGGCAGTGGCAAAATTTATTACCAGAGAATGGGTTATGAGATATGGTTCTGTTAAATGTTCTACTGTGGATTGTGGATCAGAATTCAAAGGAATATCAAATGATGCTATTGCTATGTCTGGTGGAAAACTAGGGGGAACCACAGCTTATTGGACACAATCATAAGGAATGGTCAAAAGAGAAAATAAAGATATCAAGGCTGCTTTAGTTCAATTAAGAAGTGAAACTGGTACTTCATGGGAAATTTCCTTACCTCAACTGTTATTTGCTGATAGGAGTTCTACAAAAAGGAACTACATGAACTTCTCCTTATGAGATGATATTTTCACAACCAGCTATTTTACCAATTGATCTCACAGCAGGGTCCTTCTTAGGTACAGTTGTCTCTGAGATAACCCATACTTTTTTATGGATCCCAAGAACTATGGGTTTTCATAGAGTATGGACTATCAAGATTCTCTTGGGTTATTGCAGAGAGTTGGTTCGAAAAAAGGAGACACGTTTGGGAACGCTTGCATTTCATATTCAAGAGGATTTAGCAAGGAAAGATAGAAGGGTAGGCTGGACCAGGTTTTTTGAGCGTGCTGCACTAAATGCTCACAGAGCCCAACAGAGAGCCCTCCCACAAGCTTTCGCTTCCTCAGAATCTTTGTGTCTGAGGTAATTTCTGACAACATCTGCGGACTTCAATAGAGCAGAATACGCCGGCTGAGCAGGTAAATCTACTTGGGAGTGCTCCAGAGCAGATTTATCCGTGTTGTTGTTGTGTTGGTTGATTGCTTGGAAAATTTCCTCCGGGGTCCAGGTCTCAAGGCCGCTGGAATGCTCATTGGTAGGATTTAAGAGCTTGGAGATTGACATCATATTCTTCTTATGCACAATGTTTAATGAAACTAGCTCTTGAAGGTCCTGTTCAAGATCTTGCTGAGCAGACACATCAGTTATCAGGTCTGTATTCAAATTGATATCTTGAATGTCATTGCTAGCCTCCAGAGATCCACTGGGCTTTTGAGGAGAGATTGTACCCACTTTTCAAAAGCAATTTTTGATAGTTGTATTGGTCATATCAAACCAGGATTCTTTGGCACGTTCCATAGCATCAAGCTGGTTAAATTTTTAGATCAGACCAATAGGTACATCCGACTCATAGCAATTGATGGCATAGCTGATGAATTGAGAACAATATTGGCTTTTCCACGAGGCAATTATGCCTGCATCTAGCGGCTGAACATGTGAAGTAAGGTTGGGTGCAAAGAATTGAAGTTGGATACTGGTGAGTTTGTAGTCAGGGGGTCCACTGTGACCAAAGAAGTTGTCAGCCAAAAGAAGTATTGATCGGTTTTGTGCTTGAAGCTCCTTATCCCAGTGAGTGATCCACTCAGAGAACAGCGCATAGGTCATCCAGGCCTTTGCATTGTTTTGGTAATAGTATCCCAGAGAGCTGGCACTCTTTTTGTTGAAGCAGGCTGGGTGGAGTGATTTACCAATAATGAAAGGCTTGAGCTTGTCCAAACCATCTGTGTTACATGTAAGAGCAAAGGTCAATCAAGTCTTGTTGAAATTTGTTCCGGATTTGGTCTTCTTTGATAGACCTTTATCCGGAGGCATTCTACAACAATTCCCAGGAATACATACATGGTCAGAAAAGGAAGTCAAATTGATATCTGATAACTTGATTATGATATTAACAAAACTGTTGAGTAAGGGTTGGCTTACCCATAAAACAAGCCAGTCTCGTCCATGTTGTAGATATTGCAAGGGTGATACAGATCAGTAATCTCTTGAATCCGTTTTTGTTCAGCAATTTCAGTGTCTTTAGAAGCTGAAGCTGCTTCTCCATGTTTACGTCTGTTCTTTAAACCGTTTCCTGTCTTGAAGGAAGTAAGCCAGCCTTTGCTTAGCATGAGCCACTCAGATTCAGGAACCTTGAACAAGTCCACAAATTGCCGCCACTTCTGTTGGATCACATCTCCAGTAAGGGTGACACCAGCCATGTCTGCTTGTTGAACCCAGATTTTTAGTGCCTTGTTGATTTGTGGGTGTTTGGTCTGATTTGTTCTCTTGATGTTGAGTCCCACACCTGAATTGTATGCTGCTCGTAGTTTGTCTTGATCCTTAAGCCAACTTGAGACTAGAGGTTATTTGATCACAATTCCAGGAAATGTGTTTTCAAAATGCTTTGCTGTTTTTGTTAAATTTCCACTGTTCTTATTATGCCAGTCTAGAACTGATATTTGCTGAGCTAGAGTGACATTGCTATGGGATGAGGATTTGGCCTGTTTTGCCTTAGGCTCAGACTGGGATGGATCACCTTTACTTTCAGCCAAAGCATCTGTATGAGCTTGTTTCTTAGGGCTTGTTCAAATTAAATTCAATGTTTAAGGGTCCTAGGAATATCAGCAAAACAAGTGTTTCAAAGATTTGATTAAAGACAAGTGAGGAATCTTACGTGCTTTAGCCGCACTTTGGTCCACAACCTTTTTATTCTTGTATTTCAATATCAGAAGCTCCAACGTCTTTAGCTCCTCACACTTGAATGTCTTTGCCGCTTCTGGTACATTACCAGTAATTTTGATCTTCTCAACAACACATACCTTGTCTATCATATTTCCTGCACCATCAATAAATCTTTCATCAGCTTCAGAGTGGGCTTTCCCTTCACTCATCAGCTGGCGTAGTGAGATCATGCACTGATCATTCTTGGCTTTGAACCTAGCAAGCCCTTCTTCAATATTTGAGACAGAAAAAGTTGATAAGTTTGTAGGAAGCATCTTTACTGGTGGAAGTAGTGACTTTGTGATGAATTTTGTTGAACTTTTAGTGATTTTTGTGGACTTGATAGAGTCAAATAGCTTCAAAGAGGTTTGTATAGACGGGTCTCAAGAGTTTCCTGTCCAGTATCTGAAATTTTCCTGCGGGCAACTATGGGTTTTCAATTCTGGATTTCAAAAAAACAGTATGGGTTAAGGGAATTGGTAGAGATATGGGTTTTGGACCCATTTCCCCCACCCATAAAAATATGGAGCCAAAAAACCATGGGTTAGCCTAGAGTATGGGTTATTGGGAGTATGGGTTATTTCAGAGGCAACTGTATATGAGGGGATAGAATAAATGCAAGAGTAGAATTATCAAAGGCAAGAACGGAACAGTTGATGTGTAGAGAAGAAATTGATGAAAAGCATAGGATAAAATGATGATTGCAAGAGTACAAGGGAGTGTATACTGGGACAGCGGAAATGCTCTTCAAATGAGAAAGGCTCTGGGAATAGGATATCTGTATTAACAGATAATAAAAGTTTGGGATTTAAATGGGGAATTTTATTCAAAAATAGGTGGAATGGTCCATACGGAATTGTTGAACAAAAGTTTTTGGAGAAAAGGGAGTTAGATAGGACTCAAGTTTCAAGGAAGTAGGCAGCTGAAAATGTTGAAGATTTTTACCCAAGAGCTGTAGAAATGACATCAACAAAAGAGGAGGTGGACATTGAGGATTAAGAGTTACAAGATCCAATTTGTATCATATTTTCTGTTATCACAGGAAAGATCTTTGATTTCAACAAATAATCTAATTTAAATTATATTAGTAAGAGTGAGATCAACATTTATTAGGATTCAATCAAATTCAAAATGGAAGTATGAAGATTATTAGTTATATTTTCTCACAGAAACTTGATGCTTCTCAAATCAGCCTTGTACTATCATGATAAATAAATTATCAGTATTATTGTTGAATTACTATATATTGGAAACAACTTTTGTTTTGAAAAAAACATATGCAACAAAAACTTAAAAATTTTAATAGATATACAAATTGAGAAAAATTGTGGATCAATAAAGTCAGCTAGATCTAAATAAAGTTCAGGAGTGTTAGGAGAACAAGTAGGGAATGGTACAACAGAATCAGGAGAAGTTAAAGAAGTATTAGTGGAAGGTCCAAAATTTGAACAATTTTGCTAAACGCTGCCTAAAATCCAAACTTATATGTCCTCCCAAAAAGAGCACCTACATGTGTAGGCAATTTTTTATACCACCTGAATCTGTAGATACAGGTTGTAGGTACTAAATAGGCGCCTAAATTTTGACATACGGATGTAGATGCTTATTTCAAGTACAGATTTTGGTATTGGAGGATGGAAAATGTGTTCTGAGTAGGGACCTCATGATTGGAGGACAAAACACGTACTTTGAGTTGCCAATTCATTATCAGAGGATGCAACCAATATTTTGAGTTGCAAAGTTCATAAATGGACGTAAACACTCCATATACATGTCTGAGTTGCAACAACAATATTGGAGGACAGAAATCACACCTTGAGATTGTGTCTTCCGTCCTCTGATGATGAATTTGCAACTCAAAAGACGTGTTCTGTGCTCCAATAATGGAATCCCTACTCAAAACAGGTTTTATGCCCTCCAATAATGAAATCCCTGCTCAAGATATCTTTTCTGTCCTCCAATATTATCTTTGCAACTGAAATCAAGCTTGAACAAAGTGCCGACATGGATGTTTAAAATGTAGGCGCTTTTTGTGGGAAAAGACATTTGGGAACTCCTTTGGGAGAACCCAAGAGTTTGGACTTTGGGCGGTGTTTGGCAAAATCCAATTTGAATTCAGCCTTTCAGCATTATTTATAAAAGGAGTGAAAGTTTTGAAATTTGGAAGATTATTTATCAAAGTAGTTGAACTATTTCTGGATATATATTAATTGATTACCAATTCTCTACTCATATTATCAAAATTATCAGCTCCAGAAGGTATCTCAATTCCTTGATCTCAAATAACTCTAATGGCATGAGCCAAATGTTGCCATACTCTCCAATAGAATCCAGTATTTGGGTCATTCTAATCAAGAGTATAGTCAACAAAATGAGTAAAGTGTGGATAATTGATTGGATACATAGTTTCGAAAGAATAACCTGGATTTAATGAAGCTGAGGTTGGAGTAGCTGCTGAATGGTACTTGGGGATAATCCCATGTGAATATCCCCAATCTTGAAGAGGAGAAGACAGAGGAATAGCCTGCAGAGCAGCTGGAGTAAGTGGAGGTGATGGAAGATAGACAGGAATATCCTCAGTAATAGTGTCTTGGTAATACGCTCAAGAAGAATGAAATCAAAGGCAGGCTTAATTTATTAAGTTTTAAAAATTAGAAGACACTATCAGAAGATAAAAATAAATAGGAGAGAAAAGAACAATTTACTACATGCACAGCTGTTAAAACACCAATGACCATTGGGTTGACTTGGGGGGAGAGAAAAGATGCAGCAAGATTCAGAAGGAGCACATTGATCAGAAGCTCCTACCAAGTGTGGGCCGTGCATTTTGAACTAAATTCAAGATTTTAAAAATGTCTCAAAAGTTTTTTTTCAAAGATAAACAAAAATTATTAGAATCTATAACAGGACAATTCAATGTGAGAAAAAGTAAAAATTATAGTTTGAGAATACAAGATTTTTCTTTTTCACTATCAAATTTAAATTGACCAAAAATATTTATAACAAAAGATAGGATAAAGAAATTTATTTGTATTATATTTTCTTCATGCAGATTAAAAAAATGGTTCAAAAAGAGGAAAGCAAAATATGAGAAAGACCTAAATTTATTTATTTTAAAATCAATGCAAATTTTTATCTATCAAAGATAAAAAAAGTTGAAAAAACAATAAAAAGAAAATATTCAATTAGTTTAAATATTTATTTAGGATTAGTATTGGGCTTATAAAAAAAGAACGCACTGATTATTTGTTTCACAATTAATTTCTTTCTTGTTATCAAATCAAATCAAAAAGTACTTATTTGTATTCTTTATTGATCAAAGTATTTTTATTTCAAATCAATCAAAATATTTTTGTTTTTCTCATTGCAACTCAAAAATTGGTCCTGTAGTAGGTGAAAATGTGTTATATGTGGTTCTCAACATGTGAGATTGGAATGTAGGTGTAACTCAACTGTGCCTACATCTGTACTTTCAAGTGTAGGCGTAAAAAATGATTCCTACATGCTAAAATGCAGATGTACACATAATTTTGTTGGAAACACCAATGCAGGCACTCAAATGCTACACCTACATGGGTTTCCTATGGGCAGCAAATAGCAACAGCCATTAGAAAACGAAAACAAAGAAAAAAGAAGAATTGATAAGAACATAGTTCAAGAATGATAAAACAATGGTACAAAAGTAGCTTACTTCAAACATTGTTATCAGATTTGTCATTGAGATCTAAGAAAAGGCAAGGTAAAAAAATAACAAATAATATCAATTTTTAGGAATTACATTTTTTGATAAAAATGAGAGGTTTAAACAGCCTCACAACAAAAGAAAGAGTATTCCATTTTCAATGAAATTAATACAAGTTGGATAAACTGGGGGCAGCTATCAGGAAAAAAGGAGGATGCAGTTTTTGCTTTTATAGCCAATGATTTTTTTCTTCCTTTCATTCTCTCTTCCTCATGGTTTGTGGTCATCTTTGGTTGTGGGAGCTGTTTCAATTTTTCATTGTTTTAATCATCTTGCACACATTTGACAAAATTTGTCACATTGAAGTTGAGTCTATTCTAGTAGTGTTCCCTTCACAGTCACCAGGTCACAAGATGTCCAGACTCCAAATTTTATACACCACCTGTATAAGCTTGACTATAGTGTTGGTGCCTTCCGGATGACACCAAGTACAATGTTCATAGCATTGTGAAAGAAGTAGTGTATGAAATGCACATACCATTTGAGCAATTTGGGCAACTCTGATAGCAAAGGGATTGAGCTTATCTACCATTCTATGTGTGGGGTGATTTTAATCAAATCTGATCCATGCAGGTAAGCTGCAAGCATAACAAATTACTCACTTATTCACCGCCTCATGAATAAAAATGACTTCAGCATGTGGTGTGGTTGGTCTCTTATATAGCCAAAGAATTTATCCTTCTTTTCCTTTTCCCTTCCTCATAGTTTTGCTTTGGGATCCTTATAATTATATTATTTTTACATCATATTGACTTAACTTATTCCCCAATTCAATTCTCACAGAATTAGTCTGCCAAAGAAAAAAAAATGAAGAATGAAAAAATAAAAGAGATTAACAAAAAAAGAAGAGAAAGAACTTGATCAGAGTTGAATTTTCAATTGATTGATAGATAATATTCATTTGATTGGAGTTTCTTTTAGACATAGAAAGGATGATTGATCCTAATCAGAAGTTCAAAAAAGCAGAAGATTAGTAAGATAAATCAAATGCAGAGATCAATTGAAAAAAGTTAACAAATAAAATAAAATTGGTAGATTGGAGTTTTGAATCAGAAAAAAACTGAATGTAATCTGAAACCAGACAAATCTTGAACAAAAAGAAATGAAAAAACATATCAGTAATCTTATGATAAAAGGGATCAGAATTGGAAAACTTACAAGGTTGAAGTTAACTAAAATTAAAAGAAAAATTGGATAAATCAAAGTTAAAAGATTGAAATTGACCAAACTGAAAAAAAAATGATTTAAAAAAAGAATTCAGACTCATTTGAAAAAAAGAAATAAGACTGTATTAAAAAAGAAAATGAGACTGATTGAAAAAAAGAACAAGAGAAAGGAGACTTACTAATTGAAATGGATTGATCAAATCATTTAAACCCTTGATTTCAACAAAACACAGAAAAATTAGTGATCTGAATTGCATGACATTGGAATACACAGTACATTAATCAAAAAAGTAGGTATCAAAGTGAAAATAGAAGACCAATGAAGAGCAATACACACAGCAGTGCTCATTATCTCACAATCAAAACACATGTACACAGCACAGACAGTCATTACATGATTGAAAACACAAGAAATGATCAGTAATTCAGGTATTACATATGTGATAAGCATGTTAAAATCAGCCGATCAGGAGGAATTTGCAAGTGTAGGAGAAATTGGGATGAGTGATAAATGTGGAAAGAGGGTTATTAACGGCTTTTCATTTTATTTGTGAAAAACATGTATATGAATGCCTTCACTTTGTTCCACATCTGTATTTTTCCTCTCTCAGCTACCATATAGTGTACACCCACTTTGGTAACATCTATGTGATGTTGTAGTAATCAAATTCCAGCACACACGCTCTAGTAAAATTGGTTAATATTTTTCTCTTTAACTCAAGCCCAGCTTAATTTACTCAACTCTCAAGACGCAGGAATTGTTAACAAACAATCCAGTTTTTTCATTTTAAATTTAAACAACTTTTTCATTTTATTTTATTCAACACATCAACTTGTTTTTTATATACAAGTGACAATTCAAATATCCACACTTCAACAACTTCAAGATCAAGATAATTCAAACATCAGAATGAAAGATATCACCAAAGAATTAAATAGAAGAAAATGAAACAAAAAAGGGACATACCTCAAACAAAAAAAGCTAGAAACACATTAAAAATTGAAAGAATGAATAAAGTACAATGTACCAGAAAAGAGGATAGTGCTGGCAGTCCAAATCAAAATTACATACAACAAAGAGAGCAAATGAATCAGTAAAGAACAAACAAAAGATTAAATATTCAAGAAAGAAACTTACATTAAGTACCTCAAGATCAAATTCTAAACAAGTTAAGCTAAGAGATAGTGGAAATCAAAGAGATTGAATCATGTCAGTTTAGATGATGAACAAGAAAGAGGGTCAAGAAAAGACAACTTGCTCCGCATGAAAGTTCACAATTGAAGGTCCAGATCAAAATTGAATGTGGCAATAGATGGACATGAGAAAGGAATCTGAATACATGATGCAAATGAATATGATAAGAAAGAGAAAACAGAGAGTTAGTGATTGATATGAGAAAGTAGAAGAGAAAGAAAGAATAGAATAAACAAAGAAAAACCTACTTAAGTCAGAATACACAATTAAGGCCAAGGAATTGATTGTTTAGTGTGTGAGTAGCCAAGAAAATTGGTTGGATTTGTCAGAGCAAATGAAAGAAAAGAGAAAGAATTGGTTGGAGTAGAGGGATCAAAAGGATATAAAACAAGGAAGGGTTGGAGAGTTTTTGATCATTGGAGGGATCTATCTTATCAATTGTGTTTGTGTGTTTGTGCGTTTGTTAGTGTCTTTTAAAAGTGTTATCAAGTGGATCTGTTGAATTTGAAAGTGTTATTGAGTTGAAGTATTTTAGATGTTATCATGTTTTTTTGAAAGTGTTGGTGTAGTGAATTAAAGAAAAGGGTGTGATAATGTTATTTGTTTTTTCTATTATTTAAAAAAGTCTACAAAGCATTACCCAGGTCTTTGTGTCAATTCAGGGCCAGGACTGAACTTGGGTTCAATTCCAGGGTGAGGTATTCATTTTTTTTCATTTTTTTATTTTTATTATTATTAGTTTGAAGAGTTGTAACTCAGTGGAGAGGAAAGCTGTAGAAGTATAGGTGGTACTGTTGGATTTTGCCAACCTTTGTGCATCCTTTGATAGGGATAAACAAGGTTAACGGGAAGCATTTGTGGAGATAGAAGTGTTGAAGATTTTCCTTCTTTTTTTTATATATTTTCTTTAGGTTGAAGGCAGCTTTTATTCTCCCTCCTCTGGCTCAGCCTACGCTACAATGCGTAGGAGTTCTACAATGTGTGTGACCAACTGTGCACCACCAAAAAGTTGCATTGTTTTTTGGTCGCATATGTCACCCAAAAAGGTTTTTTGGTAAACAAAAGTGCAACGAACCAATTACACGTATTTTAAACATATGTGTAAAAGTCTTGTGCATTCATGCAAACGACTAAAAGGTTGAATCTATTTGAGAATGCATATGTGACTTTTCATTTTTTCAGACTTTGTTTTTTCATTTTTTTACAACTCTATTTCACCACCTCAAGTTTTTTTGATTCTCTATTCCATCGTGTTCTCTCTTCAATTCCATTTAATTCAATTCTTGATTTTATCCAGTTTAATTTGATTTAATTCTCACTTTGATTCAACTTACAATCAAAGTCAAATGCCTTAACACACAACTGTGCAATCAATTTAATTTCAAATTTGACTTCTTAGCTTATCAGGATGTCAACCACTAACAATACATCACCATCTAATCAAAACAACACAAAGGACTCATTAGCCTCAATTAAATGTGAATGGACTCATGCTCAAGAAGCTGCATTGATTGAACACCTCCCAAAAACTCAAAGAAACAATAAAAGCAATAAAGGCTTTTCAAAACTGACTTGGTCAGCAATTGCAAATGAATTGAAGGGGACTGAAGGAGATAGTAAAATCAAGACCGGTGATATGGTACACACTTGCCATGATTTAGTAAGCTTCTAACTTATCTTTCTCTTGATTCTGACATTTTTTATATTGTTTCAAACTTTCTAAAAGGTAGAAAGATGCAAATGATTTATTGAAGAAGAGTGGTGCAGGATGGAACCCTGAAACAAATTTGATTGAGCTCAGCTCAGCCATTAAGAAGGAGATGGCAGAAAAACAAGTAACTTGCATCACTTGATTTATTTCTTTTTAACCTTCACTTATTGTTGTAATTTGAATGCAGACTGGAATGAATAAGCTTCAGAAGGAACTCATTCCCGCTCTATGATGTGGTTCTCCTGGGATGGCCAAGGGAGCTGGGAAGGTGGATTCATTCTCTCCTGAGAACAACACTGTCAAAGAGGCTGGAAAATCGAATGAAGATGACTTGTCAACAAACTTAGCAAAGTCCAATTGTGTTTTGGATCTTACAAAGATGAGTCCTTCTGAGGCACAAGAGACTTATGTGCTCAGTTTGATTTTTGGTGTGGTGAGTTTTCAAACTCAGTCGGGGAAATCTTCACTATGCTACCCATCAGAAAGTAAATTATGCCCCAACACCAAAAGCAGAGGTTTTAACCTCCTGCTTCTTTTGACAAGAATGCTCTCTACAGATTTTGCAAAAAAGTGAGACAAAAACAACTTCTTCAAGAATCGCCCTTCTGCACAAATGTTACAGACATTGGTTTGCTCAAATTTTGAGCTAAAGTCAGTGAGAATAGATGAAAATCAAGGTCTCAATGAGAACTTTGATGGAAATCAAGATGTCAGATAGAGTGGATGATTAGATTGAGAGAGAATTGGTCTCTCCATCCAACTACCCAGTTGAATTGTGTTTGTTCAAAATTGATACCGAAAGAAATGGATGAAAACAAATAAATTCAATCAAATCAAGTCCCTCTACCTCCAATGCACAATTGTATCATCAAAATCTGTGAGCTGATAAAAAAACTGGGTCTGACAACAACAAAGTTCATCTATAACTTCCTTCCAAACGACACAATGGCAGTGAGGGAACGGAGGCTGGCTGGAGTTCTACAAAGCAGCTGTTGCTGAGAATTGGGCATCTGTTCAAGTCTGATAAGGAAACCAGGGAGATGCAATAGTCTCATGATTTCATTCTGAATGAGGTAAGATTGAGGTAGCTTTTTTTTGTCGGCTTCATGAACCAAATATGATTGACTTTTGCTTTCCTTGATCCTCTGCATCCTCTGCATCCTCTGCAGGCCAAAGAGATTGTTGTCTGTGAGGATCTCCTAAGTGGGAAACCTCTGACCAGCCTATACTATCACACACAGAATATTACACATGAGTTTTTTGACAAAGAGTGTTGGAATAATCATATCCGTACCATGGGTACTTAGCTTTATTCCCAGGGTTACTTAACTACTGATGTGCTTACCAGCTATTTACTCCTTGTTTATCATTAGCTTACTGTCTATGTTCTACGGATCATCTGATCCTTTTCTCTTTTCTCACACTCATGATTACTTACTAATGTACGTAACACTCATGTATATATACGACTTGGAGCAGCACTAGGAAAGGGTTCTTTTCTTCACCCTTTCTATTTCTCTCTCGTGCGCTCCAAGGTACGTCTTGTCTCTAGTGATATTAGTTTATGCCTTATGAAATGTTCACCCTTTCTATTTCTCTCTCGTGCGCTCCAAGTTGATCGCAACAAAGAGAATGGTAAATTGTGTATGGGTCTGGTACAAAAGCACATGATATTCTTCCACAATCTGATCAAAGCATGACCCTCGGATGCAAAGAAGACTTTTGATGCTTGCCATCCAGACGGAGTATAACAACAAAAACACAGAGAATATGAATTGGAGAAAGCTGAAGATGAAGACAAAGATGGTGAAAACAAGACCAAATTTCTAGGTGGAATTTATGGAGATGTTAACCTGAAAAAATGGGATGATGCACCCACAAATATTGAAGAACATCAATTGAAAGAAGTAAGTGCGGCTATAATCAGAGAAGCTGTAGTAGTGGTCCAAGATCCTATACTGATGTATAACCTGGACTATGCTTTTATCATCAGTTCCCCTCAACAATATGTTCTATGATTGGATTTGTTTGAAATAGAAAACCTTCAGCTATGCAACTACAAAATTCATTGACCTTTATTGCATGCAGAGTTTCCAAGAAGATCAATGGCTTTTTACATGTATTAGGATGAACACTCTCTGGAAAAGCAGCAAACAACACCATAGACACTCTTAAAGCATTGACTGAAGAAAAAATCAAAAGTGTAGCTGCAAGATCATACAAGATCAGGCCGTTATTATGTATAGATCATATTGATATTGAAGCTTCTGTGCACACTGGTAATGTAGACTCAACAAAGAAAACACTACATGGAACTTGGGGTTATATGCATGTACCACCAGATCATTCAACAAAGGATCTTTCCGCTGAAGATGTCAGTCTTGAAACATCTTACAATGCAATGGAGTGTAGTAAATCTCAGCCTGTCAACATACATTCCCTCTTGCCAACTGATGCAGAGGAAGTGCATTTTGAATCAGTTAGAAAATCACAATTAGTTAGCGCATTACTTGATCTAGTTCTCAAGAAAGATTCTCCTGATTATACCTCTTGAATCATTTCCTCACCTGTTGATCCTATACAAATGTATGAGCCAGAAATTTACAAGCTCAAATGGATGACTGCTTCTGAGATTTCAGCAACCAGTGTGGGACAAGTTATTGAACAACTTATTGCACAGCTTGGCTTATATCCAAAGGATTTTGAATCACATGTGCAACAGGTAGAAGGGGATGTAGGGACTGTTAGAAACTTTGCTGCTGCTGAGCGCAAGAGGTTTCCAGTGTGACGTCCTGAAGAAAGCCTACAGAATACAATGCAGTGTCTAGCTGGCTCTCATACTATGTGGAATATGACTTGTGAGATAGTTGGTTATAATATGGGAAATTCAGAAGACTCCCAAGATTCTGGTGTACATAGATGTGCTGCAAGCTTAGGAATTAAGGTGGATACGCTGTTTGATAAGAAAGATTTTGTATTATTGATGACAGCTGTGCACAAGATCCATTCATCAACACAGGCTTTTTTGCTCAAGTTTGTCAAGTTTTATTGATGAAGATTGGCCTCCTCCAGGTATGTCTGACCTTCAAGAATCTTAATTTTTGAACTGAACTATCTATCAGTCTGATATATGTCTGATATATGCCTCATACCTTATCAGGAGTTAAACCAGTACGTGAACTGCGGCCACCACGCCAAGGCAAGATCTTCAAGGACAAGGAGCTTGGTCAACAATACCTTGAGTGTGTTGCAAGACATCAAGGTTATGCCATGGCAATCAAGTCTGATAAAGGCCCTTGTCATCAGAGCCAATACTTTTATTGCACTCGTGGTCACCAGAACACTAAACGCGCTGCAACAGCTAAAAAGGCATCTGTATGTGTTCAAACTCATAAGACCTCGGTCACATCAAGCTCCAAAAACGACTCAAAAGAACCACAAAAGAGTAGCACAACCAAATCTGGCTGCAGATTTGGAGTTTCTCTAAACTACTGGTCAAAGCGAGGTCACTGGAAAGTGAAAGTTCAACATGCTCGTCACAATCACCAGCCATTTTGGAGACCAAATGACTTACCTTGTCTTCGTCGCCTTTTGGAACCGGAGGAGGAACTTCTTCAAACTATGTACAAGGCCAATATTCCTCCTCGCACAATTCAAACTATGCATCCAGGAGAAAGTGCCCATTGTCCAATGCAAGATATCTACAATCAGATTGCCCGCTCTCGAAAAGTTGAACTTGAAAAGAAAACACCTATGGTCCATCTGATAACACGCTTATGCAAAGAAAACTGGTTTTATCAAATGAACCTTGGACCCAACGGCACTGTTAAATCACTATTTTTTGCTCATCCAACAGCAATCGAGATGGGCCGCCGCTTTCCACATTGTTTTGGCATAGACTGCACGTATGATACCAACAAGCACCGCTTGCCTCTCTTACACATTGTGGGCTCGACTTGCTTCAATTCTTCTTTCTTGCTGGCTTTTTGCTTCATGCACAAGGAGGATTGCCAGGAGTACACATGGGCACTCAAACAGCTTGACACACTCCTCAAACCACACATAAATCGACCAAGGACCTTTGTGACTGACAAAGAACAAGCACTGATTGGAGCAATCTCTGATGTTTTTCCGGGAAGCATTCATATCTTATGTATGTGGCATATCCATAAGGCCATCTTAACTAAATGTCAAACTATTATCACAGTCAGAAAGGAATGGGATGAATTTTACGATTGCTGGCATACTTTTGTAGCTTCTTGCACTGAAGATGAGTTTCATGCCAACAAGAACAAACTTGTCAAAATCTCACAACATCATTCACCAACGATTCTTCAGTATCTTGAGTCCCACTGGTTTCCAATAGTAGAAAAGTATGTTAAGCTATATGCAAATGATTTCCTACACTTTGGAAACCAAACAACTTCACGTGTAGAGGGCTCTCATCATTTCATCAAGAGCTTCCTTGAAAACTCTCATCAGGATCTATTATCCTGTTTCAAATCTTTCAAATCAGCAGTTCAACATCAAAACATCAAGTTTGAATGCCAACTTTCCAACAAACTTCAACAAACACTCGATAACATTCATGAATGATTTAGCTTACTACATACCAAGATATCTCAACATGCAATTGGATTGACTACTGAACAGCATGCGTTGATTGGAAATCCAAGTCAAAAACCTTGTACCAAATAATTTTTGACCTCTTATGGGATTCCTTGCTCACATCAAATTGAGGCCTACATCATTCTTGGCCAAAAAGTTCCAATTGAAGCTTTTCATGACCAGTGGCGACTTTCAGCTGAGCCCATTCCGGAATCCTTGGAGGCATTGAAAGCCGACCTACAAAGTCAAGCCAAAATCCTATGTACTCTCCCTGAAAATGCATTACAATGGGCATATGATGAACTCACCAAACTTCAAAGTGGCGGATACGAACTTGTACCAGTTGGAGCTCCTGAGACAAAGACAAACACCCAAGGTTGACCAACCGGTTCAAAGAACAATACATCAAAATCTAAATTGACCCGGCGGAATCCTTCAGGTTTTGAGTACCTCAAGACTCACAAACCACCTCCAAAGTCCACTAACCCCCCTGAAAAGTCTTCTAAGCCCCCCCGCAAATGTAGTGAGTGTAAAGAGTCAGGTCACTACAAAAACAAGTGCCCATTGAAGCCTCGTCTACACGACCCAACTCCGGAGGAACTCCAGCTTGATCTAGAGGCAAATACACCAGTTTGCAACTCTGAAGTTAACCACTCGATCTCTACATCTACCATCCACAATCCTGATCTTGAAGATGACGACTCTTGCACAGAAACTAGCCAAGCTGTTCTTTCAAAGATGGCGAAGAATCATAGTTCAGATGACCAAGACACTTCTGATTGGGACAAAGACAACAATGAGTGTCCTTTCTGTGACGAACCTCTCCCATCACAGCCTTCACAGAAGCTTCAAAACACTATGCAAATGCTTCTTGAACAACTAAAGACACAGAATGCGGTTTCTCTTCCAGTACGTTGGTTTTTTGGTTTACCAATGCTCTCATCTCACTTCAATTCTTCAAGTACAATCAATTCTGTCTAATCTGTCTTTTCATTTCATCAGATGTCTGAGACAATAGGCTTTTGTGGAATGCACTTTGCTGAGGCCAAATATGCTCCCATAAGAAAGAAGAATGGTTGGCCGTTATCAATCAAGTTTCAGGATCTCTTGAGGTATGTAGATAATTCAATTTTTGAACATTACAATCGTGCGGCTTGCAAGTTCTGTGTAGTTTCTCTAACACAATTTATATTGGGCCCTGGTCCCAGTCGCATAGAGCAATACATCACCAATCTTAAGCAGATCATCAATCACCGAATTGAAAACACTTACTTAAACAGTGCACTGAACATCTGCAAGGATCATGGTACACATCGAATGGATAGTGTATTGCGTGGAGATCTCACTTTTGAGCTTGAACAACCAGGATAGTGAGTATCTCATTGTTCCACACGATTTCTCATCTTTTGGTAACTAATATTGAACTGTAGCTACGGTGCCCAAGGCTTAGAAATCATATATCAAACTCTTCATTGGCACTTCCTGTGCCCCCAGGCTCCAAACCAACTTGTACACACCAAAGTCAAGCCTCTCAGTCCTGAAATCTTTGTCCGTACGGTTTTGGTTCCCAAGGTTTCTTTGAGACTGATTGCAGATGATCTCAAGCTCTCCGTTTTGGACCCTAAAGCTAAAGATACACTCAAGAGCTCTCGAGCATATGGGATGGCTATGTTTCCCGCTGACAATGATGGCTTTTGAGATCACACATCAAAGCTTTCAATATCAGATGATAAAGCTGTGCATTGTAATCGACCATGGATTTTTCTCTACAACTTTCTTCTTGTCTTCTTTTTGTCTTTACTTCTCAATCAAGTGGAAATTTCAAAGAAATACCTCAATTCTTGGCCCAACATGTCTTCTCTATGTTGATCAAACCATCGGGTAGCCTTTTTTACAAAAAAACCCAAAGGTAATTTTGTTTGACCACCACAACTACACTCGGCGTCGCATACCCTAGGGAAGTCGGTGTCAGAAATTTTGACCGACTCCAAAGGATTGCACTCGCTTGGAACGTTCAAAATCCGGCTTCAGAATGTTTCTGAAGCCTTCACAGGCAATGTACCTCTGTATACACAGTGTATAACTTCCATAAGAGTCCAAGCTATGAAAAACCAGCATCGCCTGGTTTCTGCCCGGCGTGGTTTATCAATCACCTTATTTAATATCACCCAGCCTGGTTTAGCTCAAGCATTGACTGATAAATTTATGATAAATATTTTACTGGTCAAAGTATTCGCAATGCTGAAGAGGATGATGATGGTGCACTTTACAACTTACGCCTAAGAGTACGTGAGTTTGCTATTGTGGTTGAAGCTGATAACGCCATGCGAGCTGGTTATATTAGGGCACTTCAAGTTTGTGTTTTAAGGCACATTTTTATGTTTTAAGACATGCTTGATGTCCTTGAAACAAAACACATAATTGAAGACCACCAAGCCACCTCTGGAGGTGGCTTGGTGATTTATAAATTATAAGTCTTTTGGCTCATGCACAAAAGAATTGGGTGAGAGCAGGTGAGAAAAGGTTCAAAGACATTCACCTGCCCTCTCTCTCTCCCATACCCACTTTCAACCGTCTCTCCCTCTCCCATACCCCTTTTCAACTGTCTCTCCCTGTCCCATACCCTCTCTTGATCATCTCTTTCTCTCTCATACCCTGTTTCCCTCTCCCATACCCTCTCCCAATCACCCCTTCCTTTCCAATATCACCTTTTGATCACCTCATCCTCACCTCATCCTCATCACAACTTCCTTTGCTTATCACATCATCATCAAATTGTGTCCTCATTTCACTCTAAAGATCTTATCCATCATCATCCTCTCATCATCCTCTTTGCACACAACTCTTTCAATTCCAACTCTTCAATCAGCTCATCTACACAACTAATCCTAAAGCTCAATCAATCAACTTCTAACAACTTCAATCTGAATTGGAATCTGACTTAATCAAATCCATTCAATCAAATCAAATCCTTCAACTTCAATTCAATTCTATTCAATTCAAATCAAACCATTTCAATACAAATCAAATCAAATCTCAATTGATCAATTGAATCAAAACAATGTCCTAAACAATGGCCACATCTGGGGAACGTGCTAGTTCAGTAAGTCCTCTATTTTCCTCATTCTCAGATAAGCAGGAGCTGATCCCAAACATCTTGTCAGGTTGCCTGTACACCTTGCCAAACTGAAGCTCAGCTTGAGGAAGATCTTGCTGCCAGTTGACACACAGGCAAGGGTAAGCCTACACCTGCTGAACTTTGAAGATCACTCGTGGCTGCCAAAGCACAAAAGCAATCAGTTCAACCAATCTCTTCAGGATTAACAACTCAAAAAACTTGAGATCCTGGTTCTAAACCCAGTGCTAAACCCCCTCCTAAATCAAAATCAAATCCTAGTTCATCAGCACCTCCACCCTCATTGTTGTACCAAGGCCCACCCCTTCAAAAACTCGACTATGAAGAAATTCTTGCCGTTCTTGGTTGTCCTAATTTCCAAAGTGGTCTATTTGGTGGTGGTGGCAAAACTAAGGTCACTGGACAATCAATGCTTCCAAAAACAATTTTGAATGAATTAGCAAGTACTATCAACAACAACTACAACCTTTGAAACAACAAAACAAAAATGAGACTTACTGGTTGTTCACTCAAGCTGTGAATGGAGCGGTGGAAAGCAAACTATATGAAAGCAAAACGTTTGAGTGCAGATCCTGGTTCTGGAACTAGCAAGAAGGACAACCAGCATGGAATTTTTACTCTTGCCAACAAGCACAAGTCTATTTGTCCTTGTTTTGAGCAGTTGAACGAGATCTTCAAAGATAAAGGAAATGTAAATACTTTTGGTATCATGGATAGTGGACTTATTGAAGATGAAGAGCGTGATGTAGATGAGGAAGGTGAAGATGAAGATGAATTTGGAGCTGGAAATGAAATAGTTGTCTCAGATTCTGAAGACAATCAACTTGAACATCAAACCACCAAAAGTGAATGTGACAATAGCTCTGATTATGGCCTTCTACTCACTCTTACTCCCCGTTCAGATCTGGAAAACGACTTGGACATTGGAAATATCAAAAGTAAAGGGCCTGAGCAAAAGAAGTGCACTAGAAGTGTAAGATTTTCAATCAATATTGCAATTTTGTTCATTACTAATCTTTTTATATACTCTCCTTTCTTCCATTCTATTTATCAAGGAAAAAGGTCTCACAGCCCCTGAACTGGCACTAGTCAACACTACCAATGATGAGACCACCAAACAAAAAGTCGCACACAGCAAAAAGAGCCATATTGGGCCCTCAACCTCAGCTTCGCGGGCTCAAACCTCCAACTCCACCACTTTGGGTTGTCGCTCTAAGACTAAGACTGTGGCCAGTTGTGGCTTGGATCCTCTACCATCAATTGACCTGGCAAATGTTTGAACCAAGGAGCTCAAGCATCCTATAGCCGCAGCCCTTCAAAGTAGAAGAAAAAGGAAGATGGACATCCTCAAAGAGAATTCAACTTGGCAACACAAGTTTGAGGACAAAAAGTATGATGAAGCCAAACAGAAGGAAATTGATGCAAAAAAGGAGTTGAAAAGTGATTTGGACTGGAATAGAGAAAAGTATCTCCTCAATCGCAAGGAAGCTAAGGAGAATGCCGCTGCAGAGGCCGTCATCCGTGAACAACAAGAGAGGAATCAACTAGCAAAAGATCTTGCTCTATCAGGCAAGACACCAGGCAAAGTTCTAGATTATTTGAATATTGTCTTTCCCCCCAAGGCGCCAGATAGCCACAAGGGGATTGATAGCAAGACATCTCCCAAAGAGCCCAATAGAGAAGGTATACCTCTTTGGTATATCCAGATGGGTTTTTTTCTGATTTCAATAAAGTCGCCTCTGTGAAAAGCAATAGCCAATTATTTGGACCCAAATCTATCAGTTTTGACCAAGTATCTCTTTTGTCAAAACTCTGTCAAAACTGATAGAAATCAAATTGCACTAAGACTATCAGTTATGACAAAGAAGTATCTTTATGGTGAGCGGTTACAAAGGAGCTTTGGAAATGACATTTGTGAGGGTTTGCTGCTTGGCAGCTTTGACACGGACTACACGGCAATGTCTGACAGATGCCCTAATGGCCCTTTCATACGCTCTTGCTACATCACTATCATCATAGGTCAAATATCCAATCATGATCTCAGAAGCTTTGAGAAATGCTTCATGAGTTGGTCGAGGTGGAGGTGGTGGGTTTCCAATCAAAACCTTCTCTTTCGCCTCTTCATGAATGCTTTCAACAATCTGTTCAGGAGTCCATTCTTCTAATTCACTTGAGTGTTCACCAATTGGATTAAGGAAATTTGAGATTGACATGCGATTTGGCAAATGGACAATCTTCAAGCTTTCAAGACTGTCCAAGTCAGAGATCGAAGTTTCTCTAGCTTTGTCTTCAATGATTGGGTCCAAATTCAAGTCTTCAGAAGGTGGATTATCATTGGTATTGACTGATCCATCTATATTTTGATCTGACAGAATGCCAGACTTTTCCCAACAATTTGCAATTGTTGTATTGGAGACCCTATACCAGGCCTCAGAAGCGTGCAATTGATGGATTTTGTAAATCTCACCAATTGGGGTGTTGAGCTTGTAACAATTGATTGCGTAATTGATAAATTCAGAACAATAATAACACTTGAAGTTGGCAATGATGCCCGCATCAAGTTGTTGGACGTGAGATGTGAGATTTGGAGCAAAGAATTCAAGTCGAATGTTTGTTAGAGGTTTGTCTGGGTTGACTGAATGACCAGCAAAGTTGTCGACAAGGAGTAGAATCTTGTGGCCCTCCAGTTTAAGCTCTTGGTCCCACGCTTCAATCCATTCTATAAAAAGTCCGGTCTGCATCCAAGCTTTTGTGTTGTTCCGGTAATAAAATCCAAACTGTTTGCCTGTCTTTCCATGAAAGCAGACAGGCTTGTTGGCTTTTCCTATGACAAGAGGTTGGCGTTTGTCGGATCCATTGGCATTGGTGGTGAAAGAGTATGTTAGACAACGCTTGTCTGACTTTATCCCGGACTTTGCATTAAATGCTAAGCCCTCATCCAGAGGCATTCTACAAAAGTTTCAATTACATAAATAATTTGTAAAAAAAGTAATCATTGAATTGCAGACTTACCCATAAAAAAGGCCAGTCTCATCCATGTTATAGATGTTGGCTAGATTGTATAAATCAGTGATTGCACAAACACGGGTCCTTTCTGCAGAAACAGTTTCAGGTGCAGCTGAGGCTGCCTCGCCATGATGTTTAATCAAACGTAGCACAATCCGGCTTTTGAAGCTTGTCACCCATCCCTCAGAGAGATTCAGTCGATCCTTGTTTGGTATTTTGAAAAGGTCTGCAAAACGATTCCACATCTCACGTAGGATTGAGCCAGTCAAGATGAGACCTAAGTGTTCAGCCTGAGTAACCCAAGTCTCAAGTGCGTGATTCACTTGTGGATGCTCAGTCATAATTTTTTGCTTGGCATGATCACCAGTGCCAGAAGTATAATCAGCACGCATCCTTGTCTCTTCAGCCAACCATTCCAAAAGCCGAGGCTGTCCAAATCTCAGGTTGGGATAGATCTCTTTAAACCTTTTTGCAGTCTTGTTTGTATCCTCCCATTGGCGTGGTGCCAGTCCAGAAGTTTTATTCGTTGTGAAAGGGTTGGGTTGACCTTCTTTCCCTCTTTTTCCTTTGCATCTGTAGGTTTTTTTTTGGCGGAAGTCTTTGGCTGTAAAGTGTCCGTACATTTACGCTTTCCTGGAAGAACAGTTTAAAGTTCAGTCCATCATTGAGTGAGCTTGAAGATTACACTTTCAGGTGAAAGTCTGTAGACTCACTATTGATTGCTTTTGCATCAATTGCACTGGGCTGGTTAGCCTTGAGGATCAGGACCTCCAATATGGCCTTCTCCTTTTTGTTGAACTTGGTGGCGGTACGAGAAACATCGTCATACTCTTTGATTCTTTCCATCACCCTTTGGTGAGTTCTTTGCCTGAACTTAGTAGCTCCTTCAGAGGCTTTAAGCAAGCATTATTCTTGGTTTTCAGGGTTTCAAAACCCTTTTCAATTTGAGATACTGTGTATACGGAAAGATTTTTGGGAAGCATGATTGTAGAACTGGTGAATACTGATGCGAAGTGAAGATCCTGTGTTGAAAATTTTTTTTGCAGTATGAACAAAAAATACACAAAGACCGTAACCACAAGTCACGTGCCCGCTAAATTATCGGTTTTGAACTTGAAAACTTGAAAAAAAGTATTGGTTATCGGGTATGACAGGTTTATTGGTTTTTCGACAAAATTTACTGCAAATAAAAACTATTTGCCCCAAAAAGTATCACGGGTTTGACGTGTATTGCTTTTCTGAGAGGCGACTGTACTTTTAATTCAGTTTGAACAGGTTTTTGTTGTGCTTTTCTCTCAATCAATGTAATCAATTATAATTTTATTTGTTTCGTCAATTCAAGACTTCAACTCTCAGTTAAAATCTCAAGTTTTATTCATTAGTCATTGATCAGTCAATTTAGTTATCATCCTCACCAGTTTTGTTGTCAATTTAGTAATTGTCCTTACCAATCTTGTTTTTCCAATTCCAAACAACTCAGTCAGTCGCTCAATTGGTCAATAACTTTACTCAATTTGATTTCATTCTATCAAAATCAAAATAATCAAATTGGAATTGGTGAATTTAATCAAGTAAATCAAATGGCTATTTTGATTCCAACATCAATCTCCTCATCTCCTCATTCATGTTTTATGTAGTGTTTTCAACTCTTTATTGTTTATTATTTCCTTTTGCTCATCCTACAAATTCCAAAATAACAACATCAATCAAAGTGTTCAAAGCAAACAATCTGCTGAACTACTCATCAGTTTCAAAATCAAGATTGTTCAATTCTCAAAATCAAATTATCAAAATCATCCTCAACAAATTGATCAAGATTTTTCAATTATCAAAATCATTCTTCAAGATCACTCAATCCTACACAAAAAGGAGCTTTGTCCCATCTGGTCTTGTGATTGGGATTGACAGGATTCAAGCCAATCACATTCCTTTCTCTTTTTTGACTCTCCAGGATCTCCTAACAAACAATTCCTTTCTATCAATCTCAACGTCTGAACGTCTTCATTCCACCAATTTCAGTCGGTTCTATCAAATCCAAAAGTCAAAATCAAGACAAACTCAATTCTAGTCCAATCCATCAAGTCCAAAAATCAAAATCATACATCACCACTATGTTAAAACATCCAATCACCACCCAGTAAACAGAATTGCACATTGTCATCATTTGAGGATATCGTAGAACTATGCACAAATGTTTACTTCATAGAAGTCTTTTTTTCCTTCTGCTTCATCACACAAAACAGCAAAACACAAAAAAACTTTTCTTGATTAAAAAATAAAACAAATGTATATTTTTGTTCTTTTTTTGTGTCATTAGTGTGTTAGTGCACTCTTTTGTAGAGTTAAAAAAACTTTTGAATGTGAATGAAGTTACTTTGATTGTATGAACATTGAGATTGAGACACATCAATCAAAATGTGAGTTGAATTAACTGGATGAAAGAGCAAGTGAACAAGCAAAAAGTGTGTCTAACTTATTGATAATTCTCATAAATTGGAAATACAACTTTATTAAATAAACAAATGTGAAATACAACCTTCTCAAACAATGGGAAGGACACCACTTTCCCAGCAGTAAGCAACAGCATGATCACGCACAAACTCCCTCATTGCTCTTCCACACTCCACCTCATCAGCAACCATGTTCAAATTTTCATTGATAGCAGGTTGGTCAATTTCATTATCAATGATATCTTGTGAAATAAAGTCCCACACATTTCCAAAGTTTCCAGCATGTTGTTGAGTATCAAACAACACCAAATCCAATCAAGAATGTGTGACTGTGACATGTCTTCTGGATTGTTCAATGCCAGGCGTAAACACTGTAGTGAGGCCCAGCGGAGCTTACTGACCCCAATTGAGTGTTCATTACACACTTGTACTTTGGCCACACACCAGTTGAATTCACGATTTCTGCTAACCTCTGCAGCTTGGCCTTTGTAAGACGGAACGCCTGTCTTGGTTGGTGTATACGCAGAGTCAGCAATGAGGTACTTGCCTGTCACAAATGAACACTAATGAGTGAGTATGAATCACTTGGATAGGAGGTTGAAAATGTACCCTCATCAAAGTATTCCTCTGGATTGATGGCAATGTTGGTTTCTGTAAATATGATTCTTCAATTGCAATCACAGATGATTTGGACATTGATAGAGTATCTATGCTTGGGATCACAGGACAACTCTCCATCAACTCCAGGTCTTTGAGATAAGGGGATAGGTGTCCCATTGACAAAGCCAATGCATCCTGGAAAGCCATCACCAATGATGGCCTTAAGCCTTTTGCTGTTTGGCCATTGAAGGTAAGATTTCCCTCAATCTAAGATTGCTTTGATGACCCGGTGTGTACAGTTGATGACAGTACCATGGCCGACTTTTTAGTCTTGAGCAAATCTACCAACAAAAGCCCCATTTCTGTTGCTGCCTAAACGCTCCAAGGTGATAGCTGTTGAAAGACAATCAAGACAGATCTGTTTTGGTATTGTGTATGATGTTTCTGTTTGATATCTTGTCAAAGATTGTAGACAAGTATTGAGAGTTATACATTAACGCTCATCAATCCCATCAGAATCATGTTGTTGATCTTTCCCAATATGTTTCAAATCTCATCTCTCAATTCATATGTATACTCTTTGTTGACTCACAATCCAGCTCTCTTTCCTCATCTTTTGGAAAGAGAATAGGTCATCTCTTATCATCATCTTAGCCATCATCATACTAATCCTTTGATATATATTAGAAATCCATAAATATCTTTAGCCACAAGTCTTCAAACTCATACACATATTTTCTCACTATTAACTGTTTCCTCCTGACCATTAGGTACTTATTTCATTAGTATATTTTTATTCTCAGTATCTTGATGTCGTGATTTATTTCTCTTATGTTGTGTGTTGGTATCTTTAGGTTAGTTCTTATAAAGGTCTGCATACCTTTGAACTTGGTGAAGAGTGCTCACAAGATTGACACTTGTTTATTAGGTTATTATATCAACCCCGTGTTCTTAGTCATTTACAATAGCAAGCTGTTGTTTGATGGTGGTGGCAGGTTCCTGCTAGTTGAAAAAAAAACTGGGTGGGTCTCTATCAACGCAAGGAGGGCAGTAAAGCCCTCAGGAGACGTTCTCATGGCTTGTCAAAAATCAGTACGTTGATTGCGTAACATGTCCTCCAGATTGAAGGGACTGGCTAGAGGAGCGCAGAATTGTGGGTCTAGGTCACTTGTCTTTGAAACCAACTCAAGGCATTCAGCCCATTTGTCTTCTTCATCAAAGAGGTGATCATAGAGTTCGGCCATCTCAGGATTGTCAGGGTAGACAAGCTGCCATTGGTGGGCAAGTCTTCCATATCTTTGACTCCATCTATCCCAGGTATTGAAAGATTGGAATCTGCATGTGCAAAGACACATGGTTCAGTGAGTTCATGGAGCATCTTTGCTTGTTCTGACATTGGAGGCATCAAGCTGATTCCAGACAGGTCAAGTTAGGTTGATTTAGGTGCTTGTCAAAGATGATGGTGTAAGGGCAAGATGCAGAGGCTCTTCAGCTCAGAAATCAAGTTGAATCTGAGTCTGATCTCTGTGGAGACTGCATGGTTGATCATTGGCAAGAAAAATGTTGGTTGGCCTCATTGGCAAAAAAAAGAAATGGCCATTGGACTCTTTTGTGCCTTTGTCTCAAAGGCCTTAAAACTTATATTTATGACATTCCAAGCAGGCTTTTTACGCAAGCTCGCTGGGTTTTTTTCAACTGCTTGGAATCCCAAACTTGAACTGCCCTATTGGAGGTCTGATGTCTATGTGAAAGAGATGGGCTATCTTGGCTCAAGGTATCAAGAGACTTTCTGAATACGCTATACATCTTCCTAGATATATACTGGTGTTAGAAGAATACTTACCCAAAGGATTTGCAAGAGTTATCAAGCACTGTTTACTCTTGCCCACCGGTTGAGAAGGTCACTGGGTTGCAAAGATTTCTACCTGGAAACACAGAATTTTTGGATCAAATTCTTTTGTGATAACTCAGTTTGTGTATTTTAAACACTTCCTTCCTTGATAAATGACTTGACTGGAGTTCTTTTCCAATAGCGGGGTTTAAGTCAAAATTTCTGTTCAGAAATTTTACAACTTCCAAGACAGTTTTATAAGATCAAAAATGCCTAAAAAATCATGAGCAGGCTTAAAAAGGGTTTAAATATAAGCCTTTGTGTCTTATAAGAAAAAAAATGAGTGCTCTGAGACAAAGGTACGGACCCTTGAGATTGATTAAAGAAGGATCAAGACTGCTTATCCTTGAAAAAAAACTGAAAAGAGTTTCACAACATATGATTCTTGTGAAAGAAACACAATGGAAACAAGAAAAACGGTAGTTTTTTTTAGCCTTTTGGTTTCACAAGATCAAAAGACGTTGAGCGAAAAAAGGAAGTCCTCTAAAATTATAGGCATCTACCTATAATTTTAGAGCTTGCAAGTAGCCTTGCAAGCTCTAAAACATGAGTTATAAATTATGACTTTCAAGCAATGCCTAAAAGCCACTTTAGGTCCAAATTATTTTGACTTGAACCCCGCTAATACTTAACACTGACAGGGTTGAGGGACTAATTTGGAAACCCTTGTTGAGAGATTTTCTCTCAATATTCCACTTGTTAGTGTCAACAATTAATATAATATCGTTTTCAAAGAATGAGAAATATCTGATGATTTTAAATGAAACAGTTACAGAATTTGATAGATCAGCTCTGTCTGAGATTGGATCTAGAGCATGTACATCAAGACTATAAACATCCAATCAGTGCTGAATCATTAACCACATTTATGCACATGGCTAGAGATCACTTGGCCAATCCAGAACTAATTGAAACCAAGTGCGACATTACCCTCCTTCAGATGCTTGAAGACATTCAGGTAAATGCTATTGAATATTTCCAAGCTTTACTACAAAAAGAAGATTGGAACAGGGAAGCATGTTGATTTGGTTGGGGTTCTGTACTAGGTGTAACTGAAACAAAAGGTACTGAAGTAGATAATCTTGATCCAGTGCAATAATTCAAAACAAATTTTGATGAGGAAGAGATGTTGTTTAAGGTGGACTTTCCAACTCAATACATTTTGCATCTACTTACCAGCTTCTAGTTTCAATCTCTTATTTTCTTTCTTTTGATTTTCTCACTCAATCGCTTTTCAAATCTTTCAGCCTTGTCCACTTTCTTTTTTTCATTCAATTCTTCTTTGTGCTTTTGTTGTTGTTCATACGCTTGCCAGCTGTGTTTGCCTTCAGCAACTGAAGCAATAAATCAAGATTCTTTACATGAGATTGATGAGACTCAGATTGTGTCCATTCCTCAACATGTTCCATTATCATCTTCAATGTACTTGGAAGTGGCTTGCTTCCAAAGATCCCTCTGAGATGAATTCTCAACAGAACTATATGGAAATTCTTGACCAAAAGCCACACATGATCATAATTGAAGAGTTGAATTGGTGCTAAGTCGGATTGCTGAGGGTAGTAGTTCTTGAATAGAAAATCAAATCCGTCCATCAGTTCTCCTGCTAGATTAAACATGGTTGATGAGTCTTGGATTAGATCATCATTGGGGCAGGGTATAGGTTGTTGGCAGAGATCCTTTGGTGCTGGTGGTAGCATTTTTGAGCAAGTAAGTATTGAATCATCAGGAATTGTTGTTTTGACTGTAGGTTGGTTGAGTAGCTTTTGAAAATCATGTTGGTTGTCAGTCTTGAGAGATTTGATTAGCTCAATAGCTCTCCAAGGATCACAGACTGAGCATCAACAAGGTTTCATTTCCATTGCATCTTGTCTGTTCTTCTCTTCTATAAAGTTTTTGTTTGTGATAGATAGAGGAATTCTTCCTTTCCTGATTGGTTTAAGGAGTCAATTGATCAATTGAACATGGAGATAAATTTTGAAGAACAGAACAACTGACAAAGTTTCCACATTCAGCGCAACTCAAAGAAAAACAGGAGTCAAACGCAGAGCATGCATTCAATTATCATCATTCCAAATTGCATCCAGGTCAAATTCCTCAATGTAGTTTTGTCCTCTTTTGTTCTGGCTCAACAAGCATGAAAGCTAAGCTATGTTTGTCTTCACCTCTTCCACCTTGACCTGCTATTTGAATGATCACATCTCGATCCATGGCCCCCATCATGATCACTGACTGGACTTTGTGCCAGTCTTGACCAAGACCCAATACTGTTGTTGCTGAGATGATGCAGAAAGTGCCTTTTCCATACTTAAGCTTTTCTTGAGAACCGGCAAATGTGTGATAAATGTGACATCAGGGACTATTGCCATCTTCTGCACCTCTTGAGTTACTGTGTGCCAAGGGAACTGCTTTAGAGACTACAAAGGTGGCATCCTGCAAGCGCAAGTAGGTTATTTTTGATGGGAGGTCATCATCACCAACCACTGCTTGATTTGGGATGAGCTGAGCAATATCCTTTTCTGTATCCAGCGGTTGAGTCAAGTAAATTTGGATGTATCATATTTCAGGTCGGACAAGCTCTCCTTGAAATTCAACTCAATTTTGAGGAGTGAGCTTGAAACTATTCCAGATCTTTTCAATAGCAATTGGATTACAGGTAGCTGATTGTAGAAGGATGACAACTTTGGTGGTAGCTGTAAGTACTTGGCCTAGATCCCTGTAGCGGGGTCTGAACTTGCACACATCATTGAGTTGAGAATGGCTTTGAAGCCCTTTTGCTAGACCACTGGCTACAAAGCCCCACGCATAGATGACATGCGCCTCATACATCACCTTCAGAATGAGATGCTTTTGAATTGGTACTATAATAGATCTTTTGGAATGTTTTACTATTTAAAAACATTTCTGAACTCTCATGATTGAATATTTGTCAACCAGCAATGTAATCTGACCATTGTGTTGTCAAATCTGGCAGGATAGTCATCCTGGAAACTCACAACAAAGATGACTTGATAGTGGTGCTTCTTGATTAGATACCACATTACTTTAGTTGCCAATGTCTTTGTGAGATTGCTGCCGGTAATGCCCGGTGGTAGTTGAAGTACCTTTGGTTATTGAACAAGTTGACAAGATCAGCCATTTGTTGAGTCATGTATTGACTAGTGGTCTTTCAAGTATTTAACCTCATTATCACCTAATGCATCCAGTGGATTGATGAAAATCATGACTGGAAGTGATTTGAGATCAAACAAGAGCTGGACCATGATGGCAATGAGTGACTTTCCAAAGCCCATACTGGCAAGTAAAAACATGTTGAAGCCATTTATCAAGCTGATGATGGTTTTAATCTGCAATTCATTTTGACTCCAGCGTGGAGAGTGGTTAATAAACTCATTTTTAACTGTCTTCCTCTGATGAGCCAAAGTTTCATCTACTAGGCTTGGCGGTAGAAGAGGACAATCAATGTGTAGATCAACATTTCTGGAGCCTTGAATAGGACGCAAAGACATCTCCTTCTTATTACTGTGTAGCTTCATTGCTCAAAAGAAGGCTCAAGTGTATTTGATTGATTGGTTGAGTGTAAAATCAACAAGAGCTGGACTCACAGAAGCATCACAAAAGTATGTAACTTCAATCGCTTTTGATATCTGACCTTTCACTGTTTTGGTTTTAGACAAGGTTAAATTAACTTGTTGTCTGCTCTTACCAAGTCTACCTTTCACAAAGCACCACACATGGAATCATGGGAAAGGATATCAAGGGTATTCCTTTGTACCCTCAATATTGATGAATCAATTGTCAGATTCAAAATTCAGGATTACATACATGATCACTGTATTCTGCAGTGAAATTTCAAGAATTGTGAAGACATTGTTTTTGTCTCAATTTTATTTTTGTGAAATCTGAAGAGAGCATTCTCTTCAGAAGAAGCGGGAGGTCACAACCTCTGCTTTTGGTGTTGTGCCATAATCTACATCCTGATAAGTGGTGTGGTGAAGTTTTCCTCTACTAAATTCAAAAACTCACCATGCCAAAAATCAAACCAAGCGTGTAAGTCCCTTGTGCTTTGGTGACAACTTGTTGTCAAAAAAACCCAAGGCATGATTGGACTTTTTCAAGTTTGACTCATCATTTGGTAAATCAATGAGCCATGATGGCAGTCAAGATGGTAGTTTATTAAAATCTTGACTTTATTGTGCAATTGGCTCTGATGATGAAACACCAGCACCAACCAGTACCGCCACTCAAGCAACATTTCAACCTGGAAATTGATTTATGAAAGGTAGGCAATTGAAACACAATCAATCACCAGAAGCAGATGAAGGTTCTTCAAGAGGTAAAGGTTGTAAGTCATTTAAAAGGAGACGGTGCAAGACTGCTGCTCAAGCTGGAGAAGATTTCATATCAGGAATTGACTCAATCTCAGATAAGCTTATGACTCATATGACAAAGGATACTACCACTTCAGCTTCTGGGACTTCAACTCAACCGTACAATTCTCTTACTACTGCAACTAAAGAATTGAGAAAATTGGGTTTAAGTCAAGATGAACTCTATAAATCAATGGAGTCAAAACAAGATATTGATTATGCCAAGATGTTTGTTGGTCATGAAGAAAAGGAATTACAATTGGGCTGGATCAGAGAAAAGTTGACAAGTAATTAATTTTTTTTCTAACATCTATCTTCCTTTTGTAAGTTGAGTCACATGATACAACAAGTATTAATCAAATAGCAAAATTTAAGCTTGTAATAGTTTTGTGATAAAATGCTACTTCAAGCTCAAGTGTTGTAACTAATTTTTACTGATATTGAATTTGCTCTCTCACCAAACAATATAAATATTTATTGAGTTACTAAAAAAACTAAACCATGAGGGTGAGATTAATTATGATGATACATTGTTCATAACTGAGGTTAAAAGTGTTATAACTTGGTAAGCTCATGGATACAAAAATTGGAAAAAAAAGTAATTCAATATGCAATCCACATGCATTTCTCTGTTGACAATACTTCCTCCACATTGATTTAGCCACTTTGGTTCTCAACTTTCCTGCTTCAGTTCACTCTTCAGGTGTATTTCCAGCAGCATTTAATTCCTCTTGAGTGACTTGAGGTTGATAATTTTCATCAAATCCCCCCCTAAATTACTCATCTTCACCATCAACTGTTCTGATAAAGCTGTGCAGAAAAGCCATAAGTAATATCAATCTTGCTTGAATAAGTATTGGATAGTGTGAACTTTCTCCGATCACTTCGAATCTTTGCTTCGTTACTCTCAAAATTCTTTCAATATAATTCCTCCAAGATGCATGTCTTTTGTTATATAATTCCTGAGAAATTTGAGGTCTGTAAAACAATAAAGTGTCAGATTTGGCTAAAAAATAAAACAAATTGAGCATACTCCTAGTAATCTCCCAAAAACAGATGATATCAAACACTTCCAAAAGGGGTTTGACATGTAAAACGTAATGCAAAACCAGCATCACCCAGTACATATTTACCAGAAGGGATGGTAAGGTCAGTTTCACGTGCATTGTCCCAAAGTTTACCATCTGCCACACCACCTTCCCAGCCAGCCAGAATATAAGTGAAACATAAGCTGAAATAACAAGCAGCCAATACATTTTGACTTATATTACCTTTTCTATTGAAATAGTGCTTTGCATCTTGTAGTGATACATGAACCGGCATGTGAGTCCCATCCACTGCACCCACGCAATTCTTGAAGAATGGATACTAATCAGGATTGTTATGGATTCAAAAGCGGGGTATTTTGTTGAGGACGGGTGATGTAAGAGTGTATCAACTGTATCAACTGAGTATTGGTAGTAATATTTATAGTCAAGTTGTTGATGATCCTATACCAATATCATCATCAGTTTGGGGAAGAAACAATTGAGAAAGTGGGATAGTCTTACTTTGAAACTGTGTATGTAGACCTTCGAAAGCATTGATTGAGCTGGGTATTTGAGAGACCAGTGAACAGAAAGTAAATTAGATTATCCAAAAAAAACAATCAAAAGTTTGGAAGGGTAAGCTGTTGTGTAAAAGCTTTGTGTTGTAGGTGTCAAGATGAAATAATGTGCCTTGAATACAAAACAGGGGAGGTGTGTTGGTGTCCTTGGGGTGAATTATTCTTCCAGAGTTGCATTCCATTAGACAAAAAAGCCCAATGGCACATCTGCATGCATCTGAGTCAGGATGTGAAGTGTTGGCAAACTCATCTCTGGTGATGACAAGATTAGAGCCACAGCTGGATTGGTCAATTGTATTGATGAATGTTGAGGATGCCCAAGAAACACCATAGTCCTGTCTAACTTTGAGATTGGCTTTGAATTGAGAAAGTACAAGGCAGGCCAATAATTTTGAGATGAATTTGCTTACAGCAGGAATGAATCTCACTCTGTCAATATCTTGCTTGATGAGCTGGGGGAAGCGCAAGTTTCCTTGTTCAACATATAGAGACCTTTGAGAATTGAGACTCAGTAAGTTGCAAAAGAGAGTGATTTAGAACAGGGGTGCCACCAAACTTTCTGTCATCACTAGCACCATGAAGCAACAGAATACTTCTCAACAATCTGTGTGGTCCCATAGCTTTGGCAGGTTTGTTTGGTTTACAGAGGAGACATGTAAGGCCATGATGATGAAGTAACTGGACTGCCCAAATTTAATTCTTCTGATTCTCAGTGGATCTTAAGCTCAACATATGAGAAACGAAGTCTGGTTCTATTTACTTTATTTTATCTTTTCTTATTTTCTTGAGATTTTCTCCAAAGAATCATTCTCATCAAAATCAAATTTCATATAATTTCATTTCTTACCACAAAACAAATACATCAAGAAATTTTGAAGAGATAACAAATCAAAGGAGAAAATACAAATGGAATTCAAATGCAACACATACTTAGGACATCTAAATTGACAGCACTCAAAATCAAAATTGAAAACTATACCGCAAAGCATTAATAAAGGAGATCAAGAGCTAAAAGATATGGGAGAGAAGACGGAGAAAAAAATGGTGTAAGGATGCCATCATCAATAGATCAAGTATCTAAAATGAAAGCTAGGAGCCAATAGTGGAGAAAGAAGCAGAAATGAAATCAGTATGAATGAATTAGAAGAATAGAACCAAAGACAACAAGAAATGTCATACCTTAATTAAGAAGGGTTGAAAACAAAATTTCTGAAAGCCAATAGCTATCCAAGGAAGGAGAGTGGAGAAGGGGATATCAGTTGAATGAATCTAGAGAAGAGAAGACAAAACAGAAATAGATCAAGTTCAGAGGTCAAGATCAAAATTCAACACAAGATTGTAAGGATGTAATAGTGGAGAAAAATAAGAAAAGCTAAAATCAGTCAGTAATTAAAGATTAAAAGGACAGTGTAGAAGAACTTAAGAAGACAAAACTTACTTACATGAATAAATTAAACTCTAAATCAATCAAACAAGACAGAAAGAAGTCCGATTGGAGATCAGTTGTTAAGATCAGAAATGTGAAGGGTAAGGAAATTAAATACCAAAAGAGAAGGGATTGAGTCAGTCAGTCTGTGTCTGTGTCTGTGTCTGTTAGGTTTTTTGAGTTTTTTTGAGTGTGTGCTTGTGTCTGTTATTGTGTGGAGATTATTATGTCATCAAGTTGTAGAAAGTGTGTTTTGAATTGGCATTTAAGTGAAGTAAAAGGTAAAAAGAGGGGACCTGTGGTTTTTTTTATTGTTATTAAATCTTGCATTGCGCCATTGTCATTTTCTTTTTTTGCTGAGCCCAGTCATTGAGTGAGAATTTTCATTTTTCATTTCATTTTACTTATTTTTTGAAATTTGGCCCTGGTGGAGGTTTTGAGTTTTTTTGAATTCTTTTCCCAGGGCAATTTAATCCTGGCCTTGGTCACCACTTTCAATCCACCTTCCATCAACATTTTTTGTATTTTTTTTATTTTTTTGAAAAATTCAACAAAGTTTGGAAATTTTTTAGAATTATTAGAAACTCAAATAACCTCAAGTGTGGTAGTGGTACAAGATTGTGGAGGATTTTGGGGATACAATAAATTAATTCGGCTGAGCTTGGTGCACTGTGCTGGTCTTGAATAATGGCTCTTTGAATGTCATCTATCAAAGTAAATTCAATGAGGTCAGCATAATGATTTGTGAGAGAACCTGGGGTTTCAATACAGTTGGAAACTGCTTGAAAAAAAAATTCAATTCAGAATCAAGACAGAAAAAGTGATGAATCAGAGAAGGATGGAACAGTTTCTTACCCAAGAAGACACGGATATAGAATAAAGTGACTCATTTGTAATGCATTTGTCAAAAAATATCTTCTGAGAAACATGAATAATAGTTTGGAATAATCAAAGTAAGGAATGTTTTGTGAGTTTTCAACTTCAAATTATATCAAGTGCTACTACCAGGGTGCCAACTTAATGTCAAGAACCCATGTAATTTATTGACTTTTGAAATCACTTAAAAAGCATTGATGGCATTTGTAAACAGCAATGAGTGGGTTATAAATGATGTAGTGTAAGGTCTGGGGATTTGTCTTTAGTGAATAATATCTTAAAGCATCCACAGTTGTTTCTGTAAACAACCTTGGTCCGGTAAATTGTACTGTACCAAGCCTAAACGTTCCCAAACATGGGCAAATCAACGATTGGTATGTACCAATTTGGTAGAAAATTGGTAGAGGTTCAGTAAATTCAAATCGGTAAAGTACTCTGTAAGTTTGAGGTAGTGTTTGAATTCCCCTATCCCATCCTTTTGTCATTCACCACTTCATTGTTTATTTCTTTGTTTCACACAACATTCATCAATTTAAAATTTCAAAATGAATCCGAATAACAAAGATGATGGCACAAACAAGATCAATCAAGAAAATGAACAAAATCAATTCAAAATTGAAAACTTCCAGATTCCAAAAAAATTAAGTCCGCAAACTGGACTGCTTCCAAAGAAGAGAAGCTAGCAGAGGCTTGGATCTATTTCAGCCAGCAACTCAACACTGGCACCAACCAATCTGGCAATATGTTCCTCTTGAACATCACCAATTGCCTCAAGGTGATCTTGTTGTTGGGAAACCCGGATGTCAAATTGGTTGAAATTGGGTGGGTGTTTTCTGGTCATTTGTTATAGTCAAACATGTTATTGATATGTATTCTTTTGTACTTTGTAGATGGGTGTCTTTGAAGACCGTCACACTGAAATTTCCAGCCATCTATGCTCAGGTCCAAAACAACCCTCCCAGCAGAACCATCAAGACCAATTGGCCCAATCTTGCCATCAAGATTTATAACAAATTGAATCTGTGTTGTCATTTCAAATCTCTGCCAGCTTGGAGGGTTCTTTCAATGGCACCAAAGTGGATTGACCCGCAACCTCCACCAGGACCTTTGGCCCTGGCTATTGCGGCTATTCCTTTGAGCAATAGCCCCTTGGAATCCCCCCCACACCCAGCACCCCCCTTCCTAACCCTCTCTCTAGTCCTTCTACCCCACCTCGCCCACCTGGAAGCCAACAAAACAAACGAATGCAACTTGAGGAAGCTAAAGTGAAGGCTGAAGAAATGAAAGGGGCACGGGAAGATCATCTCAAAAGAAGTAATGAACTGGCTCACCGTTGAGTAGAGACTCTTGTGGAAGGGAATAGAGTAATCAAACAAATGGCTAAATCAGATGCTGAAGCCAAAGCAAGTCTCACTCAAATTAATGAGCTCAAGGTTTTAATGATGTCAAAGGACCTTTGCCAAACAGATGTTGCAAAGGATGTCCCTATAATGATGCACCAGCGTTTAAAAGAGAAGTATGAAGGACCTGATGCATCAGGTGCTGCATCAGGTGCTTCCACTAGTAACACTTAACTCTTTTTTTTATTTCTTTCTTTCAACCTACTGTTGACTCCTATTTATTTCAGATATCTTTTAAATAAGTATGTTCCTTCCAACCTCTTCTTTGGATTCTTTGTCTTCTTTTCCTTGTTTCAGTTGTTCAATTTTTCCTATTCACATGAGATAAGATAAAAATTGCTCACAATCTGAAAATTAGAAATTGGCTTTTTAATCTTGTAGATAATTCATGTTCTACAAAATTAGAAAGAAATCAAGATAGAAACAATGATGATGATGTGAGAGCAATAAAATCATGAAAAAAGAAAGATGAGGTGAGAGGAAATAAAATCATGAAACAAGAAATTTATTCTTCAAACAATTTTTTCATATTCTTCGGTTCAGACAGAAAACATTGTATAGACAAAAGAATGCAAAGAAATTTAATCTTTTTGACCAGCCATTCTCTTTCCCTCGAGCCATCCAGTTGTGAACTTTGAGATCATTCATCACACGGTGATGAATTTCAGAATCCTGTAGTGAAAGATGATTGGAGATTAGATCAGTAGGTGTTAGTCAAACCTCTGGATAGAGATTTTTGAGAATAATCTCAGTCTTGCTATCAAAATCTTCAACATTGGGATCTACAACCCCCCTCTCCTCAACTGTCATGGTGTGAAGTACTATGCAAGCATACATAACCCTACGTATACCATGTAGAGCCCAAAGTCTACATGGTCAAGAGTTAATGTGTCACTGAGCTTGAAGTCCACCGAAAGCCCTTTCAATTTCTTTTCAAGCGGCTTCCTGGAGTTTTTGCATAATATGGAGAAGCATCATCTCACAGTTGGTTAACTGTCTTGATCAACACAGGCTACGTTGGGTAGATACCATCTGCCAGGTGATAGCCACGCTTATAGTGATTACCATTGACTCCAAAGTTCCACAATTCTTCAGTGTCTTGAAAAAATACACATCAGTGGTTAAACCAACCATTCATCATTGAAACAAGATGAAATACATACCTCTTAAGAACCAATCGAACAGAGGGCTCTGATTGAGAACATTGATGTCATTTAGAGAGCCAGGAACACCAAAGAATGCATGCCATATGAGTGTGCTCTTTGATGCCACAGCTTCCAGAACAATGGTTGCCTTTTTCTCCTTTCCTTGAGACTGTCCAGCCCAACCTGTAGGGAAGTTCTTCCAAATCCAATGCATTCCATCAATTGACCCTTTTCAACCTGGAAAGCCTCGTAATATGTACTCCTTTGTAATCTGTTCATGTTCTTCTTTGTTTGGTGGGTGGAGAAATTCTAGTCCATAGATCTCAACTATTCCTTGAACGAATTTTTTCAAACATAAAATTGCAGTAGTTTCTCCAATGGCAACAAATTTGTCAATAAGATTGGCTGAAATTCCATACGCCAGCTGAAAAATCGCACAAGTAGCTTTTTGTAAAGTTGATAGACCCAGCTGAAGGCAGCAGTCCTACACAGCACAGAGCCACTTCCTAAATACACAATCAACCGGAGATCATAGCAAGGAGGAACTACACATACGTGTCTTTGAACCCGAAAGATGTCATGGGCTTCAAGTTGAGCACAGATATCCAAAAACAATTCCCTGCTCATTCTGAACTTCCTTTGAAGGACCTTGTTATCCCAGCATGAATTTTCATTGAAGACATTTTGACAAAGACGCTCATGTGCTGTTTTTCTGTCAAGTGTGATGTGTTTTTCCTTTTGTTTTTGTTCCTCAGGCATCTGTTCTTCACTCAATTCTAGGATCAGGAATGCCTCAATATCATCATCATCCGCTTCAAAATGATGAATTCACATGATGTGATCAATGAAAGCAGGTTCTGTATTTTTGTACGTTGGATCCTCTTCAATATCCATGATAGATTGAGTTTAAAGGTAAGGTTTGAGATGAAATTTGAGTTTGAGTTTGCTGAAGGTTGAATTTGTGAAGTTTTCCGAATGGACAGAACTTTTCTGAGTACAGAAGTGATATACAGAAAGACACGATTGGGGCAAACAATGTTTTCTTGACATTATGTACTGTACAGAAAGCGTTTACTGAAATGACTGTGGATTTCCATGTTTCAGTACGTAGTTTTCCCGTGCTTTACCAGTACATACTGTACCGTTACAGTAAATTTACTGTAACAGCTGTGGATGCTTTAATCTTTGTATACCAGATAATGTACCACAGCCATTTGAGAACAACTAGGACCAATCACAATGTAGCCATTGTGGCATTTCCCACAATGTTGAATAGCAATATTCTATTGTAACGCAAGTGATGTAATTGCATTTAGGGGTAGGCTAGGTGATTATGTACTTCTAGATTCTAATCTGGTCTGGTCATATACAAGACAGAGTGCCTTGAACAAGGGAAAAATTCAAGATAATAGTCACACTTGGAACCTTAGAATCACGAGGAAGAGACAGCAAGCTCAATTCTGATGGATGTATAGTCTGTCTTTACTCCTTTTGGTGAGTCTAGTGTTCTGTAGACTTTAAAATTATTCCAACAGCCATCAGCCATCATTGGGATCTCAATTAAGAACTGACTAAAATCAAATAATTGACATACCCATTGCCCTTGTTGCTTGTGACTTCATCAGGTCCTATCCTGGCCAACCCATCAGCCCCCAGAGTAGATGCCAATATGTAGTTCTTCTACATTATAATCCCCTTTTTCCAGCACAGTTACAAAATCATGGCTGAAAATCAAGCAACCATCCTGGAAATTTTTGCTGATTTGATTCCTGGATATCTTCACTCTTAATACCAAGATCACAAGAAAAAATCAAATGCTCATAGATTCAGACACTATCACTAGCAAAGATGGTACAAAGCTTTTCAATGTTGGTTTGGAAACCTCACAGTGGTTGATTATCCTTCTATCTTTGATGACATTTAGTAAGTGTATCAAGCAAATTATCTCTATCCCATACTAACAATGATTTATTGTTTTTTGTTCAAATTCAATCAATAGAATTTGCACTAGCTTTCAGACAATCTAGTTTCAGTGGGAACACAATCCTTGATCACACAGATAGCCTGTCATTTTCTTCTTCAAACCTTCACAGATCACTCTTTTTGATTTTATTTATAACTGAAAACTAAAAGGATTTGCAAATTTTTCATGACATTCAGTCTACTGATTTGAAATCCCGACTGCTTTTATTGTTCTAACAGGTTGGGTCAAGACTAGTGCAGGCCCTTGTGCTAATCTCTTGTCAGTTTCTCAGGGAACAGCACCACAAGAAGGACAAATCAGAAACATACTATAGAACTTCAACAACTCGTTGATGGATTTCAGCTTTCAAGTCATGTCCCAGGTATGATAGCCCCACCAATTGTACCCAGTAAGTGCCACTCAATGCATCATCATGTTGAGAGTCCCTTGTTTTGAGTATTGGGTTGTGTCATTTACTGCAGGTCTGGGAAGCTCTGGACTCCTTATACAGCTACCTAGCGCAGTGTAAAAAGTGACCCTGGACAATTAGGTACATTGCCAATTATTTGGCCTCAAAATCAACAAGAAACAGCAAAGCCCCATCAATGACATACCCAGTATGCATTTGTCCGGACCAGGCCACCCAAACTTCAACCTCACCGTCACTCAAACAATCACACACACCTGTGATCATCACTTCCCAACTTTCAACACCCCCACCTCATTGAACCAACTCACATTTTACCAATCACTACCCTCATGATGATTGCCCCAAAGTACCAACACAATTCTGACATCCCCATCACGACAGTAGAATAGAGTTTGCAAACCAAAGCATCCAATGAGGCCTCCCAACCCCAATCACCATTAATATTGCCACACCAAACCCCATCCTAACTGCCATTGACATTGTCACAATCAGCAAGATTGAACTTCACTCCAAAGTGGCTAAACCTGATTTTGGTTAAATTCAAGCCTACAAGCAATCTGCATCTGTCTCCCAGCAAGTTGTGGAGACTTTGGAAAAACTCAACCTGGAGTGTTTGGGATGGACCAAGGAATCAATGATCAGGGTATTAAAGGACCTTGGCAAAGTTGAAGTAATTACCAAAGACCTTCAAGAGTGTGACATACTTGATGAGTAAGACTTCCCTCTGGTCTTTTCTTTTGTTGATACTGATATACTACTCTGACTCAAAGTTTAATTTATTGATGTTGAATTGCTTCAACATCACCTTAATATTTGGTTGTAGTTGTTATACTTTGTTGGGTTATCGATTGGGTTCTTTATGAAGGAGGCAGTAGATCAATATTTGGATGAAATTATCTTTGCTGTGCAGTCTTGCTGATCATTTTGTTTCTTGATATATCTTTCAAAATTATAAATGAGTGTCAGATCACACTTCTTTCTTTATTGTTTTACTTCTTCTATGTGTGATCTCAATTTCTATTTTAGTACTGATTGTAAAAGCAGTTGCATGTTTGTCTTATGTCATTATTTGTGTCTCACTCTGGTGTTATCGTGCCTCAATTTGGCTCTATCTTGTTATCTTCACTTGAGGATCAAATGACAAAAATGGATAATATCAGTGCGGCCTTCGAGAGAACCCAATAAGAAATTAAAGATGAGGGGGATTGTGGGATCTGATAAAAATGGAATGAAAGGAAAAAAATTATAAAGCAAGACAAAAGAAACTAAAAAATGAACTAGAAGTAACAACACCAAAAACAAAATCAAAGTAACAATGAATGAAGTCATAACAAGATAAAGTCAACTAAGTGAAAACGTAAAAAAACAAAAGTGAAGGTAGAAAGGAAGACAAAAGAAAGAAAAAAAGATAAGAAAGCAACAATGAAAACTATTCCTTTTTGTCTTCAGTTTCCTCATCATCCTCATTGCCAATCAAATCTTGTTCACACTTCTGTTTTGGAGCCTGTGGCTTCAAACCCAAAGAATATCTTGACACCTTAGCTAACTAGGACAACCCTTTGCTGATATTGGTAGAGATGCATTTGGCCTGTATGTTGTTGTTATTCTTGCTCAATTGAGTGACAAAGGCCAACTCACTTTCAGCGGCTCAATGTAGCACAATTTTAGCACCCCAGTGGTGCAGTCAAGACTCACAATTGATCCATGGCCAGGCATAGTTTTTTGTTGAGAACATCATTTCTACAGAGCCTGCAAAGAATTCAAAGGCAAAGGAAATAGAATTGGAGTGGTGTACAATGATTGGAGGAAACTGGAGGACAACAAAATGTACAGTTTAGACATCCTTTATCCCCAGCAATATAAATTACTCAAAGTCAACTCAGTGGAGATACTGAATCAGTTAGTTCACACATCAGAAACATTGCTAAACTCTGAAGGCATCATGTTACCACACAACAATAGTGATAATCCAACAGAATACCTGTTTGACAGAGGTGCTACTGATGCTGTAAGCAACAAGAGATTGCTTTTACATAATCATCATCCCCTCCCAACCCCTATTCCTATCTTAACAGCTGCTAATGAATTGAATGTGCTTCATGTTGGCAAAGGACCCTTACATAACGGACAATGATGGTAATGACACCATGATCAAACATGTCGACTACCGTCCAAAAGCCACTACCACAACCATATCACCAGGAGATTTGATTTTGAATTGGGAAACAATGACAATGGACAAGAATAACAATTATAGCATCCACTTAAAAATGGACAAGTCATACATGTGTTACATAAAAACAGAAGATTGTTTATTCAATCACAAAATTACAAAAAGCACACTTGTAATCTTTCTCCTTCTGCTTATTCAATAAATACATTATCAAACTTATTGACTCTATGGCATAATTGCCTTGGTCACGTATCAATGAAAAGAATAAAGAGACTGTTTAAGGATCATAAGAGCTGTGGGTTACCTCCAATGAACCCCTTGAGAAATGTGACATGTGAGGATTGGATGACACGTACATTAGGGCAGTTCAAGTTTGAAAAAGCTTTAAAACATAAATGGGTGTACCAAGAAATGCAACTTATAAATATGATTTTTTGAAAAAGTTTGAGAAGGCCCCACCCAAGGAGCACATGTACATCACATCCTTTTCCTACTTGCTCAAATTTTACAGCACTGGGAGGCCAAAGTGCATAACTTTTTACAGCATCTTAGGCAAACTTGAACTGCCCTATTATTGGCATCCAGTAAACTCCCAAATCATTTCTGGAACTTTGCATACATCACCACTGCTTACCTACATAACAGAATACCTAACCTGTTAACCAGAGGTAAAACTCTGTATGAACTTTGCTATAATCAAAAACCTCAACCTTACATTATACGTAGTTTTGGCGCAACAGCATACGTACATATGCATGAAATACAGCAAGCCCCTGGTACATTGGAAGATCTTTGGTGGAGGTGCACAATGGTGGGATATATCAATGGCAAAAAGGGTTGGCTTTTTTATGACCCGGCGTGGAAAGTCCTTATTGCATCTGCAATACCTCCATTTCCATACAAAGATAAAATGAAGCAAGCATTAGAAGAGATTATACCAAAAGATAAATTGACATCATTGAAATCTCCTAACAAAATTATTAATGACAATAAATCAAATATAGGAAGTCTTACTCACATGATCAATGCAACAAAAGTTGGAAATTTTGAAGAATAAATGAAGTTTGATTGACAAGATGTTGCAGCAAGTCATGCGCTTGACAGGAATGATTACCTCAAAATACTGAAACCCCCAAGATTGTATGCTGAAGCCTTGAGATCAATTGAAGCTAGTGATTGGGAAGTGGCATGTGACGCCAAGATGAAGATGATGGAAGAAATGAAAGTCTGGAAGGTTGTAGATATACCAGATGGACTTGTACCAATTGACATGGATTTTTGTGTACAAGAAAGTAGACAACAACGGTAACCCCATCAAATTCATATCTTGACTGGTTGCAAAGGGCTTCAATCAATGTGAAGGAATCAACTAAACCAAAACTTTTGCACTGACAGCAACATTTGCTGGCTTGAAAATTCTGCTGACAATAGCAGCCCATCAAGGATGGCCCTTGCATTCTATCAATATCACATCAACATATCTACATAGCATGATTGATGCCCTGGTATATTTCTCCCTTCCCACAGGATACATGTGTGAGGGCAGGAAGAAAAACCAAGTTTTGATGACCCTGAAGGCATTGTACAGTACAAAGCAAGGAGCCCGCGTGTTGATGGAGACACTTCCACGCAATCTTAACGGAAATGGGATTTACCGCAAGTGAATATGATCAGTCTTTATATACATACCACTGAGGAAAATAATCATCTGGCTCCACAGCAACAATGGAGTGGTAACTGGAACATCTGAAGACCTCCTACTCAGCATTGCCAAAAAACTCAAACAATTGTTACTCATTAAATGGGAAACTACGGTTGACCAAATAGTTGGTGTGAATGTCAAACAAAATGACAACAGAAGCTTCCATCTATCACAACCTGGCTTAACAATGAAGATCCTGCAAAGATTTTTACCTGATGAAAAATCTATGAAGACACCCATCAATACCCAAAAGATCCTGACTTCACCAACAGAAGACAAAGAAAAGGTTAGCACTGACCAATACCTATTGGCAATAGGGAGCTTGAATTACCTCTCAGTTGCAACAAGGCCCAATATCACTCACAGTGTCAAATATCTTGCAGACTTTTTGGCAGATCCTAGACAACAACATTGGACAGCTATCAAACATCTGATAAGGTACTTGAATACAACAGGTGTCAAAGAACTAGTGATTAAACCTATAACACAAAAGGTAAATACACCATTCCATCCATATGTTGATGCAAACCGGGGAGGCAAGGGCGCATGGTCATCACATGGATATATCACTCATTTTCTCAACTGTCCAATATTGTGGACATCAAAACAGCAAACTTGGGTGGCAACATCAACCTGCCATGCTGAATACATGGCACTTGGGAGTGCCTGTTGTGACGTGGTCTGGCTACAAAACCTGATTGAAGATTTAACGGGTAAAGGGAACGTTGTGAACATGTATTGCAATGATATGTCTGCAATTCATGTAGCAAGCAATAATTCCTCAAATAAACTAACACTGCACACAGACAGAGAATTTTACTATATCAATGAACCAATTTTGGCTGATGAGTGAGGTGCGAAAATTGGTAATAGACTATTTCACTATCCAGAGAAGCTGTTCAGGGTCACTTTGCACACTACTCTGAGTAGCTTCATAGGGAGTCCAGAGGTGGATCTGGGTGCTAAGCCTGTGGTGAGGGGTGATGTGGTTTGTAACTTGTTGATCAATCAAAGAACACAAATTGAGAAAACCATGAAGATCAAAACACCAAATAGCAAAGTAGAACTCAAGGACGACAAGGAATTGGGAAACTTAATATCAAATCAATCCATGGGAACCAAAACACAATATAGAAATCAACCACAGTTCGAATTAAATCCAAAATCAGGCTCAAAACCTAGTCAAAGTTGAAATTAAAATGAAAAAGCTCTCAATAATCACAAAATCAATCATTTATGGAATTACACTCCATTGTGTCTTAGATTGCATGATGGGAAGCGTTACTGCTCAATTGATGATGATGTGTGGTTGTTGATAACTGTGATGGATGAGTTGAAAGGACAGATTGATTTTCAAGTTTCAATCAATATACTCTCTCCAAATCATCTTTACTAAACACTCAAACAGTCATCAAATGATCAACAAAGCTCACACACATCTTTTGAGGAACTTTTTGGTAACCATAAAACCAAATTTCACATTTTTAGATTGAAAAACTGACTCGTGTAACATTTTTTAGCTAAACCAGAAGATTGAGCCGTCATCTTTTCTGGGTGGAAAAAGAAAATCATTGATGCATGAGGAAGAGAGCAAAAAATTCAAAAGAACATGCCTCTTCTTCCCAAATGGGTTTCATTGATTTCCCTACTTTATTGGTTTGGGACTGGTGAACTGTTGTAGTTTGGTGTGGTGGTGTTGCTGGCTTTTGCCCTGGAACTTTTTGTTGATATTAAACTTGACTGAGATCTTGCATCACTTTATTCCAATACCTTGACAACCCAGGTGGTAGTTAAATTTCTCTCCTTCCTTCACCTCCACTACCTCTTTCTTGTCTTTCTTCCCTTGTGAATCATCCTTCTCCTTGTTATTTCCCCTTCTCATTAAGTAGATTGCACTTTCTCTCTTTTCCATTCAATGAGTCATATCCTTTGTGGTCACCCTTCTTGAGCAGATCCTCTATTTTGACTTCAGCATTGTCAACATCCTATCTCTGGGGGGTTCTGCAAGTTTGGTATTGGATTTCTGCATGATTGCAGTCCCCATTGTATTTAAAATCTCATTCCTTTGCAGGGGGCTTATTTTGTCCCTTGCTCTTGGGGCACTTTGTTGATGGAGTATCTTTTTTCAAGCAACTGGGCGTTTTATCATGAAAATTCTGTCTAGGACCATTTCCATTTGAAAGTAATATGATACATGATCAGTGGACTTGATTACACTTACCTTCATCGGAGCCTCCTGAAAATATACCACCCATACCTCTTGCTTTGTTCTATCTCCTCATAGCTCTCTATCCGCCTTCTCTCACAAACTCTGTTCTGCTTTTCTCTGTCCTTCCTGTTGCACCTCCTACTCTTCATCTCTCTGCCTCTCCTATTCTTCCCTGCTGTCTCCTTCTTGTTTCCTGATGTTCTATTTGCTTCCCCCTTCTATGTTCTCTTTGTGTTCTGTTCCTTCCTCTGTCTTGTCCTCCCTTCTTTGTTTCTCTTGTGCCCGTCTGCTTTCCCCATATTGATTCTCATAGGCCCAACTGTCTTCTTCCTTGTTTGTCTAGTCTGTACTTGGTTTCTTTTCTCAGTCAATATTGACCGTTGTTGCGCTTATATTTAATTAAATTCAATGTCCTGTTTTTCCCTTTCCCTTTGCTTGTATTGTATCTCTCCTTTCCCAGATTGGTTGTATACCCTTGATGTCTCAATGATCTCCGGTTGGAACTCTTCTTCGTTCATGGCCATCCTGCTTCTATAAAATGACTTCTTAGATCTCTACCACACAAAATCACTAGTTTTTTTTGTAGATGAGCTGTGGGTTCTGAGAGGAGGTGAGTCAAATCACTGTGAAGCAACCAAGCAGGTGTATATTCCAAGGCCTTCAGCACTTGATGTTCATCACAAAGTAAGTACACCACCAGAACAAAGATGCTGAAGAATCAATACACACTTTCTGCTACAATATGTGGGCTGATGCAAACACAAAGGCAGCAAAAATTCATCATAGAAACATAAAGACCGGCCTAGAAACACCCTCAAAATGATCATTCGGAAGTAAGCCATGTCCGGACTACATCTGGACCTTTGGAGACCAGCAATAGTGCACACCAAAAACAGGCACAAGCTTGAACCTTGCGGAATAATACTGTACATGTTAGAATATCCTTTAGGACAAAAAGGTTAGTTTCCTTCTCCACCCAAAAAAGATCATTCTTTTTGTAGCATTTCCCTCTCAGATTTTTCTCTAAAAAACTACTGTCTTTTGTTGCTGGAGGGTGGTTTTTCCTAGAGACCATAGGAACAAGGAAGTATTAGGGGTTGTGTATAGGAAAGGAACACTTGGCCACAACTACAACAAAGAGCAACTACATCAACATCCTGACCATGGGAAATGTGTATAAAATCCAGCCAATAAGCCAATAAGTAGTGGCAATCCTTAGTGGAAGAGACCGGTCATCATCCATTGTGACCACTGATTATTGGTAAGATTAACCATGCTTCATGCCATCACAAGATAGCTCATAGTTTGGTTCTTACATCTGATTACTATCTTCTATATCTCTCTCTATTATTAATATCTATGCAAGGAATCATTCATTGTGATTGGTGTTTATTGCTAAGAAAATCACCAACTGTGATTCTTGCCAGCAATATATATGGTGAAAACTGACTACAAAAGCTTCAAACAAATCAGGGAGTGGTTTCAAGGCTGGACAAAAAATGTGTGTTGGGGACAACAAATCAAAGTATTCTTGTGTGCTGTATATAGAGTAGAGCAGAAAGTCACAGGAATCAACTAAATGGAAGAGCTGTATATATGCCATATTAGGCATTAAATTCTGCCTTTGTGAAAATCAGAAATATTGATGAGACAACTCAAAATAAATTTTGTCGGCTCCTCAGTGTATCACATTTGAAAGTTCTGATAGGGGAGATATAGATATAGAGTGTTTGTGGCGTTCCAACAAGTTCTTTCCCTCAATTGCTATGCAATTTTTTAATGATTTGCAATCAGGTCAATTCCATGGTAAAGGCTCCAGGACTTATAAATATTAGAAGATTCAGGTAGAGTTGAATCTATAGAATTAATTGATGATCCTTGATAGTTTGATCCGATCTGATCTTGTATACCATCATCGAACTGATCATGGTTTTAACAAGCTTCAACACCAATCACACCTTGGAGGTACTGAGAAATGCTCAATCACGTGATGCAACCTAGGTAGGTTGGTCCCATGTTGTCACAGATGCTCTGCCAAGAACCAAGATTGATTAACTTTTTGGAATTGGGCCTGTGGCTGAGGTATTGTTTTGGACATGTTAACACATGATCCTGAACAATCTCACCATTAACTTTTTTCATGTCCCAACACTTACTCAACCTTGAAATAGGAACACTATCCTGATACCCAACAAAATTGATCACAATGCTTTGCGGGTCTCCCAGAGAGCTTTCAAACTTTCTACACTTTCAATAGAGAGAGAGAGGTCTTCTGTCAATTACTTTCAAGACCATGAACCTTGCTTCAAAAGCCTCTCCCAAAATGATGTATTCTCTGTGATCCTGAGTGCAATGAAGTTTGATTCTAATAGTTGGCCAGTAAGAACAGGACCCAGGTCAGCTTCTCAAGATGTCAAGAGTATAAAATTTTTGGTATTGTTTAATGATCTGGTTTGGTCTCATGAAAGTCTTTCAAATAGAATGCCTAAATTATGGGAAACCTGCCAAATTGAATATATCTCAAAACCTTTTTGAATAAATTCAATCAAGTCCTGGAGCCTAGAGAGCTGGGGTGTATGGAACCAGAGACATTTGACATTGTGAGGTAAAATTAGTTCTGTAAAATTCATTGACAACAGTCTAGGAATTCTGACCTTGTGAGCTAAAAATGAAAAAGTATGAATTCCTTGACTGTTGCCACTGATGATTTGATCCTTGGTGTCTCTAATCACTTAAGCTTGTAAGCTGAGAGGCTAAAACATCCGCTCCAAGTGCATTTGACTATTGTACTGCATGCACTAGTTTCAGGATATCAGCTCAATGCAGCTCAAGTTTTTAAGGATTGCCAAGACCAACCACAGATGGGACAGTATAAAAGGCTAACTTAGCACTACTTCCACTGATTGTGTGACCTTAGATACTTCCAATGATAATCCTTCACAGAAGATGGGTTCTTGGAGAAGATCACAATGAATCAAGATGATAGAATCCTGAATTGTAGGCATTGAAAAGGTGAAAAGTTGGAGAAATCTAGCTGGAAAGTCCTCAATAACATATTCATGGAGACCTGTGGGATTGAAAAATATCATGATAGTAAAGATGGTCAGGAAGCTGATAAACAGAACTAATTTGCATTACACCACTCTATATAAGATCCACCTTTAATTTCCAACTCAGCCTATATCCTGCGCCGCTTCATCAAGTTCAACAAGTCTCATGGTACACCCTTTCCCACATGCAAATCACTTTTAAAAAATAACTCAGCTGCAGATCTTTCCTGTTTTGGAGAAGCCCTGTGTCAGAAAAAATGAAGTGCCTGCTTGGCATCAAGAAAGTGGATTTGATCCTAAGGTGACTCAAGGGCACTACCAGCTGGCTTGGTTAGTATACAAGGCACTCCTTGCAAGTGACAGATGAAAGATTGGCTGTTATGAACAAGCACGTGAAGCATTGCATGAAGACACTTTTTGTTTTTTTACTTCAAAGTCATTGTTGCTGATGTATTCCTCAAATTCTCCCACGAGCACTTTGTCAAAGAACCAGAGCTTCGCACAATCATCGTTGTCCATCAGGTGTAGAATACATCCAGTCAAATCCATCAGTGGTCAAATATACAGTCAGCTAATCCAACAGATCAGATTACAGTCCAAATGAAGAATTGACATACTCTCAATCTCTCAGAAAGCTTGTTTTCCTTTTGGTTAAATTGTTTACTCCTTAAAACATGTGTTACAAATCCCTTGTTTAAATCCCCTGCTTGTACTCTGATGGCCCTGATAGCGTGGTTAGGTAGCAGGAGCTGAGAGTTGTTTTGCTACCACGAAATGAACCTGACCAAGAAGCAATGCTGCCTAGTGACAATCAATGTTCCAACCCGATCCAAGATGTAAAGTTTGAACCACATGGTATGAGACTGGAACTAGGGTGAATATGCTTTCCTGATTCTCAGTGATCAGCAAAAGAAGCCATCCCTCACTAGAATTGAAATTCGGGAAGGGGGTTAGGAATTCTCTTGTCAGAACCGAGTGTATGGGAATCACACAAGGATTCCAAAGACTGGAGGAAAGATATCTAGGATGGCCTTGCAACAAAAGTGGCACAAGTCCATCATGACACACATTCATTATTGAATAGCTGCTTGGCAAGATCTGCATTGAGTTTTGTCATTTGAACAGTGTTTATTCAATGTGAGATTATTATAGGGCTGATCAACCTCCTAGGAAACTTCCTACAATGCAATCAGCCAAGTACTCAAACTCACACGTATAATGAACCTAAGGACCTCATCAATCTGTTGACCTGGCATGATCCAGGGATGGTCAATGGTGGCCCTTTTCAGTCTGGCTCTTGGGTTCAAGCCAGTGGCTATGTAGC